>OU015502.1:109928228-110528228 GCA_907164885.2 Dolomedes plantarius
ATCGTTCAAATCTTAGTGAAAATTTATAAAAACTGATAAAACATACCTCATTTTCTTCGGGTCCACTTAAATTTACCATTCCTAATTCATCTCCATAATAGGTTATGGGAGTGCCCTTCGCTAATATGGTAACCATATGCATTGCATCTACCATTTCATCTCCAACACGAGTAGCAAGTCTTTTGGTTTTCGGACTTCCAACCTGAAATTAATATTTTGGGCATTTGGACATATATATATATATATATATATATATATATATATATATATATATATATATATATCATTTAAAAATAATAAATAATTTTCAATTTCAAAGAGGAATTAATTTTAAGCATAAAATTAAACAGAAACTTATGAATAAAATTCAGTTAAAATTCGAAAAAAATACTAAATGTTTTTCAGAGAAATACTTAAATGATTCAATTAAATTCAAAAAGGTATAATCGTACCGAAATAAATTTTAACTTCCCCAATATAATTTCTTAATACGCTTTAAATGAGCTAAAATAGAAAATATTTAACAAAAGTAAAATTCTTTTTCTCCAACTAAATGGAATTATGATATTTTATAAAATAAAATGCCAGAAAGTATGATAAACCAGCAGCAATAAAATATGCCTCAGAAATATATAATACATGCATTAAGGCTTCTGTGTACTAGCCCTACTGGATTCGCTCAATTCAATGTTAACCTATGGAGAAAATTCGTAAACCATGCCGACCACTGAGAATGCATAAACGGCAAGGTTTTGTATATAAGTCACATTAACTAAACAAAACAACTTAAGTTCAAACATAACATAATTCTTGCCTAGCCATATCCGTGGCAACAGACTCTCTACTTGGAGGTCTAACACAAATTAAATTTTCGAGCTGGCCGTTTCCGGTTCCAGTCGACTGTTTCCATTCTGTATTTATTTCTGATTACAAGCAAAGTTAAATTACAATACATTTCTTCTTCTTTTTTCTTTTCTTTTTGATTTCTATGTGTAACAGTAGACAAGTGGTATTACAACTCATACTACTCAAAAATACATCATGTAAAATTAATATCACAGACAATACATTAATAAATTCCCTCGGCACCAGTTTTGTACACACTGCCAACTTAGATAATAATAACTAACTGTGTGTAATCTTTGCATACCTTTAAATTATTTTTAGTTATCCTACATTATATATATATATATATTTTTTTCATTTACTAATTTTATTATTATTCTTTTATTTATTTTTTAATTGCTAATTAATTATTTATTCATTTTTTCTTCGACCTTCTTTTTCATCTCATAACGTAAGTTGTCCTGAGTCAGGCCCGAACAAACTCCCTTCTACGCTGAAGTCCAGAGCCTTAGCTCTGAGCCACTGATCTACTCTGGAGACCTTTTTAATTCCCTTCAGTAACTTTCTCTCTCCAACCTTATTATGCAAAACACTAATATTATTTAATCATTCTTTGAACTAGTTGTTTCCCTCTAAATGCACATTTATTTTCTTGTCTTCTAATTTTTTCTTTCTTTCTTTCACTGAATCTTTTCTATCTCAAATTAGGTTATTCATTAATTAAATGCGAACACCGCATCAACACACACTTGAATTTTGATTGGCCCTTCCGTTCTTTTAAACAAAACGCCCATCTGGATTTTCAGTGTAATCTTCTAGATGCTCCTGTCATCTCTCACCTACTAGCCACAATTCGAGGTTAACCTATGGAGAAAATTTGTCTATTATTGATATAAATGCTAATAATCCAATAAAAAAGGTATTTTCAGATAGCCTGAACTTTTCTGCACCTCGCAACAGGATTCATTTTATAAATTTCGTTCACCAAAGGAATTTATGAGCGTGTAATACACACTATACCTGATTTTTCCCCCGAATAATTTAAATTGAAAAATATTATTTGCATTTTTTAAAATAAAATATGCCCCAAAGTGTAAAATTTCTTTCTCTATTACGGAGCGCAATTTTAAACATCCTTCTCCAAGCAACCCTTGGACGCATTTTCTCCATAGGTTAACATTGAGGTGAGCGATTCCAATAGGGCTAGTGAACAGCAGCCCTATATAAAATCTTTATGTTTAATATAGCACACTGATGATGTTAACCTTTTCCTTACGGGGTGGGATAGCATGTATCCCAAGAATACGGCCCCAAGAATGAATATATATATATATATATATATATATATATATATATATATATATATATATATATATATATATATATATATATATATATATATATATATATATATATATATATATATATATAATATATATATATATATATATATATAATATATATATATATATATATATATATATATATATATATATATATATATATATATATATAAATATATATATATATATATATATATAAATATATATATATATATATATATATATATATATATATATGTATATGTATATATATATATATATATATATACATACATACATACATATATATATATATATATATATATATATATATATATATATATATATATATATATATATATATATATATATATATACATACATATATATATATATATATATATATATATATATATATATATATATATATACATACATACATATATATATATATATATATATATATATATATATATGTATGTATATAACCCACTTAATGACCGTTCTTACAAAGAGGGTATGAAATTTCCCGTTCTAAAGGGGGAATCCACAAAATGGGCCCCGTAGGCTAAAGGTTAAATCTTTATCCTTCTTAATTAACTAGAATTAGCAGATATTAAAAAATAGGGGGTGAAAAAATATGCATACCAAAAATGTGGGCCAAGCCTCATCTGACAGTTTTGACCACGATTCCAGTCTCTCCTTCAAATCAAGTGGAGTTGAATCCTCGTTGATTTCTGTCATCTGGGTATTAAATGCTAAGTCAGCCAAAGTTTCAGTTCCATTTTTGAGGTAGGACAATGTCCTTTCGAGGGATCCAGACACTTCAGCAATCAAAATCCTAGCAAGAGACAAAAAAAAAATTCTCTAAAGCCCAAAACAATTTTCAGGTTCTAAACATACAATAAAGGAGAAAAAATATTTCAGGTAGTCTCATTTAACGAAGCCACCGCGGGTTATTAACGTAGGATTACTTATCGGTGCTTTTTTTTTAAATAATTCGGTGAGAATTATGATTACTGACTTTTGAGACATAATTTAGACTTACTTTAGTGACTTTTTAGACAAACTTTATTAAATTTAAATTTGACTAAACAAAATATGATTTATTAAACAATTATTAAAAAAAGTTGTATGTAAAAAATAAAAATTGGTGGGTGGGGAGGGAGGGGAGATTTGGATTCAGCAAATTCTACTTATTCAAAAGAGCGTTATGATGATTTCTATATTTTGGCAAATGCTGAAAATAATTCGGTGAGAATTATGAATATTGACTTTTGAGACACAATTTAGACTTACTTTATTGACTTTTTAGACATACTTTATTAAATTTAAAGTTGACTAAACAAAATATGTTTTATTAAACAATTATTAAAAAAAGTTATATGTACGGTGATTTTCTTTAAAACGCATTTTGATACTTTCTTTTTAACTGTTTACTGCTACTGGCTTTGGCGCGCTGCCAAAATTATAATTCGCGACGCAGGACAATTTATTTTTCTCTCCGAAGGACCGTTATTGAGGAACGTAATCCTACGTTAAAAAATGTACATATTATCTAAGATGGACACATAGAATTATTAGAACCTAACATATGTCTGCTTATTTGAATAATTCAACTAATCATAACTAATAATACTTACCGAATTATTTTCAACATTTGCCTGAATACAGAAATCACCATAAGGCTCTTTTGAAAAAGTAGAATCTGCAGAATCCAAATCTCCCCTCCCTCCCCACCCACCAATTTTTATTTTTTACATACAACTTTTTTTAATAATTGTTTAATAAATCATATTTTGTTTAGTCAACTTTAAATTTAATAAAATATGTCTAAAAAGTCAATAAAGTATGTCTAAATTGTGTCTCAAAAGTCAATATTCATAATTCTTACCGAATTATTTTCAGCATTTGCCAAAATATAGAAATCATCATAACGCTCTTTTGAACAAGTAGAATCTGCTGAATCCAAATCCCCTCCCTCCCCACCCACCAATCTTTATTTTTTACATACAACTTTTTTTAATAATTGTTTAATAAATCATATTTTGTTTAGTCAACTTTAAATTTAATAAAGTATGTCTAAAAAGTCAATAAAGTATGTCTAAATTGTGTCTCAAAAGTCAATATTCATAATTCTCACCGAATTATTTTCAGCATTTGCCAAAATATAGAAATCATCATAACGCTCTTTTGAATAAGTAGAATCTGCTGAATCCAAATCTCCCCTCCCTCCCCACCCACCAATTTTTATTTTTTACATACAACTTTTTTTAATAATTGTTTAATAAATCATATTTTGTTTAGTCAACTTTAAATTTAATAAAGTATGTCTAAAAAGTCAATAAAGTAAGTCTAAATTATGTCTCAAAAGTCAGTATTCATAATTCTTACCGAATTATTTTCAGCATTTGCCAAAATATAGAAATCATCATAACGCTCTTTTGAATAAGTAGAATTTGCTGAATCCAAATCCCCTCCCTCCCCACCCACCAATTTTCATTTTTTACATACAACTTTTTTTAATAATTGTTTAATAAATCATATTTTGTTTTAGTCAACTTTAAATTTAATAAAGTATGTCTAAAAAGTCAATAAAGTATGTCTAAATTGTGTCTCAAAAGTCAGTGTTCATAATTCTTACTGAATTATTTTCAGTATTTGCCCAAATATAGAAATCATCATAACGCTCTTTTGAATAAGTAGAATCTGCTGAATCCAAATCCTCCCTCTCGCCCATCAATATTTATTTTTAACATATGCATTTTTAATAATTGTTTAATGAATCACATGTTTAATAAACCACATTTTGTTTAGTCAACTTTAAATTTAATAAAGTATGTCTAAAAAGTCAATAGAGTAAGTCTAAAGTATGCCTCAAAAGTAAGTATTCATAATTCTTACCGAATTGTTTTCAGCATTTACCCAAATATAGAAATCATCATAAGGCTCTTTTGAATAAGTAGAATCTGTTGAATCCATAATGAACCCCCCTCCCCTCCCGCCCACTATTTTTTATTTTTTATATATAATTTTTTATCAATTGAAAGCTAGGGAACATCTGATTTCAGATAACTGAAATTTTAGTATGCTTCTACTTTGAAATTGTTAAATCTTTTTAAAGATTTTTTCCCATGTGTGTGACAGTATTCGAATTACATAAACTCATGTGCTTCAAGTACTCATTGGGAAGAAATTTTTTAAATATATCTTCATTACAAACAAAAAAATCGTACAGATCAACACTAATTCATTATATAAACAATGAGATATTTAAGCAAGACATTTCATTATTTTCAGTATAACTATCAGAAAAAACCCTTATGAGCATTCAACAGTTCCATAACTGACTGACTGACCGACAGATAACGCACAGACCAAACCGTTGGACCTAAAGGGCTGAAATTTGGCATGGCGATTCTTCTTATAGTGTAGGGGTGCACTAAGAAAGATTCTTGAAAAACTGTTCTTAGATTTTTTTAAATTAAATTTTTCAGCTGTTTTTGTAACATTTTTTAAAAGTTTACATTTAAAATAATAATTTGAGGGTTATAAAATTCATATCACGAGAATGATCATAAAAATTCCTTTAAAATGAAATCTTTTTCGAATCCATACCTTCATTTTCTGATTTTTGGAGAATTTTTAAAGATTAATTTTTAGAATCTAATTTATTAAATGCTGATCACGTGGTTTCTTTTCCTTTTGTGATACTTTAAATTAATTTTGAGTCACATGCATAACAATTATAAATTCACATAATAAAATGACAAAAAAAATATTAAAATACTGTAAAAAATAAAATTTAACGACTAGACTAATTGAGATGGAAGTTTTTTTAACAATTTAATTCAAATTAGCATGTTTTATGGGTATTAAACATACAAATTAATTACATACATTGACCGTTGTATTTAATTTGAATATGTTCTTCATTATTTTGTCTATAAAAATATTCGTTACGATTTTTTATAAATATACTTTTTTGGCATTAATTGCATACATTGACCGTTGTATTTATTATAAATATATTTTTTGTTGTTGTTTTTCTTTGGAATTAATTGCGTACATTTACCGTTGTATTTAATTTGAATGTACTCTGTAGCGAACCACGGGTATTCAGCTAGTATATAAATAAAAAGGAATTAAATTATTCAACTTACGTAGGAAGACCTGGAGACGCAGTAAAGTTAGATATAGTATCTCTCCATTCAGTAAAGAGGTCCACCTTCTCTTGCTGGTCAACGGTGTAAACGGGATTCATATCTTTATAAGTAGTCTAAAGTAAGAGTATAATTATATAAATAATTACAAGATAAAAAGAACTTTTTATATACCATGTTTTTAAATTTTCTGTTGAATCATATAAACTTGACAATTCTATGTATTAATAAATACTTTTTAAAAATTTTTCTGATGAATTATCCCATCAACTTGAAAGAAAATGAAGTTAATTGGAAGTTAACTTGCATTTAACTTTTCGTTCCCGTTCCGGCCGATAGATGGCTGTACCAGTCTACAAAACAAAATTAACTTTAAATAACTGAAAATTAATTTAATTCTGCTTAAAGATAGCTAAAAGTATTAAAAAAATGCATTGTCATCATGTTCTGAGCTATTCTAAAAGTTTCAAATGACTAGCTAGTCGGGAAGTTAGTTAAAAATCGATTGCAAGATTTGTAAGGGACAAACACACAAACAAACAAGAAAGCCAGTTAATAAAAACATGGTAAAAAGCAATTTAAGATATCACAAATAGAGTGTACGAGAAGCAAACTGAACTAAAAAGATTTTTGAAAGTTAGTCTTGACAATTTTTGGCCACTAATATTAGAAACTTTCATAAAGTACACTGCTGGCCACCCAAATTGCAACACCAAGAAAGACAAGAGATATCACAACAAAATTTATTTTGTAGATAACATGTTGACCAAGTATCAAATGATTAAATTTATAGACTTCTGTGAAGTGTGGTTCCTGCCCAAATCAGTAGCCAGAGTAGCCGCCATTGTTGGAGATCACCGCTGCCACACGCCTCGGCATTGATTCAAAGAGACTTTGGATGAGTTCTTGGGGTACAGCAGACCAAGCAGCTTCCACACGTTGCCAAAGTTGATCTGCTGTGGCAGCTGGGGATGGAATCTGGGTCAATCGTAGAGCGACCATGGACCACATGTTTTCTATCGGCGAAAGATCCGGAGAGAGAGGCGACCAGGGAAGCAATTCAATCTGGCGATTGACGAAGAACCGTTGGACAATGCGTGCCACGTGTGGTCGCGCATTATCCTGTTGAAATGTGGCTGTGGGCAAGCCCTGAAGGTAAGGAAGGACAACTGGCTCCAACACCTCGGAGATGTAGCGCTGGCTGTTTAAAGTACCGGCAATGCGTACTAGAGGTGTGCGAGAGTGATATCCAATACCGCCCCATACCATAATACCCGGTGCAGGACCAGTGTGGCGGTGCATAACGCAGCTGTTCAGCATCCTCTCTTCACGGTGTCTCCAGACTCGAATGCGACCATCGTGGTGTTGCAGACAGAAGCGTGACTCGTCAGTAAAGACAATTCCATTCCATTCTGCCGTCCACATCCTTCTGTCATCGCACCATTGGCGACGGAGACGTCTGTGGTTCTGCGTCAAGGGTAGACAAAGCAATGGACGTCTTGCGGACAGACCACTCTGCTGTAAACGGCGTCGAATGGTACGCGCAGACACTGGATGATGCGTTACAGACTGCATGTGCTGTGCTATGGTTCGTGATGTGACTGAGCGATCCGTCACTGCCATGCGCACAATTTGCCTGCCATCACGTGAAGTGGTGCGCTGAGGTGGATGCGATCGAACACGCCAGTCCGTCGTACCCTCCTGCATCCAACGATCACATATCCGCATTACAGTTGTTTGGTTTCGTCCAACACGACTACCGATTTCCCTGAAAGATAATCCACAATCTCGGTAGGCCACTATCCTTCCTCTGTCGAACTCGGATACTTGATCAAAAGATGATCGCTGTTTTCGACGAGGCATAATGGATCGTTTTTTTGAAAAAATCACAAGGAAAACACAATTGCCGAACTTGAAATCGTCGAAATCTCCAAGCCTTAAATAGCGCTTTGAAGTGGCGTCACAGGCGCGCGTGATGTGCGTCTGCGCTGAAATTCTAATCATTTGCATATCTCACCTCCGCTAATGCATGTTGTAAATTTCATGTTATTTTCATGTTTCCTTCAGGGTGTTGCATTTACAGTGGCCAGCAGTGTAGTTTAAGCAAAATACAAACTAGTTATATATATATATATATATATATATATATATATATATATATATATATATATATTACGAATGCGGAGGCACTTGTCTTGAAGACATTCGCTTATAATACACCGCAGGTTTGCTGGCCATTTTATTATGGGGGCACTTTATAAGCGGACCAGCACTACCCCCTATGTAGGGACGACACAAACGGAGGCATTTTAGTGGCGCGACGCCAGGATTCGATCCGAGCACCCTCAGCACCGAAAGCCAGCGCTCTGTAGCACAAGGCCGCCACAGGCCTAAACTAGTTATATAATTAATATTATCTGACTGATGCGAAAACAAGTTTGTGAGTATTCGGTTACAGTTGAATTACTTCTATACTAAAATTTTTGGGTTTTGTATTTATTTACACAGATGATTAAAGGAACCGCTCAAGTAATAAGTAATCAGTCCAGGGGAGGAAGCTATGTTTTGGGTACACTGAAGAAGTCTCAGGGTAATCTAGGGAGTCTGGAATCTTTCTTTGATGAAATGAAGGCCTTACCTTGATTCCTCTTTTTATATATACTACTTCTGTTTCGTAGTTGCATACTCAGTGACGGGGAGATGACCATTACAAATGTGAAAAGAGTTAGTTGTCGGTAAATAATTCAAAATTTGCCAAATCTTACTTAAGCAAACGAGGGAGAAACATCTGCTTCTTTTTGCTTACAAATATGATTACGTAATACTTGAACGGCCCCAATAGAGATTTAATTCAGAGAAAAATACTTCATGCAACATGAGTACTTAGATCCTACTGTTTTCTCAGTTCCCAAAGGTTCTTCTCTACGATCTTCATCTTCAACCAAATGGTTAGCAGCAACAACTTTGAAACCATGAACTCCTTTTTCGAGCCAAAATCTCAGTATATCCTAAAGGAAATTCAAGAACTATGTCAGTATCAAGAACTAATTGCTCTGCGACATTGCTAAAAATTACAGTTTTGAAAAGATCATAGAATCATACTAAAATTAGATATATGCATCTTATGACATGAACATCTCAATGCCGGTTACATGTTAATCTCATTAAATTACCAGATTATGTGCTCTTATAACATATTTCTTTTCTGCATATAAAAAAACTGGCATACAATGGGTTTTCTCACATTCGAAGTATTTTATTTTAGTTGGAAAATTGATAAAGTAAGGTCCATTTGTAACATCCCGAATTCAACAAACTTAATAAAATTTTATGACATAGATATGGAATCACATTACAAATACAATTAACATTCACATATACCATAGTAATTGCTATGAATAAGTTAATTACAGCTGCATTTAAAATTGACATTATTTTACCTTTACACACATTAAAATATGCATGAAGTTTCGTTAAAATATTCAACTATTCTATTTTCAGTTGAAAAAAATTACATAATTATTTTTACAAGTAATTATTCTTTAGAGAGAAATGCTAACTTTTAATTTATCTCTGACATGTAGATTCCTAAGGCTTAAATAAGGTTTGCCTTCGCCAAATTAAAATTACCAACCTTACGCATGCAAATAACATTCACATACCATAGTAATCTTACTAATTATTTAATTTCAACAACTGCATTTAACTTTGATGTTAACTTTAATCTATAACACAGAAGGCAAGTTTAATTTAAATACATTAATAAAAGCCATTCAATTTTCAAACAGAGAAAATAAAATTATGTAATTATCTTTACAAGTGATAATTATAAGAGAGAAATGCTAACTTTTAATTCTTTTCTGACTTCCTTATTCCTAAGGTTCAAGTCAGGTCTGCCTCCGCCAAATGTGCTAAGGTAATACTGTTGTCTCTCTTCATTCCATGTCCATGCAGATCTCCCATCAATATTGAGCTATATGACAAGAAAATTGCTTATTGGATAAATCAAATTTTGTTAAGTCAACTTTAAATTTAATAAAGTATGTCTAAAAAGTCAATAAAGTAAGTCTAATGCATGTCTCAAAAGTCAGTATTAATAATTCTTACAGAATTATTTTCAGCATCAACCCAAATATAGAAATCTTCATAAGGTTCTTTCTTTACAACAGAATCGATGAACCACTGATGCTGATCACTAGAATAATTTGGATTGAAATCAATCACCAGTTTGATATCTGGAAGAGAAAATAAATTTCTTTTATCATTAGAGAAACTAAGATTTTATGCAAAATCTATATATATAAAAGAGCTTGTCTGTTTGTTTGTCCGCTATATAATCATAGACTGTTTCACCCACCGGGACCAAATTCGGCACAGTTAATGTTTAGGACCCGAGAAACTTAAATCAGGAAAAACGAAATTTGGGGATCAATTAATTTTTTTAATTAATTTTTTAATGATTTTTGTGCCCCTAAGAGCACCTCTTAAATCTGGATACAGCCCCTTCACCACAACCAGTCTAATTCGATAAGCGGGGCAAAAGACGTTTGTTCTGAGGGGTGGTTGGAGAGTTGGTCTGGGGGTGACGGGGGAGGGGGGAAGTGTTTATTTTATTTTTCTTACGTTTAGTGGAGTCGTGACTCTAAAAAGGTTGAGAACCACTGCTTTAGACAATTTTAGACAATGGCGTTCAAACTAATAGAACTTAATAAAATTTGGAAAAAAAAAGGAAGAAGAAAAAAAAAGAAAAATTAAGTTTGTCCCATGGCCAGTTTTTGGAAGCCTTCTGTTGATCTAAATATATTAATTGTTTAAGGATCATAAAATGGGAAGAAGTTTAAGAGTTCTACAGGTTTTTTCCCCTAAGTTCGCGAAACAGAGTTAACATACGATATGTATTTGAATTACTTATTCCGTGAAATCATATAAGATAAATCTTTTAGAGTTTTGGGGCTTTTTAAGCAGTGGGAGGAAAAGCTCTTTAAACAGAGAAACATAACGACACCTAACTTTCATTCCGAACTATTAGTCCATTAGTTATATTAAGGCATAAGAAAATTAATGAAATTATTTTTAAAGAATGATTGCCCGGGTAGATATATAGATATAAAATTTTTCATGCTTTCCATCAAAAAAATACTGGGTATATCATTTCAGTAGAAATGCGCTAAGTGCATTCTGTCTGGCCAGATGAACATGAAGAGTGGGGGTTGCAGCCCAGTATTTTTTTGATGGAATGCATGAAAAATTTTATATCTATATATCTACGCGGGCAACGCCAGGCAATAATGCTAGTTAAATATATTTTCTTAATTATGAAGTTCTACGTACATCGATAATACTAGTATTAAAAATACAATATAACTCTTCATAAAATGTATGGATAAAATTTATATAATTTATGTGTTTGTTTTATGCAGATACTTTTACTCAAGCCATATTTTTAAACAGAGAAAGGACAAACAAACAGACAAGCTGTTTTATATATATAGATTTTGCATAAAATCTTAGTAAAAATCTTAGTAAACCCAGTAAAATGTATGGATAAAATTTATATAATTTATGTGTTTGTTTTATGCAGATACTTTTACTCAAGCCATATTTTTAAAATTAAACAGAATCGTAAAATCATACCTTTTTCATTCAGTTCAGAAAGAAGTTCTTCAAAGTCAGCAATAGTTCCAACCAGGCTGTCAACTCTTTTATGATCAGTTATAGCATCATTACCCCCAGATGACTCGTAAAAGGCACTCAGAATCAAAGTTCCAATACTCTGAGTTTTGAAGTAATCAAGTTTAGAAATCAAACCTGTTGGTCAATAAAATTTATTAGTAAAAGATTAATTTTCTACAAAATAATGCTCTGACACAAAAGAATAAATATAAATTCAAGCAACCAAGAGACTGATTATTTAAGAAACTCAATAATTTACACAGGCTATATTATACCTTCAGTTTATCCTCATTAATATTAAAATTTCTGAAGACAAAAGCAATAAAGATATTTACAGAACTTAGTGAAGTTTTAAACGGACAAAAAAAAAAATATTTGGTCAGTTCAGTTACCTCTGTCACAGAAATACGACAGGTGTAGGTCATGTGAGAGTAAAAGTGTGAGTATGGGCTTGGGAACTGTACCAATTCATACGAAGATAAAAATGGTTATTTTCCAGAAACATCCAAAAAATTTAGCACAATGCATACAAAGCACTTTTTATAACGCTTAACACAGAAAAATTAAACCGTATGAGATATATAATACACTAAAAGTAGATGAAAATTCATTTTCTGTAAAAATATGCACCAAATTAAAATAAATGTAAATAATTTCCTCTTTGATCTTGGCTAAAGTAACTTAAACAATATTATTATTTCTAACTTGCACTGTAAGGTCTCTATTTCATACCATGAATTGTTTTAAGACTTCCTAGTTTATTTATTGGCTATTATTTTAAATGAAAATTTCACCCCTCATTAAGTTCTTATTCTATATATATATAACAGTTCCGTAACTGACTCATTCACTGACTGACATACAACGCACAGACCAAACCGCTGGACCTAAAGGGCTGAAATTTTGCCTGGCGATTCTTTTTATAGTGTAAGGGTGCACTAAGAAAGATTTTTCAAAAATTCTTCTTAGATTTTTTAAAATTAAATTTTTAAGCTGTTTTAGTAACTTTTTTTAAGTTTGCATTCAAAATAATAAATTGAGCGTTATAAAATTTATACCACAAAAAATATCATAAAAATTCCTTTAAAATGAGATCTTTTTCAAATCTTTACCTCCATTTTCTGATTTTTGGTGAATTTTTAAAGATTAATTTTTAGAATTTAATTTATTAAATGCTGATCACTTGATTTCTTTATCTGGTACTTTAAACAAATTTATCGCGACGTGCATAACAACTAAATAGACAAAAAAATATTTTTTTTCTTGCTAATGCGCAGACGATTGGACATTATTTTGTCTATAAAAATATCCCTTACGATTTTTTTATAAATATATATATTTTTTTGTACATCATTTGTATATATTGATCGTCGTATTTATTATAAATAAATAAATATATATATATATATTGGCATTAATTGCATACATTGACCGTTGTATTTAATTTGAATGTACTCCGTAGCGAAGTGCGGGTTTTCAGCTAGTACTATACATGAAGAGAAAGTGGGAAATATATTTCAAAGTTTAGCCTCATTGAGAAAATGGGTTAATATAAAACTTCATAATGTTATTACTTTGACGACATAATTACCTTTAAAATCACCAATTCCATCTCCATCGGAATCCTTGAAAGTTTTCACATCAACTTGATACATGGCAGTTTTCTGATACCAATGTAAACGTGGAGGAAGGTTCAATAAAACTACTACGGTAGCTCCCACAAGCATAGCAATCCACACAATCCAGAAAGACACGAACAGGAGCCTCCTAAGCCTTACCCAAAAAGGATCATTCGCATATTTCATCAGTTCTTGCTTACTCATCCCCACGGTAGTTTTCGCGAAATTTATGCCGCTACATTTATGACATATATCCACATTTATGCCGTTAAAGTTGACTTTGCTAGGATCAGAAGCCAGCTTTTCTTTGGCAGCGGCTTCTTCATGCAGATTTACAGATGTAAATATGTCTTCGTTACAATCAGAAGTCAGTTCACCCATGTTATCCTCAGAGTCTTCGTGCTGCCCGGCATTACGCGTAGCTTTGTCATTGATTTTATCCATATCTTCGAGAGGTGAGCACTTAGAGATAGTTGCACTGACAATTTATAGTGGCAAACAACCAGCGTAAAAACTATGATGATACAAAGCCTAACTCAAAAACGTTCATTCACATATTTCACATAATTCCTCCTTGCCCATTTCTATGGTAGACTGCTCAACATACGGATGCCTTCTCGAAGTAGGTAATGTCATTCCAAGGAAAAACATAATAGCAAGGCTTACAATCGATTATCTTTGAATTATTTTTGCTCATTGGGGAATTATATTGACCCTCGTCAGTTTAACGAGTTCTAAATCTCACCAGTTTATAAAATCCGATAGTGTTAAGCATGTAACTTTTTTTCCATTTCATCCTGCAACAAATGGACGAGCTGAAATAATAGTTTAGAGTTTGAATGCTTCTTTGAAATCCAGTCTTTAAGATCCAGGAACTTTGAATGTGGAACTACAACTTTTTTATGACAGTATAGGATAACGCCACATTCTCTGACAGGGGACAATCTTAGTTACCTATTTCTGAAACGTTGCATTCGTACCACGCTTGATCTTCCAGAACCTGACATCAGAGGTCAAGTGATGCAGAAACAGTTCATGGCTTGAAAATGGTTCTACAGTGCAGGAATTCCTGCAAGGGGAGAAGGTAGCAGCAAGAAATTATGCGGGTTATCCTAAGCGGAAGACTTGAACAGTCGGACGGAGCTTTGAGGTATAGCGTACGGGTAGATAATAAGATTTTGAAAAGACACGACGAAGAGCGCAAGCGCGAATTATCCGCCAAAACAGCCTATGAACCTGTGCCGGATATCCTTGTTCTCGAGGCTTATTCAGAGAAATCAGTTATGACACTGGATTCACATTCTGTCGGGAAAGAGTGTTGTGTATCTAGCAACAAGCAAAATGCTGTTTTTAGGTGATAAGGCTAGCTGAAAACCTGCACTTCGCTACGGAATACATTCAAATTAAATACAACGGTCAATGTATGCAACTAATGCCAAAATAAATAAATATATATATATATATAATAAATACGACGATCAATGTATACAATTGATGTAAAAAAAAAAAAAAAAATATATTTATAAAAAAATCGGAACGGATATTTTTATAGACAAAATAATGTAGAAGAAAATATTCAAATTAAATCTAATAGAATACTAAAGAATATAGTACAGTTAATATAGTACAGTTTGAGGAACATAATATCTTTTACTGTATTTTAATATGTCCAATCGTCTGCCGCATTAGCAAGAAAAAAAAATATTTTTAGTTGTTATCTATTTAGTTGTTATGCACGTGACGATAAATTTTTTTAAAGTACCAGAAAAAGAAATCACATGATCAGCATTTAATAAATTAAATTCTAAAAATTAATGTTTAAAAATTCACCAAAAATCAGAAAATCGAGGTAAAGTTTCGAAAAAGATCTCATTTTAAAGGAATTTTTAGGATCTTTCTCGTGATATAAATTTTATAACCCTCAAATTCTTATTTTAATTGCAAACTTAAAAAAAGTTACAAAAACAGCTTAAAAATTTAATTTTAAAAAATCTAAGAAGAATTTTTGAAAAATCTTTCTTAGTGCACCCCTACACCATAAGAAGAATCGCCATGCAAAATTTCAGCCCTTTAGGTCCAGCGGTTTGGTCTGTGCGTTGTATGTCAGTCAGTCAGTCCGTCAGTCAGTTACGGAACTGTTTTATATATAGAGATTATAAAGAAAGAGAGATCACTGCTGTTAGAAAATCGTCAGCCATTTTAAAATGAATAAATAGCTCGTTTGTTAGAAGGGTATCTTTAATTTCATCGAACCCAGTATCTTAAAAAAATACAACATCTGTAAAAAAAATAGTATTTTTTTTTACTATAGTTAGATATTTTTTTTAATGTTTAATGTCTAGAACTTACAGGAAATTGTGGAAGCATAAATTGGAACAAATGACCTTTTAATAAACACAATATAAAAAACATGTAGTCATCCTTTTTATTACATTGGGGTTATTAAGAAGTCATTTGTTCCTGTTAATATCTAGAAGCCGAAATAGATACTAATTTAATATCGAGAGTTTGCCATCCTAGTTTTGACTTAAAGCTCGACCGTAATCGATGGATCAATGGTAGAAACTTACTCGTTCGGCTGCAATGACTAAATATTAATAATACCTTCTTTGTTCACCAGTGCCTGATAAGGCATTTGGAAGCCCCTAAGTGCAATCTAATTTTGAGGCTCTCTTGTTTATATATATAGATATGTTATTTATAAATAAATTTTTTTCTTATTTAAAACCGTAAACCCCCCCCCCCAAAAAAAAAATGCTTTTTGTGTGTGTGTGTGTGTGTGTGTGTGTGTGTGTGTGTGTGTGTGTGTTTGTTTGTGTGTGTGTTTGTGTGTGTGTAAGTAAGTAAGTGTAAGTAAGGAAGGAATTTCAATGGGGGAAAATTGATTTGACATACGAGTATTTCGAGTTACGAGCTTCGTCTCGGTACGAATTAAACTCGTAAGTCAAGACACCACTGTATATGGAACAAAGGGGCCCTAAACCAAGATTACGCCTGGGGCCCTCCAAGTCAGTGGTGTAGCGAGAGGGGGGCAAGGGGGTCTATCATGCCCCGGGCGCCTCGCGGAAAGGGGCGCCAAATTGTTCCAAAATAACTAATTCTAAATATTATATTACTATATGTTTTTCGGGGGGGGGCGCCAAAAAGGTATCTTGCCCCTGGCGCCAGTGATGCTCGCTAAGTCACTGCTCCAAGGCCTTGATTCGCCTCTCACTAGGGCATAAAAACGGCATAAATAAATGTAAAATGGTGATGCTTTCATTCAGCAGTCCAAAAAATTCCCACCAAGGTAAGATTACGGGTTCTAATGAAAACTGTCAAATATGGAAACAATTTCCGATTTCAAAAAAATTATTAAATTTTTTTATTATATATTAAACATATTTTGATTCCCTTAATCATTAAAATAGTAATTTCAAAATAAGTTTGATTGGATCTTAATTCTTATAATATTATCTTAGACAATTAATAAATGTAAAAGAAACTGGACAAAAAGGAGAATAGATTTCATCAATAGGAAGAAGCTTTTTAAAATTTATTTCCAAATGTTTTTACATAGGTAATAATATGCCTTCTACAAATTTGACGGTACGCTGAAGGAATACAAATACCAGAATAAAAACGAAGGAAAGCACTTTCATTCTGTGAAAAAATTACAATGAAATAAATATCAAGCTGATGGTTTTAGCTTGGAGGCCGAATGCTCCGTTCAATGTATGGTTGCAGCACATATGCTTAGATAGCAGTATCATAATGATACAATGCTAACGTATAAAATAATTAGAGATACGTAACTTTCGTATTTACGAAATAGATGCGAATTAATGTATTATTTCGCATCTATTCATATCGGCATCTATTCATATTCGCATCTAATCATATCGGCAATTTTCGCATGCGAAAATTGCCGATATGAGCGAATAAATGCGAAAATTATTTTTGTACTACTTTTCGGTGAAAACTCGGTGATAAACGGCTTTTTACGCGAAATTTGGTAATAATAGTAATACTTTATTTACATAATTGCTTATCTAATCCGCGTTCTTTAACTGAGAGATCTGACTCTCGAAATTTGCTTATTACTTATTGCTAAAGACTTCAGGAAGAGAACGCGGAAACTACTATAATGTTAGCTTTTAACTAAGAATTTAGATACTTACCTAACCAAGTAAGTAAAATTGCGATTTTTTAAAAAATAAATGCGAAATATTTGAATATATATATATAAATAAGAAATAGATGATAGAGAAAACCAGTAATAGCTCTAAAGCTACTTGCAGCCAGGAACAAATAACATGAAAAGAAAAGTATGAAAGAGGTTTTAGACAGCATTTCTTCATCAGCGGTGTCAATGCTGTCTAAAAACCAATGGATTGTTTCCGATGAGTATGATCTATACAATAAACACACTCAGACACCGTACAATCCATGAAAAACAGAAGAATTTATTAAAAATTGAATAATAGTACTTAACCAAAGAACACCAAGCCTGGCGCTAGACAGAGTGGAAGTTAAGAACATGTAACCGCAAGATGACTGACGTCACAAAACTTGCAACCATGGAGGTAGTGGATTCTCAGTTACAGACTTACTATGGTTACCGTATTTTAGAACTATTATACCCTTAATAATTTAGTTTTTAATTATTATTACTTAGAGTTATTTTTATTATTATTTTTGTTTTTACTTTTGATTTTTATTTTATTTTTTATTTTTAGTAGTTATTTTTTCTATTTTATCTTATTGTTATGTTAAACTTATTTAATGCAACAGAACAAACTATTCATTAAAACAAAAACAACCAATTATGTTTTTGGATAGACTTTCGGGGTAATTATTCCGTGTTAGCACAGCTTTCAAGTCTAAAATATGCTTAATCCTATTGTCTTTAGAACATAGCCTATTTATATATATATATATATTATATAACATATAAAACCCCAAAACCCTTTCAAAATTCCCAAATTCATTTAAAAATGCTTGGGCATAACGCGTTAAAAAGTAATTCGATTTCAAGAACAAAGGTTTGGAGCGTAACCTAAAAACTAAAGTAGGTAATCGACATATCATCCCTTTAAACCCCCAATATCGCGGGCGCCTAACGTTATATAACGACAACGGGGCTTGATCCCAGAGAACTGGCCTGGGGTCCTCTATCCAATCAATGCAAGAGTTTTAGCATCACATGACTATACCTCTATTAGGTTATAAATAGGCGAGCCTCAGTGTACTGGTGCTTTTTTGGGAATTGTCGTTGCCCCGATAACTTGCCGAAATGTAAGAAATAAAGTTTTTGTTCGCTACACTTGGCGTGTTCCTGTGTGTGTGTCCGAGGATGGAGGGGTCAGTGAGAGATTTTGTTAAAAAGACATTCGAAAGGCCAAAGGCGACCGTGAACTTTACTGACAACGCCACGAATTTCAGCGCGGGACAGAAATAGATTGACTATGTCGAACTTGAACTTCCGTGATGCACAGCTGGCAGGCAATATTAAGGCCGGGCGCAAGTTGAGACGCAGCTTGGTGAGGTGAGGTGAAGCAGGGTGAAGCAGGATTCAATCAACTGCGCGCAGGGAGAGCGAAAATTGGGAAGCAGTTCTATCTCAACTGCGTGCCAATGAGGGTGTTTAAACGAAAATGTGCGCAATGGCAATATATCTATATAAATAAAGCAAAGTGTCTCTATGTATGTATGTATGTATGTAACGTATACAAATCTACATTTCTTGACGAATCTAGTTGAAACTTCGTATACTTATGTATTGAAGCCTGCAGATAATTCTAAGATTAGTTTGGAAGCTTTAAAATAGTTTTAAAGGTATTTTAATTCTAAAAGTACTTCACCGCTTCACTCATCCTGAGAAAACATGGCCGACATATCTCCTGTATGGTGCAGCCATCTGTCGGCAGCGACGGGAATGAAAATTGACGAGAATTTAACGGGGAATTGACGGGAACATTTGTATGGCCCTGAAAAGGGCCGATTTTTTATTTTGTGGGGCCCGAGCATAGCCGGGTGAAGCCCGGCTAGTATCTATATAAATAAAGCAGAGTGTCTCTATGTATGTATGTATGTAACGTATACAAATCTACATTTCTTGACGAATCTGGTTGAAACTTCGTATACTTATGTTTTGAAGCCTGGAGATAATTCTAAGATTAGTTTGGAAGCTTTAAAATAGTTTTAAAGGTATTTTAATTCTAAAAGTACTTCACCACTTCACTCATCCTGAGAAAACATGGCCGACATAGCTCCCGTATGGTGCAGCCATCTGTCGGCAGCGACGGGAATGAAAATTGACGGGAATTCTACAGGGAATTGACGGGAACATTTGTATGGCCCTGAAAAGGGCCGTTTTTTTCTTTTGTGGGGCCCGAGCATAAACGGGCGAAGCCCGGCTAGTACAATCATAACTAAGTTCGGAATCTGATTCCGATGAATTCGAAGACCAAGTAATTTCAACATTACTTCTTGAAAAGCTTCCGAAAAGCAATTATCTAAAGAAAAAAAAGACGCACGGAGAATTCATTCTCAAGAATGAATTTTCGAATGAAAAATATAGAAATTATTACCGTCTAAACTATTTCGAGGGCTAGGCAAGTTGTGGAGTGCTCTTTTGGTATTCTTGTTTCGCGTTTTCGTGTTTTTCGTTCATTGAAAGTAAAGTAAGCACTGTAGTAAAAATTGCAAAAGCATCTTGCGTACTGCACAACTATTTGAGAAATTCTGCAGTATTGCAAACTGGGGGTGATATCACCGAACAGGATTTGCCTTAGTACCAATTACGTCCACTGCATCAAACCAATGCACGAAGTGGATCTTAAGCGTTTTGGAATCGTCAAAAGTTCACGGAATAGTTTAATTCACCCGGAGGTTCAGTTCCTTGGCAGAGAGATTGCGTGTTGAATGGAAAGTTCTGAGAATGTATAATAATTAAAATATAAAAATTAATCTTTAAAGCACTATATATTTATACTTTTTAATAAATATAATACATTTTTAATGCTTATTTTTTTATATTGAACACCTTTCTTTTCTCAATCATTTAAATTTAAATTAAAGTTACTTTTAAAATTCCGGTTAGATAAAGTTTCTTTCGGAAAAAATTTAATACCTACCTCCGAACGGAAAAACATGTTAAAGGGGAACGTAACTAATTGGTAGTTCCTAGTAAATAAAATCATTCCGAGAAAATGCATCATTTCGAATCGTCTGTACGGAACATGGAGCAATGTTATTATTTTACTGTACATGATTATAAAATATGTGTAGAAGTTGAAATTAAAGTTCAAGATTACGTGTTCATTTTATTTTTAATTGCAAATCTACATCTTTAAAACTAAATAATTCTTGTCATTTATTATACTAACTATGACACACATCTGTATAGAAAATAAAGAAATATACCTACAAAGCAGTTCTGTTTTCGCCGAAAATCTGCTGTACATAAAATGTTATCTAAAACAAATAAAAGGTGCAGCGGAAATCGGTAGTAGTCCAAAAGGATGAATTTTCATGAGAACAAATTGAATACATTGTAAGCAAACTAATTCAAGAAACACTTTTATTTGAAAAGAGCAACCGTTTTCCCATGTACACTTCAAATAAATTAATCTTAAGAAAAAAATTATAAAAACTTAGCAGATTTCATTCCAATTTCTTGGGCTATTTCTTCCCAAATCAACAATTTTAGTCAGCATGTGACCTATCGTACAGTGACGTAGCGAGGGGTGGGCAAGGGGGTCTATCATTCCTCGGGCGCCACTCGCTCAGGGGCGCCAATTAGTCCTTTTCACTAATTCTATATATTATATTATTATATGTTTTTCGGAAAGGAGGGCGCCAAAAAGGTATCGTGCCCCAGGCGCCAGTTATGCTCGCTACGTCACTGGTATTGTATAGTACTGTTCTCCCTCGAACTGCCTATATTAACTTTTCCTCCATCGTGGACTTCACTTTCAACGCAACTTTTCACTCGCAGGTCGTAGTCACTAGTGACAAACTGCGGCACGAGCACAAACCTTCGCAGCTTACGGGCGCTCTAAAGCTGCGTCACCGGACCCTGCGTTTGAACATCCGGTGTAGTATTCACTTCTTTGTTTCACAGAATCTCACGGTGAGTCACCTCACCCCACCTCACCAAGCTGCGTCTCAACTTGTACCCGGCCTAACCGTTCTCCTTCCTCCCACGTAGAGCCGCGGCCGTGATGTCACACATACACACACACACACACATATATATATATATATGTGTTGGAACCGAACTCCGAAATCGGACAATACCCGAAAAAAATGCTCACACCGCGAATGGATCACTGGCAAATGCTCCAAGTCCGAAATATGACATTATTTCGGAGTTTGTGCTCTTGAATTTGATCAGTTCGCGATCGGGCAAATCAGTAGTGAGCCAAGTCCGATTTAACACTTGGAGGATGGGCGAAACACCCTCACATCAATAAATGAGCCAAGCCCGATTATGACAAACCTAGCCCCCACGTTTGCGTGTGTCCTCCGATTCCCCAGTCTCGTTTGGTTCTAGCGTTGTAAGTGCTAGTGTTCACGATGTCCTCTGTTGATGACGGTGTTAAACGACTACGCGTGCAAATGAAATGAGAGGTAAATTTCTTGGATCTTTGGGTAGTTTTTTAGAAAGTTTGGGCGACAACAGTTGTGTTTTCATGTTCGAAAAATATGAAAAGTTGATTGCGGAAGTGAAAAGCAGTGCGGAGAAAGGAAAAAAAAACGAGCAGCCCCTCACCTCTAAGGACTACAGAAGACTAAAAGGGTATGAGGTAGTATCTATTTGTGTTATCGAAAAATTAATTAAAAATATCATAGATGAGGACCAAACCATAAAATATTTTTGTCATACTGACGAAATTTTTGAAGTTATTCATAAAGCTCATACGGATTTGGGTCACAAAAATTTATAAAATGCATGGAAAAGGAACTACATCAGAAATACTGTAATGTGCTTCGAAAAGTGATCAGGCTGTACCTTTCTCTCTGTGAACAGTGTCACTTGAGAAAAAAAGGGTAAAAACAAGGGACTCGTTGTTAAACCAATACTTATTAATGCATTCCGAAAACGAGGACAGGTTGATTTCATTGACATGCAGTCAGAGCCTGATAGCGCTTATAAATTCATTTTGAACTATCAAGATCATCTTACCAAATACCTTTTTTTACGCTCACTGAAAACGAAAACAGCTGAAGAAGTTTCTTATAATTTAATGGACATTTTTTTTATCATAGGAGCTCCCTCTATTTTGCAGTCCGAATATGGAAGCGAGTTCTCGAATAAAACCATAAAAGAGCTAGCATATATGTTTGAAGCAAAAATTTTTCACAGAAAACCCAGACACTCTCAAAGTCAAGGTTCCGTCGAACGTGCAAACCAAGATGTTCGCGATATGTTGGTGACGTGGATGGCAGACAATCAGACAAGTCAGTGGGCAGAAGGCTTACGAATCATTCAAATGAAAAAAAAAAATCATACCCACCAACTTGGAATCACCAGAAGCCCATACGAAGCTCTGTTTGGTGTTCCACTTACTAACGGACTTCCCAAGGAATTGTGTTGTTCAACGGACCTTGAGATTGAAGAACAACTTAAAGAGGTTTTGGCCAACATTCCCGAAAGTAAACATGAAACTGATTCATCAGATTCTGAAAACTCTCATGTGTCCATCTTACAAAAAAGGAAGA
The DNA here is from genome assembly GCA_907164885.2 of Dolomedes plantarius. Classification (NCBI taxonomy): domain Eukaryota; kingdom Metazoa; phylum Arthropoda; class Arachnida; order Araneae; family Dolomedidae; genus Dolomedes; species Dolomedes plantarius. The sequence goes on from OU015502.1 coordinate 109,951,560, forward strand.
AGTTAACTGAAGAGAAACGAGCAGATTGTGCCAAAACAAAAATGAAAAAGCAAGCGGACGAAATGCTAAGAGGCAGTGACGCTAAATTTCCTCCAATGAGCGTCGGTCAGAACGTTGTGTTACGGATTCTAGAACTCGACAGAGGAAGAGCTGCACCCAGAAATGTGATAGCTGTGATAATGGAAGTGAACGATCATGGGCTATCCAAACTCGGTACGAAATCTGGAATATTGGAGAAGTTATATTCCAGAAATGAAATCCAACTGACTGAGGACAATCCAAGCTTCGTACACTCACTTCGTACCACAGTTACCTCGGAATCAGGAAGCTTACAAGGTTTCGTGCACTGCAATTGTAGAAAGCAGTGTGACAGCAAAAGATGCAAGTGCCTATCAACTGGCATCAAATGTAACTGAAAGTGCTATAACAGTTCTGCCTGTAACAGTGTAAGTAACAGAATAAGTAACAGTGCATTTTTCATCATTTTTTAATCATTTAATATTTTACTATGTTTTCATTTCTTTCACTATGGACATACATTTTAACTGTAAGGTTTTTAAAATAGTCAATACATATCGTTAAAATGATCTTTTAAATCATTTCATTCATTTTATTTAGTCAAATAATTAGAGTTAAAAATGATTGTTTTCTGACTTTGATCATTCTTCAACTGCCCATTCGCAAAGTGAGCAATTTAGAATGCTCAAAGTGCGAAATGAAATTTAAGTTTCGTACTGTGCGCACTTCTCATTTGCCTATACGCGAAATGATCATTTGTAAATCACCCAAGTCCGAAATAATGTAACATTTCGGACTTGGTGCATTTGTCTGTGATCCATTCGCGTTGTGAGCATTTTTTTCGGACATTGTCCGATTTCGGAGTTGGGATCCAACATATGTTTATATATATACATATATATATATATATATATATTTTTTTGCGAATAAATGCGAAATTTTATGTATTGTAATTATTATTTTTGCGCATTTCAACAGTTTTTATGCGAAATTTACGTACCCCTAAAAACAATATACGTGTATTTTCTTTTCTAAAACTATAAAACTCTAAAAATAAACTATATATATATATATATATATATATATATATATATATATATATATATATATATATATATATATATATATATATATATATATATATATATATTATTTTTTGCGAATAAATGCGAAATTTTATGTATTGCAATTATTATTTTTGCGAATTTCGATAGTTTTTATGCGAAATTTACGTACCCCTAAAAACAATATACGTGTATTTTCTTTTCTAAAACTATAAAACTCTAAAAATAAACTATATATATATATATATATATATATATATATATATATATATATATATATATATATATATATATATATATATATATTATTTTTTGCGAATAAATGCGAAATTTTATGTATTGAAATTATTATTTTTGCGAATTTCGATAGTTTTTATGCGAAATTTACGTACCCCTAAAAACAATATACGTGTATTTCCTTTTCTAAAACTATAAAATTCATATGTGCTAAAATGTGCCACGAAAACTGCCTCTTACAATTTTATGTGCGTAAATTTAACACTGTAACAAACAAATCCCATTTTCCTAAATTAAAAAAAAAAAAAATCAGTGTAGAAAAAAAATATTTCCACTTTTCTTTGGCTCTCGCTGATAGCCAGGGCCGTTCCTAGGGTAGCTGCCGCCCGTGTGCGGGAATAATTTTGCCCCCCCCCCCCCTCATACCGTATGGATTACTTGAAATTTCTCTGATATAGTTTTACCTTAAATGAAACAACGAATTACAGAAAATATCATAAATTCAGTTTATTTTTTAGCTTTACAACCTAACATAATAATAATTATTAATGTATTTATATAATAACAAAATGAATATGTTATATCAAATACATACAGCACATATCCATTAATACATATACTTAATAAGTCAGTCCAAAAGTTTAAATAATCTTTGCTTTTCTTGCCTTTTTTAATGCAAATTCTGTTATGATATCTGATACATCTATATCTTCCGAAATGTCCTTTTCGATGCTAATAATAGTTAAGTCTGAAAGCCTTTCTTGTCCCATTGTTGATCTCAAATAATTTTTTATTATTTTAAGTTTTGAAAAGCTTCTTTCCCCTCTAGCCACAGTCACAGGTAATGTTTAAAAAAATTCGTATGGCAATCACTAAATTTGGAAGCAGATAGATGAGGTTATTTGTAAATAGGTATTGAATCACATTTAACGCGCTCATTTCAGGGGAAATATAGGGTGCAACGTTGCCAATTTCATTGCATAAATCTTCAGCTATAATATCTTTTTCATTTTTAAAATGGATCATGTCACATACTTTCAACAGATTTACATTTTGTAGACCTATTTCATTTATATGTTTCAAGGAAATTATTTAGGTCGTTGAGAAAACTGAAACCTGTGTCATGTTGTTTTATTTGTTCGAACCTTTCTTCCATTTTTGATAATGCAGTGTCCAATATTACAAAGTAAAAATTAATTTGAACTGGTCTTCTGGATTTTTTGGAGCCTCATCTTTACATTCGTAGTCAAATAAAGAACTTATAAAAAAGGCGCAATGTAAGTTAAGCTGTTTCTCGATAAAGATTGACTTTTTGCAAAGAAATGTTCCAAATCGATTTTATTTTAATTTTGTTCATATTTTAAATACAATTCCCCCTAAGTTTACTTTAATAAAAAAAAATCGCATTTTCCCGATATCTGAGAAATTTGCCATATTTCACGCACCGGTTAAAGAAATAAGGTGATGCACTTCAAAAATCCAAGTTTACAGTTGCTCCTGTAGTATATGTTTAACATTAGCAAAATAAAAATAAAAAACATTTAAAATAGAATTAAATAATGAATCCTAGCTTTTTTTTTTTTTTTCTGCAAAACAAATATCAAACCATAAATGTATTATTTCAATTTCGAACCGCTAACCGCGCAAAAAAAGAATATCAAGTTTACTTACCTCTGAAATATTTTTATTGGTCAGCAATCACAAAATCGAGCACAAAAATTAGAGACAAAAAGCTTTGTTTTTCAGTTGTTGAGATGGACACGTTCAAAATTAATATAGCGCAAATTATCCCAGTCCTTGTATTTATAGGCTCAGGGCATAAACGAGTATTTTCCTGCAACCTGACAAAAACCGCTCGCACCTACCCGATGCCGGCGATGCGACGCGATTTGATGGGATGATGGGTTAAAACGTGTTAAAACAAAAACGAACAATTTATTTCCCAACTGGTTGCGACGTGAAGTAGCGTTTTTAAAACCAATGTGGTTTCCAGTTATACTTGTAAAATGCATTTTTAACTATAAGTAGTTACCTTCCATAATGATATTTTATATTGATTATTTTACTAATAAATTAGTTTTAAATTTTTTTACACGGCTTATTTGCCGCCAGTGGCGCACCCAGGGGGCCCCGCCCCCCCCCCAAAAAAGTAGAAGTATTGATTTTGCATTATAAATATTTTTATTCGTTCATCTCGCCCCCCCCCCCCCATTGCATTATAAATAATTTTATCCATTCATCTCGGCTTCCCCCAAGAAAAAATCCTGGGTGCACCACTGCTTGCCATCCGTGTGCCCCGCACCTCTGGCACCCCTGGGTTTTAACGGCCCTGCTTATAGCACTAGCTTAAACTTTACTTTTTTCTATTAACAGTAGTTTCAAAGGAAACGGTGGATGCCTTTTATGTTTTAAATTATTGGCAATAGATGGCGATACTATTGATTCTAAATTATTAATCTAAAAAAAACCGTATCTCCTAGTGACATCTAGTTATCATTAAAATAAAAAAAGAAAGCTTAAGTGAATAAGTTTCTTCAGCTGTAAACGTGTAGATTTTATATGGGGGTTTGGAATATATAAGTTATTTTCTATTATTTGCAAACATTTAACTAACAACTAATTACCCCCTTAAATGTCCCTTTACGTAAAGATCATTATGCTTGTAAAAAACTGTCAACTCGAAATTTTGTCCTAAAAAATAATACGTTCAAAATTTAAAGTCCGTTTAGTTTTCGACATATCTGTTAATATTCAAACTAATAGATCTATTTGTGTATGTTTTTCCCTTTTGTGCATAGAAAGGTTTTAAAATAATTTGTTTTCATGATTTTTATAAAATAAATTTCAGGAAATTTTTAATCTCTTAAATATTTTTTTCCTTGATATATTTAGCGGCGAGAAAATAATTTGGACTTTTTTAAACTCAATCAAAAATCTCGAGAATCATTCAATGGATATACACAAAGTAAAGCTGTACAAAATTTCACATATATACCTTCGAAAGAATTTTAGATACAGCAACAATTTTTTCAGATTTTTCATTTTGTTGTTGAAAACTGCTAACATGAAATGGAATAATTTGTAATATTTATCTATCTGCTGCTTTTGAGAGAAAAAAAATTTTAGTGTCACCTTAAATCAACAACTTTTCAGACCAATCATTATGTTAAAAAATAAAAGCAAATTCCCAAAAACCTTCTAGATTAATTTATTTAAGCAAGAAACCTTATTGTAGCATTTTTTAACAATGTAATGTTATTTAAATAAATAAATAAGTAAAAACTCAGTTCTTGAAGAAGACTCACTTTGTCTTCGAAATTCATAAAGGTGTTTTTAAGCAATTTTAATGTGAATACTTTAGTGTTTTTTCATAAACAAACATTAGAAAAATCATTGATGTAAACATTTAATATAAAGATTGCTTACTTAAATATCTTGAATGGTTTCTAAAGTTTTGTCTGTTTGTTTTGTTTTGTTTTCCAGTGGTGTGGTTTTCGGATGAAATTGTTTTTTATTGTCATCTCAAAAAACAATTTTTCATCATTCCTAAAATTGTTTTCTTAAAAACTGTTCATGTAGCGCATGAACGTGAATTTTGTTTAAAACAGTATCTTCGGTGGTTTCTCGTGTTTTTCTTTTTTCGGTAAATTGGTTTTAGAGTCATTTTAACTTATATCGTGTCCTCTGTGATAGAATTGTGATTTTAAGAGAGCTTTGAACTAATCCGTTTATTCACGTGTTTTGATCAGTATGAGTGAAAATGAAGTGTTTATACTGTCCACTGCGGAGTGAACTTTCTGGGCTAGTCTCACCAGACCCACCCGCCTCCTCTCCCAAAAAAAACATTTTTATTTAATTTTTAAATGAACAATTTTGTTAGATCTAAATATATTAAAACCCCTTAATCGTCGTGCCCGATACCTTCACGAGTAGTCATTTGTAAACAAATTTTGTCGCGCCCGTGACCCTCACGAGCTGAACTCCGCATGACTTTTGCTAATATATATTATGGATTCTGCTTTGATTTGGCGCGCTCGAGATTATTTTAAATGCTTAAGCGCTCAATAGATGGCAGTACTGAACTGTCAAACTTGATTTTAAGATCAGAATACTTCATTATAAGAATTTATACGAGTTGGAACATTACGATTTGCTACAATGAAGCTTCCCTGCACGTCATGTGTGTACAAAAAACAAAAAAAAAAAAATTAAGGTAAATAAAATTGCGATTTTAAAAAATTTTATCCATCCTGAACACTTTTAATTTGAAAAAAATACACTGTTTCTTTTACTAAATAACTCAGAATTTTATGAATAATAAAATGGGTCAAATAAAAAAATCTACGATTTTTGAACGAATTTTCCGAAAATTACGGGACGATACGTCATGTGTGTACAAAAAAAGCCAAATATAAGGTAAATAAAATTGTGATTTAAAAATTTTATCTATACTGAACACTTCAAATTTGAAAAAAATACACTGTTTCTTTTACTAATTAACTCAGAATTTTGTGAATAATAAAAGGGGGTAATAAAAAAATATCTACGATTTTTGAACAAATTTTCCGAAAATTACGCAACGATTAAGGGGTTGAAAAATAGATCTTAATATTAATACTCAGAACAAATTTTAATCATGACAAATTATATTGTATTGCTCATCTGTGTTTCTAGTATTGCTCGTTAAAAAAAAAATTAAAGTGTTTTCTAGAAAGTCTCAAAGCAACAATTTCCACAGACTTGCGATTATTCATTAAATATTTAATTAAATAGATCTTAATATTAATAATCAGGGCAAATTTTAATCATGACAAATTATATAGTATTGCTCCTTTGTGCTTCTAGTATTGCTCGTTCTTAAAAAATGAGTGCTTCTTAGAAAGTCTAAAAGCAACAATTTCCACAAACTTGCAATTATTCATTAAATATATAATTAAATAGATCTTAATATTAACACTCAGAACAAATTTTAATTATAACAAATTTTATATTATTGCTTATCTGTGTTTCTAGTACTGCTCGTTTAATAAAAACGAAAATTTTTCCAGAAAGTCTCAAAGAAATAATTTCCGCAGACTTTCAATTATACATAAAATATATAATAAATATTAAAAGTAAGTATAAAATTTCTTGTTAAACATATCTGGCACCGTCAATACAACGTTTATCTAGAACAGTTTGTTTCAGTAAAAAAGCATTTTCTAGAGTCAAACAGTAGGTTTCTCATATCTATAATCACGTATTTAAAAATTGTTATTTCATCAGACAATTAAATCTCTTTCCTTTTATGACTCTTTGCTGTCTATCGAAGTCCGAAAAAAAAATAAATCGTCGGGATTATTTTTCTATGCTTCATTGAGTTCTTCCGTTCCGTAATACAGACGAAGGTCAAATTAATGTTCACAGCTTGTGTATTTATGAAAACTGGCTTTGTGTATTTTATGAAAGTTATTCAGTTTCGACGTTTAAAGAATGGATAAGCTACGGCCAAAGTCCGAAGTCTGGCTAATTGTCGAAAATGGCTGGCCACTTCTTGCGTTTCCCATGACACTTGGCCGTTACAGGAGTTGATCATACCAGTTCTAACAAATATTATTACTATTATAGAGGGCTAAAATTTTAGGGACCATGAACCTAAAAATCGGTTGAAAAAAGGTCAACCCAATTTTTCCTTGTGTAAAGATATCAAAATGGACATTCTGCTTTCAAAAAGTAGCCGATAATTTTAATTAAAGAAATAATTGAAAAAATAAATTAAAGATATTTTGCAAATGTTTATTCTACAGTCCCCTCTAAATAACTTCACAATATATAGACACTTTCTCTACACTGTCAACCCTCTCCCTAGACACTAAATATCGGTTGAAAAAAATTAGAAATTCCAATGTAAATTTCCCCCCCCCCCCCCCCGCTCTCCCCAGAAACAAAAACTCCTTCTAAAGAAACAAAATATACGAAACACACCTCTTGAAAGTGGTTCTAGTTACGCCACTGTCTGATTGTGTCATATACGGTTTGCTTAACCCATTCATAGAGCTTAACTAGGTGCAAATAAAGTATTCATAAAGCGTGTAAATCGGGCTCTACAATTAATTCTTAATTTTTTCATTGCCGCATTTGAGACACGCTTTAAAGAAAGATAAAATTCCTGGGAATCATTCGCCTTCCCCTGGATTCATTACAGCAATCAGTCATCCATGTGAAAACCATTTTATCTCCCCCGACTGCTGAAAGAACGATTGCGAAACCTTCAAGTTTTGTTTCTCAAACGAGGCTTACTTTAATCCGCTGAAAAGGGAAGCTCTTGCACTCTTATCTTCCTGGTATTTTCCGCCCGATTCCCTCTCCAACCAGTTTAGAACCGCAGTCACGAAGCAGTTCTTGTGGCGTGAAGCAAACTGGTTGTTTACCTGCTACTTTGTTTTTTAATATGTTTCGCCGTTCACTGAAATCGAACGCACGAAATTCCTTTTTGAGACTCGCATAGCATTTTTCACCGCTGTTAAATGAAAACAGTGTAGTTTAGGCAGGCTCTAGGCTTAGACACAAGAGCAGTGGTTCCCTGCCAGTGGTCCGCGAGAGCCTCGGGAGTGGTCTGGAACCACATATAAAAAAGTTGCCAGATAAATGGGGATTTTGAAATCAATGTTCGCTGAACTAGATGGGTCGAATATATCCGATGTCTATCAGGAGTTGAATTAAAATTTCTTAAAAGTTTAACATAATTATTTGATTATTTGAATATGATATGTTAGAATGTGAGTACGTTAATCCTGTATCCCTTTTGCCTGAGGGATATACCCTTTTGCCTGAGGGCCGATTCCCTCTCCAACCAGTTTAGAACCGCAGTCACGAAGCAGTTCTTGTGGCGTGAAGCAAACTGGTTGTTTACCTGCTACTTTGTTTTTTAATGTTTCGCCGTTCGCTGAAATCGAACGCACGAAATTCCTTTTTGAGACTCGCATAGCATTTTTCACCGCTGTTAAATGAAAACAGTGTAGTTTAGGCAGGCTCTAGGCTTAGACACAAGAGCAGTGGTTCCCTGCCAGTGGTCCGCGAGAGCCTCGGGAGTGGTCTGGAACCACATATAAAAAAGTTGCCAGATAAATGGGGATTTTGAAATCAATGTTCGCTGAACTAGATGGGTCGAATATATCCGATGTCTATCAGGAGTTGAATTAAAATTTCTTAAAAGTTTAACATAATTATTTGATTATTTGAATATGATATGTTAGAATGTGAGTACGTTAATCCTGTATCCCTTTTGCCTGAGGGATATTCTATGTCTCATACCCCCCGGAAGGTCCCCCCCCCATGAAGACGGAGGGGATGGAGGTGGTCCACACATGGTTCAATATCTGGCTTAGTGGTCCGCAGACTTCTGGGAACCACTGCACTAGAGGAACCGGCCCAGGAGCGCAATGGCTTCGCAAAGCCGACATCGTAAAAAAAAAGAAATAGTTAATAAACTAATAAATATCTTTTGCTACGATTTTCAATAATGATTCTTTATAGACACAACTTATATACTTTGTTTAAGAAGGTTTTTTTTGCTTTGTTTTTGTAAAATTATTACAACTATTGTTGTTGTTATATACCTACCGTATGTTTCAGACCATAAGATGCACCTTTTTGCATAAAAAAAATCGACTTAAAATTGGGGTACGTCTTATGGTACGAAGGTAACGTTAAAATAAAATGAATATGTTATTTCATATATTTTATTTATTATATATATATTATATATTTTTTATACATATCATTTATTATATTTATTATATGTATTTTTTATCTTTATTAAGTAAGAAAATGAAAATATCTTTGTATACCTAACAAAATGCAAAATATTCTTTTCTAAAAGTCCTCCCATAAATTTGAGATGCGTCTTATCGTCCGGCAAATACGGTATTTTATAAGTATTATTTCAAATATTTTGCTCAAGAATTTCTGTGTCTAACTTCCGAATGATTTATTGCTGTTATATACCCTTTGTAAATAAGAGCTTGTAAATTTAATTTTATGGAAGATTTTTTTAAATTTCTTCTATTACGACATGCCTTTTTTGTAAAATTTACAAAGCTTTATTTAAAAAAAATCATCAGGCCTTGAAAATCAAACTGGCTTAACCCTTAGCTTACGGGGCCCATTTCTCTTATTGCCTCTTTACAAAGGGAAATTTCATACCCCATTTGTAAGGTCGGCCATTAAGGTTGTTATATATATATATATATATATATATATATATATATATATATATATATGTATGTATATATATATGTATATATATATATATATATATATATATATATATATATATATATATATATATATATATAATATATATATATATATATATATATATATACTCATTCATTCTTCGACTGTATTCTTGGGATACATGCTATCCCACACCGTAAGGAAAAGGTTAAGAGCGCCACATATTCTTGAGCTCTCCCTAGTTTAGGTGAAAGATGGCCTGAACTGTTTTAATTAGTGATGCGACATCGATAACAAAACATCGATGTTTTGAAACATCGATATTCAATATTAAAACATCGATGCTAATAAAACATCGCTCAAAAACCATCGATGTTTTTAAACATCGATGTTTTAGAACATCCATTTTTAAAAACTGGTTTAGTAATCTCTAACATTAATGTTACTTCCGTTAGTCATGGGGGGAAGGGGTGATTTAATTTTACTCTCTGATTGGGTAGGCACAAATGACAAAAACTTGGTTACTTTGGGCTACATTGATAACTCAAAATTCTCGTTGTAAATACCGCCATGTTTTGCCTTCAAATGTCCAGATAAATTCGTGGTATTGCCAGAAGTTTTGAGGGACTTAAGGCAAATATTGCATTTCGCCAATTTGTTAGTGGTTTTGTAAAAATATTCCCAAACGGTACTTTTGGGAGGCATCTTACTACACTGCTGGCCACCCAAATCGCAACACCAAGAAAGACAAGAGATATCACAACAAAATTTATTTTGTAGATAACATGTTGACCAAGTATCAAATGATTAAATTTATAGACTTCTGTGAAGTGTGGTTCCTGCCAAAATCAGTAGCCAGAGTAGCCGCCATTGTTGGAGATCACCGCTGCCACACGCCTCGGCATTGATTCAAAGAGACTTTGGATAAGTTCTTGGGGTACAGCAGACCAAGCAGCTTCCATACGTTGCCAAAGTTGATCTGCTGTGGCAGCTGGGGATGGAATCTGGGTCAATCGTAGAGCAACCATGGACCACATGTTTTCTATCGCCGAAAGATCCGGAGAGCGAGGCGGCCAGGGAAGCAATTCAATCTGGCGATTGACGAAGAACCGTTGGACAATGCGTGGCACGTGTGGTCGCGCATTATCCTGTTGAAATATGGCTGTGGGCAAGCCCTGAAGGTAAGGAAGGACAACTGGCTCCAACACCGATGTAGCGGAGGCTTGAGATGTAGCGGTGGCTGTTTAAAGTACCGGCAATGCATACTAGAGGTGTGCGAGAGTGATGTCCAATACCGCCCCATACCATAATACCCGGTGCAGGACCAGTGTGGCTGTGCATAACGCAGCTGTACAGCATCCTCTCTTCACGGTGTCTCCAGACTCGAATGCGACCATCGTGGTGTTGCAGACATAAGCGTGACTCGTCAGTAAAGACAATTTCATTCCATTCTACCGTCCACATCCTTCTGTCATCGCACCATTGGCGGCGGAGACGTCTATGGTTCTGCGTCAAGCGTAGACAAAGCAATAGACGTCTTGCGGACAGACCACTCTGCTGTAAACGGTGTCGAATGGTACGCGCAGACACTGGATGATGCGTTACAGACTGCATGTGCTGTGCTATGGTTCGTAATGTGACTGAGCGATCCGTCTCTGCCATGCGCACAATTTGCCTGTCATCACGTGAAATGGTGCGCTGAGGTGGATGCGATCGAACACGCCGGTCCGTCGTACCCTCCTGCATCCAACGATCACATATCCGCATTACAGTTGTTTGGTTTCGTCCAACACGACTACCGATTTCCCTGAAAGATAATCCACAATCTCGGTAGGCCACTATCCTTCCTCTGTCGAACTCGGATACTTGATCAAAAGATGATCGCTGTTTTCGACCAGGCATAATTGATCGTTTTTTTGAAAAAACCACAAGAAAAACACAATTGCCGAACTTGAAATCGTCGAAATCTCCAAGCCTTAAATAGCGCTTTGAAGTGGCGCCACAGGCGCGCGTGATGTGCGTCTGCGCTGAAATTCTAATCATTTGCATATCTCACCTCCGCTAATGCATGTTTTAAATTTCATGTTATTTGCATGTTTCCTTCAGGGTGTTGCATTTACAGTGGCCAGCAGTGTAATAATATTAACGTCAACTTTTATAAAACCGGAACAAAACAAAAACTTAAATGGATGCACTCGTGTATATACTATTTGTAAAATAAAACCCCCATGGAAGGTTCTGGAGTGTCAGGAAAATTCCAAGCGCTCTGATTGGTTCATTGGTTGTTAATTGCTATTTGTCTTTTTGCTAAGGAATCATTCCTCCTTTTGTATTCGTCCTTTTCAGAATTCAGACTTACATTTACTGAGTGTGAAAATTATGTTACGTGGTAAATTTTCTTTTATTACGGTACTTTTTCATTAAAAAAAAACATCGAGACAACGTAAAACATCGAGCACAAAACATCGATGTTAAAAAAACATCGGCTTCAATAAATCGATGTTTAAAACATCGATGTTTTTATCAAAACATCGATGTTTTGAAAGCATCGACATCGATGTCGCATCCCTAGTTTTAATCAAGCAGCTCTTCCTGAATATTTCAAGCTATATCTGTTAGCACAGCTTTAAACTAGACTGAGGCGTAACTTCCTCGTACTGCTTGACAAATCTAGAAAACCATATACTCCGCATAGCACAATACCACTGCTAACTTGTTATAGGAATAACAGTTAACATGTCATTTGCAGTCGTAAAATATTGCTAGATTTCCTTACTCTAAACGTTTCAGGTTCGTAACATAAAGAAAAATAGGCCGTCTCTCTGCAAAAAAAAAAAAAAATTGAACCAAGATCTATCGTCCCACTTAAAAACTTCTTTTCGAGAAAAATTCGTTGCTTAAAAATAAACGTTTTAATCAATGCGGAGGCACTTGTCGTGAAGACATTGCATATAATACACCGAAGTTTTGCTGGCCATTTTATTATGGTGGCACCATATAGGCGGACCAGCATTATTCGCTATGAAGGGACAACACAATCGGAGGTATTTTAGTGGTGCGACGCCGATATTCGACCCGAGCGCCCTCAGCAACGAAAAGAAATAAAGACACACAGAGAAAAAAAAGCTGGTTGGTGAATTCACTTTGCTGGGTTGAAACCCACTGCATAGGGGACTCGCTTTTGGTGAGTTGTACAACCCACACTGGAAAATGGGTCCTACACATGTGTTGCCACTCATGCGTTGCCACATGTGTTGCCACTCATGCAACGGCTCCCAGGAGCCATTTTTCAACAAGACAATGCTCGACCTCATACGGAAAGGGTGTCACAAGACTGTCTCCGCACTGTTACTACCCTTCCTTGGCCTGCCCGATCCCCAGATTTGTCTCCAATCGAGCATATCTGGGATCATTTGGGACGGCGAGTTGGGCATCCCAAGTTTGAAGGAACTAGAGGCAAGGTTACAGCAAATATGGAACGAAATGTCTCAAGACATCATACAGAACTTGTATGACTCAATGCCCGATCGTATCGCATCATGCATTCGCGCTAGAGGGGGTCCAACGCAGTATTAACTCCTCCGTTCTTTTGCCTTTTTCTCTGAAATAAATTATCCTTTTTCTTTGATTTTCTTATCATTTACTTATATCAAAGTAGTCATTACGTATGTAAAATTTCGTTTCATTTTGACGACTCCTTCTTGGTGCGCTAATTTTTTTGTCGATGTGTGTATATATATATATATATACATACATACATATATATATATACATACATACATATATATATATATATATATATATATATATATATATATATATATATATATATATATATCTAATCCCCTTTGATGGTCGTTCTTACAAAGGGGGTATGAAATTTCCCGTTTTCTAAAGAATCGGAAAAATGGGCTCCGTAAGCTTCGTTAACATTCAGGTGATATCCATTCTTCCAATAATGTATGTGTTTTATTGTCATTGAATTTTGATTGTTATGGCCTATACAAGTCCTGCATTCCTTTTGTTTCATGAAGCATATAACGTACAAAATATAAAATAAAGTACAAAATCGCAATATAAAGTACAAAATTCATTGATTCAACTGCCATTTTTTGTTGTTGGTAGAAAGTATAAATAAAAACATTTTTTAAATAATAATAGTTATAAAGGTGCAAAATACTTTTTAAAACACACCATACACACAAAACTTTAGTGACGAGTTTTGTAGGAATTAATCCTTCGTCATCATGCTATGAAAAAATGAATCAAGAAATCATCTGAAAGGCTGAAGCTTGTTTGCAAATAATACACTTATTCCTCTGCCTATGTGTTATTTCACAGATGTGTGGCCCTCGGAACTTTACGAATTTACTGGTGTGGCCCACGAACGTGAAAGGTTGAAGATCCCTAGTCTACACTGTACAGAAAATAAATCCTCAAAAAATCCTTTTTTCCTTCTCTGTTCAATGTAAACCTCAGGATGTATTTGGTTAAATTTTAACGAAATAAATTTAACTGTACTGTTGTTTATTGTTTAAAAATCACAGTAATTTATAACAATGTTTTTTTTGGTGCGGTAAAATATGTAATTGCCTAGCTTGCTCCAGTGATGTACGCTATAACGAGGTATATATATTATATACCGAGTTATAGTTATCATTTCTAGGAAATATAATTTTTTTATGAATGATTTTTTTTAACGAGAATGTTATGAACAAAACCTTTGTTATTGAAAATAATTACGGATCTTTTTTTATGTTTAGGAATGCATGTGACATGCGAAACATGAATCTTTATAATTTATCATGTTAGAAATTTTGGAAATCATTTGACGTAATTTCTATCAATCTTAGTCGTTTATGCAAGTTTATGCATTGTATTGCGTTTAGTTTTGTGAGTAATACATGCTATTTTGCTAACTTCGTTTTGTTAAACTTCTTTTAACGTATGCGAAATCAGTTGGACACTGAATCTTTCACAATACTAGTGATAACAACTTAGCTTAGTTTTTTATTCCAACATACGTCCTTTTATCTTATTACTTTTCTGTCAGGAATTATTACCAACGCTTTGAATGATCTAATTCCTGTAATGTACAGGGTGTTTCAAAAAGAATCATCCGATTAAAAAAAATCATTAAAAACGGGTTTTTAAAATTGAAAAAGAGCTGTAGTCGCAAGTGGTTGAGAATAAATTGAATTTATTTTTTATTTATACTTGCATACATATAACATAATCATTCAGTGTCACTACTAGACAATAAACGTGCCCGTTTTCTATTGCTTTTCGGTGGTGAAAAATAACTCTCGTAAATGGAAATATTTAATAGCAATATATCTACAAGTGTAAATTGAAGAAAATTAATGTCTTGTGTTTCTTTTGTTTCACTGGTTTTGAATACGAATTCGGTTATCAGACGCTGCGATTTAGTTTTTCGTTAGTTCTTCGCATGATTCTTCATAAAGTGTCATAAGGATTTATTAGCTAGTTGGAGGCCTTCTAGAATTGTACTTGCAGATAGTGGAACTACTCCTTCATCATCACTACTATTATCTAACGTGGAGTCATCTACATTCTCTGAAATACTCTCTGATAACATTGCACGCAATACAAGCTACAGTGCAACGCAATATTTTTTATTCTTTTTAGATTGTTAAACCGTGTTGAAGTAAAAAAATTGCAAAAAGAGAATCGGTATATATATATACAACCTGAAAACCCGTACTTCCCTACGGAGTACATTCAAATTAAATACAACGGTCAATGTATGCAATTAATGCCAATAAAAAATATATATATATAAAGAAATCGTAACGGATATTTTTATAGACAAAATAATGTAGAAGAAAATATTCAAATAAAATCTAATAGAACCTACTAAAGAATATAGTACAATTAATATAGTACAGTTTGAGGAATATTTCTTTAACTGTATTTTAATATTTTGGATAATGTCCAATCGTCTGCCGCATTAGAAAGAAAAAAAAATTTTTTTTTTGTCAATTTTTTTCATTGTTATGCACGTGACGATAAATTAATTTAAAGTTTCACGAAAACAAAAGAAACCACATGATCAGCATTTAATAAATTAAATTCTAAAAATTAATCTTTAAAAATTCCCCAAAAATCAGAAAACGGAGGTAAAGATTCGAAAAAGATTTCATTTTAAAGAACTTTTTAGGATCTTTCTCGTGATATAAATTTTATAACCCTCCAATTATTATTTTAAATGCAAACTTTAAAGAATGTTTCAAAAACAGCTTAAAAATTTAATCTAAAATTCTAAGAAGAATTTTTCAAAAATCTCTCTTAGTGCACCCCTACCCTATAAGAAGAATCGCCATGCAAAATTTCAACCCTTTAGGTCCAGCGGTTTGATGTGTGCGTTGTCTGTCAGTCAATTAGTTACGGAACTGTTATATATATATATATATATATATATATACGGGTGAGCCAAAAGTTCGTACAAACTTTAAAAATTCATAAAAAAGGAAGAAATTATGATAAAGAAGTGCAGCTTGCAAGAAAGAGCTCACAAGGGAGTCAGATTTTTTTAATCAGCAAAATTAAAATTTTAAAAAGTCACTCGTCCAGGTTTGCGAGCACTGCTACTCCCCGTGGACGATTCCGCCGCCATATTATTCATAACGGTTTCCACCGCAGTAATGCAGCCCTCCGCCAACGCCTTCCACTTCGTGACCGATCCTCCAAATCCTCGTGGTTCACGGTCTTTTATTGCAAGATTGATTTGCATAATTCTGCTGAATCTCTCGGATGTCAACGCCATCTACCGGCGACTTTTTAAAACTTTTTAAACTTTTAAAGAAACTTTTTAAACTTTTTTAGGCGGCTGAAAATTCCGACTTCCTTGTGAGCCCTTTCTTGCAAACCACACGCCTTTATCATGATTTCTTCCTATTTTAAGAATTTTAAAAGTTTTACGAGCTTTTGGCTCACCCTATATATATATATATGTGCATTCTTGGTCTTTTTTTAATCTGAGAGGATTTGCCGTTCTAATTGTTTTTTCGCATTTATATCAAACTTTCCTTTGGCCTGATCGAAATGTTTCGGCGGGCCACCCAAGGCCCTTGGGCCACAGGTTGAAGACCCTAGTTTTGACCAATTTTTCGGCCCTTAAAAGAACTTACAGCCCGTGCTGATGCACCTGTTGCATAGTCGAACCCCGTTATAACGAACTTCAAGGGACCAAAGGTTTTGTTCGTTTTATATCTGGTGGTTCGCTATATCCGAACCATTTAGAAAAATGCTAGAGTTCACAAAATGTATAACTCTTTAGTTTCAATGTGTTTTCAATAATGATGTATTAAAAAAATAATAAAATCTATTAAAAATGATCATTAATGAATTAAATCTACTAAAATCGATTACATTAAACTGGCACAATACTAATTAAATTACGTACAATAGGAAAACGGTGGGACCAAAATTTTCGTTCGTTATATCCGTGAGTTCGCTATATAACGCAGGTCTTGTCTCTCCATAAGACCGCATAAATTAATTAACTTTCTAAAAGTCTTATCTAACTAAGCTCCTTGAAATATCGAAATTCCAAGCTTTTAAAGTTAACATTTCAACGATATATTCTTGAGTCGAGAGAAAGAATTTCTTCTTCCCGTAGAGTCGAAATTCTATTTCATTGTAAGGCATTTGCCAAACTATGAACTTACCGCTTACGAAATTTTAAGCCTTTAGGCAACATTTTCAGTAAGGTTTACCGAAAACTTGTAAAAATCCCCCGCAGCCCATAACGTTAAATTTCTTATCTATTTTTGGAAAGCAAAATATTATGTCAATTCTATAACCGGAAACTAAATTCTAAATATTTATGCTAAAAATATCAGTATATATCAAGAACTAAATTATACAAGCAGTTAGTTTACATTTTAAGTGTAAACTAACATCTTACTAATAATATTAACGTCAACTTATATAAAACCAAAACAAAACAAGAACTTAAATGGCTGCTCTCGTGTATATACCATTTATAAAATAAATCCCTATCGAAGGTTCTGGAGTGCCAAGAACATTCCAAGCGCTCTAATTGGTTCATTGGTTGTTGATTGTCATTTGTCTGTTTGCTAACGAATCGCTCCCCCCTTTTGTATTTGTCCTTTACAAAATTCAGACTTGCATTTACTAAGTGTGAAAATTATGCTACGTGGTAAATTTTTTTATTATGGTACTTTTTCATTAAAAAATCCTCGAGACAACGTAAAACATCGAGCACAAAACATCGATGTTAAAAAAAACATTGGCTTCAATATATCGATGTTTAAAACATCGATGTTTTTATCAAAACATCGATGTTTTGAAAACATCAACATCGATGTCGCATCCCTAATGTGATTATGCTTGTTATATATGGGCGCGGTCGTCCGGTTAGCAAAGGCAGCCAGCCAGTGATATGAATGCCTCTGGTTCGATGCTGGTCGCTGACAAATCCACCACAGTGTACACTAATGACGGCTGGTAGACGAAAAATCTGTCGTGCTGCAATGTCTTCCAAATTCTCAAATTTACCTCTGAACGCGCGGGGTCAAATATTCCGATCTCGTCACTTGACTCGGTTCAAATAAACGGGACTGGTCCTTTAGCCAAGTCGAGCTCTGACCCTTGTAGTGCTATTAAAAACCGGAGCCTCACCACTTCGCCCAGTAGCCGTTATGGACTTGAACTGATAATATACTGTCCAGGGCCCGACTTTGACCCAATGGGGTCCTGGGCAAAGCAGACTTTGGGGGGCCCCTCCAAGGACAGATCCAAAGAGGGGCACACACACACACACACAACATGAACATATGGGACGCTCACCCAGCCCCCCCCCCCCATAAATTGGGACCAGAAATTCAAAAAATTTCCGACCAGTAAGGGAGAAATTTGAAAATAATAATAATAATAAGTGCTAATTAATTAATTTACTTTTTAATGTTAATAAATAAATTCATGAAATTTTCTTTTGAAATTCAAAATAGATCACAGTCTGGAATTATTATAACCCCTCCCCCCCAAAAATAAATAAATAAATAAATAAACAGAAACGCTTACGGATGTACGTATGCTTTCACTATAGTGGGTGCACTGTGCCCTACTATAGTGATATAGAAATAGGAAATATAGAAAATAAGGAAACAGTTTTTACTTTGCGTACATATAGGAAATTTTCAAAAATATGTACAACTTAATAATAAATTGGGGGACCCCATAATTTTAAAGGGCCCTCGGCAAGTGCCCCACTTTCCCATGCGGAAATCTGGGCCTGATACTGTCGGTCAAGGGCATCAGTCACAATACATGCTTCGTATAAAACAGTGATTCCTAAGCGGTGGTCTGCGGACCACTGGTGGTCCGACAGGTCAGGAGTGATATATAAAAAAAAGGCTTGGTTTTATCATCTCTAAACGACCGCTAATTTAAACAATTTTTCAAACAATTGTTTAAATTAGCGGGCGCTAAACAATGTTTAGTTCCCAATTTCCGGTTCAAATTCTAAAAATTCCTGGGATTCTGTAGCTTTCTGACACGTTGAGTATGAAAAATTACTTGTTCTGCTTTAAAATTTCTAAGATATTTTCTGTGATGCGGATTCCCGGCGTCACAGCCATTTCGCAACATCACGGAAATTTTACAGTTAGTTAAGGCTGCTGTGTACTAACCCTATTAGATTCGCTCACCTCACTGTTAACGTATGGAGAAAATATGTCTACTATTGACTGCTGCATAAATGTTGGTTAATCCAATAAAAATGGTATTTTCAGATAGCCTGAACTTGTCTGCACCTTGCAACAGGTTTCATTTTATAAATTTCGTCCACCAAAGGAATTTACGAGCGTTTAAATCACACTATACCAGATTTTTCCCCGAATAATTGAAATATTTAAATATTATTTGCATTTTTAAGAAAACGAAAAATGCCTCAAGGTGTAAAATTTCTTTCTGTATTACAGAGTACAATTTTTTTAAAAAAATCTTTCAATCCAAGTCGGCAATCCTTGGATACATTTTCTCCATAGGTTAACATTGAGGTGAGCAAATCCAATAGGGTTAGTACACAGCAGCCTTAAGCAAATGCAGGCTGAAAAATCTCGTTCACTTCGTGGGCTTTTACGTTTGCTATTAAGTTTTCTTTTACGTTAAATTTGTTATTGTTATTGAGTTTATTTGTAACTAGCGGCCCGTCCCGACTTTATCCGGGTTGAACAAAATATTATACCAATAAATTTCCAGTTGATAGCCAATAAATTGTAATTCTTTTTTTACCTTAATAATAACCTAAATAATACCTTAAATTAATTTTATGTTAGTTAATAATTAAAATAAATTTTTTAAAAGAAAAAGGCGTGCCTGAGAACGGCTAGGTTCAAACCGTTAGCGTCAGAACAGAAGCCCACCGCGATAGCACCGCGATAAGGATCGTTGAAATCTTCGGAACAAAAAGCGGTAGAAGACAGTAGCGGAAATAATAGAGATTGTTAGGATTAAGCCCCTAACTTTATTTCTACTGATCAGATATACATAATATATAGCCTATGTCCATCTGGAATAATGTACCTTTCAAACAGTGAAAGAATTTTTCAAATAGGTATAGTGGTTCTGAAGATTACCCTCCACGTACAAAATCGCTCTCTCTCTTTATATATAAGTATAGATTACTTATTAAAGCAGTTTATTCCAAATAGTTCGTTTATTCAAAAAATAAAACCCATTTTTGCCTCTAAAAAGCTCTCTAAAAGCCTCTAAAAATGTTAGGGAGATGGTCCCCGATAATTTTTTTTATTAGTGGTCCCTAATCAACAAAAGGTTATGAACCACTGGTGTAAAACAACAATCGTTTTACTACGGATTCGGCAAATTTGAACTGAATCTATATTAGAGACCACTTTATAATAGTCTCCATCAACAAATTACCCCTCCCTATTCATCCTCGACAGCTAAGAACAATACTTAGTATCCGGAAATTTGATAATGATCACTCTTTGAAAGCGCAGTAAAAGCGAAAAGATTTACATCTCTTTTCTAACCCAAATGGAAATCCCTGCTTTAAATAATTCACATAGGATATCTTCAGAAGGAAAAGGAGGACTTTGCGACGGTATAATTTGACTCCAAGGCTGACTGACGACAATGAATTTATGAGGAAAACCTACTTTCCTGATGGTTATTTAGCATGTATTTAGAAAGTAATTCACAATTTTGATAGTCGTTATTTTTAAAATTTTCCCAGCTTATGTTTTTTTTCACAAACAAATAATAAAATAGTTTTTGAGGATAATTTTAGCGATTGCTTTACCTGACATTATTTTTAACTGTATAACAAAATAACATTTTAGGAGAATAACTTTTATTGATTAAACAAAAATAATGGTTTATTAGAAAATACAGCACCAAAACCAGCGATGCAAGTCAGGGGTTAGAAAAATAGAATTTTTGCGTTAATTTTTAATGGGCTTCATTTCTCCATGGTTTCTATTTTTTTCTGCTTTTCGTTTTGGCAATTCCACTCTGCACAGCTTTGTTTTCCCTATTGTTTGCATTGGCTGACGAAGTGCAAGTTCTCAGTTACTGACTAAGAATGCTGATTTTACTTTCGAAATCTGCGTATCAAGGTGCTTAAAAGAGCATACGAACAACATGATTAAAAATAAAAATGAATACATTTATACCGCTTTCTGTTTTTAGGGCTTAGGGCATAAGCGTTTTTGAATTTTATTTATTGTCTTTGTTTTTGTTTCACAGGGTCCCGAATCCTTTACTCTCCCAGTTTTGTTTCAGACCTGAATTATTTTTGAAAACTTCTTCATAATCGTAATACAAAAACCCTTTTTTGCGACGATTAAAACTTGGCTAAAAAACAGCTCTGTTCCTTATATTTACGCAGCCTGGCAGGTTATTACGAGCTAATTTTCCCCCTCTTTTACCTATTTCGTCTGGTATTTTAGGGTCCTTTCTATGTATGTTTCACGCGTTTTCATCACTACCTTTATTTCTATCTTTTTCTGCTTTTTGTGTAGGAAATTCTACCCTTCAAAGTTTTGCTGTTGTGGAATGGCAACATTTTGCCCGACTATCCGTGTACTGTAGACGTTCTCCTTCTCTGCTCCTGGAGAAGAAATATTTGTTTACGAAACTCTTGAATTGAGCTTAACTTAGAGTTACATATAGTGACTGCTTTAAGGCTCCGAGTATTTTATAATATAAATCACCAATATTAGCACTTTGTAACTTTAGACATGCTGATTTCGAAAAAAACATGGCCGTGTTAACTAATTAAAAAAGTGACTTACGCAACAAATATCACGAGTTGTAATTATCTGTCTATTATTTTCTCACAGCTGCACGAAGCAACTTGTGCTACGTTTTCCTACCAGCCATCTGTCAGTTAAAGAGGAAACTTTTTTTTTCGGAAAAGTCATTTTATTTGTAGAAAAATAGCGCAAACTCGTTAACGTGGATTCACTCCGATGGGCTGCAATTTTCGATTATTTTGAAACTTGGAATATCAATGAAAATGTGTTGTCATCATCAGCATTCTTTGGTGAACATAGATCAAATATTTTTAATAACAATAAGACATATTTTTTTCCGATTGTTGAATTACGAATAATTCGAATCGATTGAAATATTTAAATTAAATTATCTAAAAATAAACCTTCATTTCGCTGAGGCAGTATGAAAAATCCATGTAAAGTGTGAAGTTTATTTTTATCGAAAGAAGACCTAGATAGAGTTAGGACTATAGTAAGGGCTTTTGTCTTTAAAGGACAATATCTTATGATTGTTATTTTTAACGGAAAACACTTGTCCTTTTTCTATGTAATTATCCTTTGTTTGGAGAGATTTGTGAGATTAAGGAAGGTATTATTCAGATGTAAATTTTTTGCCATTGCGATCGACAAAATAATTTTCTGCTATCGATCGATCGACTGCGATCGATCTTTAAGTCGTATGAAGTCATAACTGGGATGACATACTCTAGATTTTAAATCGGTATCTATTTCGATTTCTAGATATTGAACTTTAAAAAAATTAAAACTAAAGTAAAGAAATCCTTTTTTTTTTACTGATATCAAGTTTAAAATTAATAAAAAAGTAATATTAAAAATCACATCATTAAGGCTTCTGGGTAGTAATTATATTAGATTCGCTCAGCTTAGTGTTTTACTAACTCTACTGGATTCGCTCACCTCAATGTCAACCTATGGAGAAAATGTGTCTACCATTCACAGCTACATAAATGCTGGTAATCCAATAAAAATGACATTTTCAGACAGTCTGAACTTTTCCGCACCTTGCAACAGGATTCGTTTTATAAATTTCGTCCACCAAAGGAAATTATGAGCGTTTAAAACACACTATACACGACTTTTTTCCTCGAACAATTTACATTTTAAAATATTATTTGCATTTTTTTTTTTAAGAAAAATATCCCAAGGTGTAAAATTTCTTTCTCTATTACGGAGTACAACTTAAAAAAAAAAAAAAAAATCTTTAAATCCAAATCGGAAATCCTGGGACACATTTTCTCCATAGGTTAACACTTGTAAGGTATACATAAGATTCGATTCACAAGAATCGAACTTTTGAGTGAATGAATTAAAGAAGCTGCTTGAGATATGCTAATTTCGGCATACGCGCTTGGTATAAATACCATGCAGCTTGATTAAAGAGGGGAAGGTTTTGTTAAGGTTGATAGATAAGCGAGAGGGAGCTACGAGCTATGCAGCTCCAGGTGTTAACCGGCACTTGTGCTTAGGGGGCCCAAAGTTTACGTGGCAGAACTGCTGGTTTGACTCTCTGCTGGTTTGTGAGTATGGCAAAGTGTATTTTTATTCAATGCTAATATACATTCCGTACAAGTAGTACGTATGCTTATTGCTGTAAAAGCAAATTCTATATGTGCAACGAATTCAATAAACATTGTTTCATGTGTAAACTGTGTATCAAATTCATTTAGAGTGCCACTTCAAATTATATACACCCAAGTGCGGGTAGAAGTGTTTAAAACTCTATACACTGAATTGATTGAATCCAATAGGGTTAGTACATAGCAGCCTTAAGGATTCTGGGTAGTATCTTTAATGGATTCACCCAGCTCAATGTTAACCTATGGACAAAAGTTTTACAATGATAGTCGACTTGGATCTAAAGATTTTCTTTTAAATGTAAAGAAACGTCAATATTTTCAAATGTGAATTATTCAAGGGGGGAAAATGTGGTATACTGTGTTTTAAATGCAAATAATTTCCTTTGGCGGACGAAATTTCTGAAATGAATAAGATAGCTGTGTCAAAAATTTCTTTCTTTTATGTAGCTTAGTCTTTTGGGAAAAAAATTTAATCCAAATCGGCAGTTATCGGAAAAAATTTTCTTCATAGGTTGGCACTGAGCTGAGCGAATCCAATATGGCTATTATTCAAAAGCCTTAACAACATATGTAAATAAATAAATGAATGAAATGAAATACTAAGTGTAACAAAGCTGACTGAATACTTAGAGTTAGTCATTGTCGTTGCATTACTAAATTCCTTATTTATCTACACAGAAACATAAAGTGGGTCAGACACTGGAATAAGTGGGTTGTGGCACCCATTTCTCACGTGGCATTATGATAGACGAGTTAATCAACCCACTTCCGCGTTTTTTAATACGGATGTCTGTGAGTTAGAATACCGGCCGCTGAGTTATTGAAACAACCATGTTCTATGACACTTGTAAATATTCTGGTTGCTTTCTAAGTTGAAGAATCTTTTTTAAGAATTTGAACGTAAATATAATGTAACTTGAGAGGCTGAAATATAATTTATGGGGAATGCAGAATGCATGTTTCTTCTTTTTAATCATTCATATTATTATTCATAAATGCTGATAGGTTTATTTCTAGGTGAAGGCTCAAGATAGCCTTTTGGTAGTTCGCTGGCTCTAAAAGCATGCCATTAAATACCTCCGTGTCTAGTCCGGATATGCGAACGTTAAATCGGTAGATCGGAAAGTACCTTTATGAGGTCAGAGAGGGTGGGAGAGAGTACGATCCCCCAGATGTCGCCTCTGGAGTTGCTCGGTTGAAATTGGGGTGGCAACTAGCTAAGACGGACTCGACCCTTGTGGTGCTATATAAACCGGAGCCGCACACCCGAAACCTATATGGAACTTCCAGCCAGGGGGCATTGGAAACAACAGCAACAACATTTCTAGGTGGGAATACTCCTTTAAACATACCTTTATTCGTCAGAACATGTTAATGAAATTCTTTGCAAGTCAATGAATTACTTCTGATTGTTAATTTTATTTTTATATGCGCACTTCCTGGGAATTTAAGACAAAAGTGAAAGCTACAAAGTAAGATTCAGGGTATTTTATTAGCATTCATTCGCCTAATAAACGTAAACCACAGAATAACTGTGAATATCATGTTCACAATCTTCTACTGCAACGCTCGTCTGCTAACGAAAACGATATGTGACGTCAGGTAATCATGACGCTGTATCATATCAAGATGCCAAAAGGAAAAATAAGTAACTTATTTAAAATCTCCCTTTTCCATAGGAGAGCGGCGTCATCTTCCTTTTTGCGTAACTATTTGTGAATGTTATTCACAGATCTGTCGATAATGCTGAGACGGTACGCTTATTAAGCATGTTGCAAGCGCTTCCAATAAGTGGATGCGAAATGAACTACGTATTTTCGTTTTCTTCACAAAGTATAGCAACTGAGGAAAATTCTGAGACGGGAGAGACGTATTACTTAAGGCGGTGCATTAGTTGATCTTGCAAAAAATCGTCAATCACCATGTTGAGGGTGCTGTGTACTAACCCTACTGAATTCGCTCATCTCAATGTTAACACGAAGCTCCACGTCCCCGTTAACTTTTATTTCAATTTGTTTTTCAATGTGGCCGGCACATTGTTTTTAGACATTCCTCCATGTGCACAGCGCGATTGCTAGCTTCTTGTCATGGGAACACCGTTCAGGTCAGTGGTTCGTAGCCGGGAAGTTCAGAGGTCCGGGGGAACCCAAGAAGTGGTCCGCAAGGTCATCAGTGATAATAATTTAAAAAATTGTTTTTAATTGATTTCATCATTTCACAATGACCGAGAATTTAACAATTTTATAAAAGTGGGGCAAAAAATTTTTCGTTCCAATTTATATACCGGGTGGCCATAATTAAACTGACAGTGCTCATAGTGTTCTGTAGCGCGATCTATTTGCGAGAATGACGCCACATTTTGTAGGAAGATTAAACAAGACGGGGGACGAAGGATTCTGCAAAAAAATAAATTAGTTCCAAAAGTCACCCCTAGGGGAATATTTGGCGCTCTGTAATAGAAAATAGTGTTTGGCGCTGTGTAATAGAAAATAGGGAATTTCTGTGACTGCATGTGGTGATTTGTCATCCCAAATTCGGCAGTTCTGGGTATTCACAGTTCCATGCAGGTAAAAGTGGGCCTCGTCTCCCCATAAGATTTTCCACGGCCAAGCATCATCCACCTCCATTCTGGCAAGAAAGGTGAGAGCAAAAGTCAATCGCTTATCATGGTCGGGGTACAGTAACTCCTGTACACGGCTGATCTTGTACGGATAGAAGTTGATAATCTTTCGTAAGATTTTCCATACCGTACTGTAAGGCATATCCATATTCCGAGCTAATCCACGAGCGCTAGAGGTGGCAGCAATATTGTCTGGTCCTCTGTCGCAATCGCCGTGGCAACTGCTTCGATTGTATCCTGTGGTACAGGTTTTCGTCCTCTGCCTGACTGAACCTTCAGAGAACCTGTTTTCTCAAACGCCGCAACCATTGCTTTTAGCCCATTAACTGACACAGGACCGTTACCTTTACGCATTTTTTTGTGCGTTCTAAAAGCACGAAGAGCGGCTGACGAGTTGTACTGGTTGAGGTAAAATAATTTGACCAGTAACTCACGCTCGACTAAAGAAGGAGACATTGCACATAAACTTTCAATCCGATTGATTCGAAACGTAACACATTGCCTTTTAAAACCCAAGCAGCTGGCACTGTGCCAATGGATGTAACGTGAAATTTGAATAAAGAACTTCTTCTTCTGCTCAGCGTACGTGATATTGCAGATCACGAGACTTTATCGGTGTTTATGTAGATTTTACGCTTTTTTAAAAGTGTTGCCATATTGCACTTGAACTAAATAAGAAAATGTGCATAATAAAAGGTAATTTTATTCCGTATTAATTTGCATTTGTTAACACTCTATTTTCTATTACACAGCGCCAAATATTCCCCTAGCGGCAACTTTTGGAACTAATTTATTTTTTTTGCGGAATCCTTCGTCCCCCGTCTTGTTTAATCTTCCTACAAAATGTGGCGTCATTCTCGCAAATAGATCGCGCTACAGAACACTGTGAGCACTGTCAGTTTAATTATGGCCACCCGGTATATATATATATATATATATATATATATATATATATATATATATATATATATATTGTGGCGTCACTGTAAGTAGGGAAAGCGATTCTCTCTGAAGCGTTGCTAAAAATTACTACTATGGGATCCATAACAAAGAAAGACAGAGTTCTAATTAAAAGAGAAGGCCAATTTTTTAAAACAAAAACTCAACAATTTATTAACAAAAAAATTAACATTTAAACAATGCAACATATTCAATTAAAATCCCGTGCATATTCACAACGTACGGAGCCTAAAACACACATCCGCACAGGCCGCGTTCTCTAGCGTCTGTCCTCAATGTCTGGATTTTCAGACGGGGTGGAGGGGCCGGCAGATTATCGGCTGACATCTCTTCTTAGTCCGAAACTTAATCGCCCGCCGAATGTCACTCGCATGAAGTTATCGCTAAGAGAAAGACAGCTTTATCACGGGGGTGAAACCATTTTCGGTTCTACAAACAGTTACCCGCACTACTTGTTAGGGAAACCGCCCGATAAACACACAGCTATGTTTCGTGAAATCTGTGAGGTCATGGGAAAAACCAACCCCATACCGGCAGTACGATACAATATATATATACCTATCTTTCGATTTACAAGGTAGATGCATTCCACGACAAATTGTGTAAATCGAAACCGTGTAGGCAAGACACAGCATTCATATTAAACAATGGGATAAGTGTAAGCCGTAGTTATGTTTATAATAACAGTGTAAAAGTGAAGAGTTCATGCCGAAGTGAAGACAAAAAGTTAACGTCTTACATAGTGTAAAACTGAACTAGGAATAAAGTATGGAAATGAAACAAAGTTTACTTCAATGATGCCTATGGTAAACGCAATGCATTTGTGACGTTTGGGCAGATAATTAATAAGTGCGTTCAATGTAAAGCACTCAAACAATCAAATAATACATCGATATTTTTTTTTGTTTTTAAAATTTAGAAACCATGTAAAAGCGAGTAGCATACAAATCGAGGGACAGGTGTATTCCGTAAACTCCTGTATGTCTTTCGTTTCCTGACGTTTCGAGCACGAAAATATCCCTGATCTGCTCAAAAATCCTTAATTATTTTGTGTGACGAGGAACCGTAGCGTCACAGCAGTATCTGAGAGTCGCAGCAATTTTGCATCCAGTAAAGCAAATGTAAGCTCAATAATCTCATTAATTTTTAACTTTTCATGGGCTTTATGATTACTTTTGTGTTCCCTCTTATGTTCAATTTGTTATGGTTTTTAAGTTTATTTGTAACTTTTTATTAAAGTTGTGTGAGGATCCCGCCTGCGACCAAGACCCCTGGAGAGGTCACGATAAGTAGTGGGGACGGGGAGCTGCGGAGGGGCCAGTGAAGAGCGGCAGAGCGTGGGTGGACCAATGGATACCACATTTACGCAGGCGCGAATGAGCCTCCCCTCGTCCCCCCCCCCGCAATACATTAGTCACGCTCCAGGAGCGTGACTAATCGATCTGAATGACCGTTTTCACATTCCCGCCTCTTGTTGTCATTTGTGCAACTTCCCGACGTCATTCACCCCTTTGACCTTTGACCCCATCCCCCACCCCGGCGTCATTCGCCCCTTTGACTCGTACCAGAAAACCGCTCCCGAAGCGAGCGCCATGATTGGCGAGGAGAAACGGCGAGAAGACCGTTTAGACATTCTTCCCCCGCTATTCGACTCACCGGTACCGCGACTGTATAAATGCGCGGTAACAAGCAGTTTGTTTATTCAAAATATGAAACCCCTTTTTGCCTCGAAAAAACTGAATGGGAAATGGTCCCTGCAGTGATATCAGAAGTTTATTCCCCACCCCAGCACCTACTTCGTGCTGCTATGCGCTTTTCCCGCCTAACCCCGCATTTACACAGCCGTGAACGAGGAGAGTCGAATAGCGAGGAATTGTGACAGTTGGGTGTGTAAACGGACCCCTCGCCGATAACCCCCCTATTCTCCTCCCCAATCGTGGCGCTCGCCTCGGGAGCGGTTTTTCTGGGCCGAGTCAAAGGGACGTCTCCCCTACGTTGAGGGGGGGGGGTCAAAGGGGGAATGGTGACCGTATCGCTTTTCGCAAAGGGATGAATGGAGACGGGGAGGAGGGTCAAAGGTCAAAGGGGTGAATGGCGTCCGGAAGTTGCACAAATGACAACAAGAGGCGGGAATGTGAGAACGGTCATTCGGGTCGATAAGTCACGCTCCTGGAGCGTGACTAATGTCTCGCGAGGGGACGAGGGGTGGCTCATTCGCGCCTGTGTAAATGCAGTATGAGGAACACTGATAACCACCCTCTCATGTAGAAGTAATAAGCCTTCCTTGCTTGAGGGGGATTTCCGAGGGAGTATGTTCAACGACCCCATGGGGCTAAGAGTGTGGTCTGTCAGCAGAAGACAGACGAGACTTAGCCAGGCACAAGAGCTGCCTGTTGAGATACTTTTAGGGAATCGGCGAGTAGGAACCCGTAGAACAGGTCAGGAAAGTTTAGCTGAGAAAAACAAAATAATATTGTGTTTGAGGGTTTAAAATAGAGGTTTTAAATATATAATGAAATTATAAATTTTACAGATTGAGCTTCCCAGTTTAGAAAATTGGATTAAAGTTTTTGTTTGTTTCATCAGTTTTGCGAAGTGATTTCTTTCTTTGACGAACCAAACTGCGAATCTTTCAGGAGAATGTAGAGAATTCGTACAGTCCCCGACGAATTTTTTATTTTTCCGACAAGTGATCCCTGATACAGAAAATGTTAAGAACCTCTAGTAGGGGTAAACCAACAGTGCCCGCCGGTGCCACCTCAATTTAGAAAGGGCACCCTCAGTGGCGACATCTGATGAGGTTCGTACCCTCCTTCCTCCCCTACAAACCATACGGATGGACTTCCCGGTCTGCAGATTTAACGTGCCCATACCCCCCGTTGACGAGAGCATCCAGTGATGCTTGTCGGGATTCGGTACCACATCCCGACGCGCTTACCACTAGGCTACCCCGGGACCAAGAAAGAGAGCACAAAGGCAGTACTACCCTATTGGATACTAACACTATTAGATTCGCTCATCTCAATGTTAACCTATGGAGAAAATGTGTCCAAGGATTGCCGACTTGTGTTTAAAGATTTTTTTTTAATTGCACCCCGTAATAGAGAAAGAAACTTTACACCTTGGGGCATTTTTCGTTTTAAAAAATGCAAATAATGTTTTAAAATTCAATTTATTAGGGGGTGGGGAAAATCTGATATAGTGCGTTTTAAACGCTCATGAATTCCTTTCGTGGGTGAAATTTATAAATTGAATCCCGTTTCAAGATGCAGAAAAGTTCAGGCTATCTGAAAATACCAATTTTATTGGATTATCAGCATTTATGTAGTTGTAAATAATTGACACATTTTCTCCATAGGTTAACACTGAGGGGAACGAATCCAATAGGGTTAGTACACATCAGCCTTAATCATTACAGTTTGTTCTACAGTGAATAACAATATGGGAAGACGTTTCTGTCTAATTTGCTAATGTGCTTACCCAAGGAAAGGTTGAAGAATGACGTGATAAACATTTTCGATGTATTACGAGGGACACGTTTCATGCACGTCGATTGTAGATGTCGGATATAAGTGACACCTGCGATTATTTATCTATATATGTATAAAATAGTTCCGTGACTGACTGACTAATAACGCACAGACCAAACCACTGGACCTGAAGTGCTGAAATTTTGCATAGCGATTCTTATAGTGGAGGGGTGCACTGAGAAATATTTTTGAAAAATTCTTATTTTTTCAATTAAATTTTTAAACTGTTTTTGTAACTTTTTTTAAGTTTCCATTTAAGTTAATAATCTTAGGGTTATAAAATTTATATCACGAGAAATATCCTAAAAATTCCTTTAAAAGGAAATCTTTTTCGAATCTTTACCTCCGTTTTCTGATTTTTGGTGAATTTTTAAGGATTAATTTTTAGAATTCAATTTATTAAACGCTGATCACGTGGTTTCTTTTCTTTTTATGATACTTCAAATTAATTTTGAGTCACGTGCATAACAAAGAAATAAATTGACAAAAAAAATTATTAAAATACTGTAAAAGATAAAATTTAACTCTAGACTAATTGAGATGGAAGTTTTTGCAGTGAATTTAATTCAAATTAGTATGTTTTATGGATATTAAGCATGCAAATTAATTGCATACATTGACCGTTGTATTTAATTTGAATATTGTCTTCTACATTATTTTGTCTATAAATATATCCATTACGATTTTTTTATAAAAAAAATTTTTGGCATTAATTGCATACATTGACCGTTGTATTTAATTTGAATGTACTCCGTAGCGAAGCACGGGTATTCAGCTAGTTTATTTATATTTTCTTTCTGTCAAAAGAAATCTAAATTGACGTACGTGTTTTTGACGTGTTGGGTGAAATTTTGAAATTTTAATTCAAAACGCATTATCTCTGTGCCAGTTTTATAATTTTGCAAATTGAGTTCGGGAGTAGTTAATCGGCGAAGAGATAAACAAGATTTCCATGAAAGGGAATCTCTTTGCACTCCATTGAGAGTTATCGGTGCACTCAAACGGGGATAAACAAAAACGAGTGGGAGCTGATTGAGTTTTGTTTATTTTTATCTTCAGCTTACGCGATAAGGCTTACGAGATCTTTCATCTGTTATGCCGATGGATTTTCGGTCCAGAGCCAGATTTTGTAACTGAGTCTCGAAATCAGTTTGTGATGAATGAACGCAGCTGAATAGTATTAACCTGGAACACGTTTTGTGGGTGGTGTTGCCATCAAAATCGTTACGGGATAATAATGAGACACGCATAGAATAAAGCATGGTCTACGATGACTAATTAATTTCTTACAGTGCAAAGCGGCCTGGTAATGCAGATTTAATAATAATAATAATAATAACTAGGGGATTCGCCCCTAGGCTCGCTACGCTCGCTCCTCTGTTACGGCTAATAGCGAGATACATAGGGGTGATTCTCGGTCAATGTAACAGTTTCCATCCATTTACTATTGTCACCCTTATGCAAAAGGCTTTTCATCACTGTTGAATTATCAGCTTTAAAATTCAATTTAAAATCGAAATTTTAAGATAGAGACTTGAAATTAGGTTTATATGAATAAGAAAGCTTTCAGCTTCCAGATGATGTAAATATTTTCTTTGTAAGATAAAAAAAATCGAGGAGCATCGATATTACATCCACATATGGGACGATATTTCTTGAAAAACTGTGTTTCATTTTTTGATGAAAATATTAGTTTGTTTGAAAATATTGTTAAACAAATGAGTTCTAGTTTGAAAGAGAAATGTCTGTTGTCTTATATTGTAAAAAGATCAAAATTCTACGATCATTTTTTGGTGAGTTATCGTAATCTGAAGATGAAAAAGTCAATATTTTCCCACAAAACATAAAATTTTAAAAAAAACTTAAGGTCCGACGAAGATGAGACATGTCTTACTTTGGTCCCCCCATTTTTCTGCATCCATTGGTATCGCTCTCGACCCCATACCCCCAGCGGTTTCGGAGGATACAGCGTGACAAGCTTTTGACAGCGGCAGCAGCGGAAGTTACTTTTTTTTAATATAGATAGATAATAATTATAATAATAATAATATTAACAATCTTGCATAGACGACAATAATAATTATTATTATCGGTTTTAAATAATAGAATTATTATTAGTTATAATAATAAATAATATTTAATAAGCAGTTATTACTAATTAAAATAATTAATAATAAGAATTAATTAAATAATAATTAATAAATAATTAAATAAATCATAATTAATTAAATTATAATATAAAATTATTTATCTCGCTGTAAATTATATTATTAATATAATTAAAAAGTAAAAATTAATAATATTATTAATAATAAAAATGTGTACTAATAGTAATTAAAGTACTATGGCCTTGCATGACCGACACTCGAGGTGAGGTCAGTCTTAGCGGACGCATTCGTATGTAAATGAGTGTGATGACACGCGATTTTACTTTTTATCCTTTTGAACCCTAAAAAAATTACTTTTCTTACTCTTTCACAATCCCGGGTTGGCAAACTAGAGGATTTTAGCATTTTTATTACTTTTCTTGTTTTTTTATAATAAAATCTCATTTCTAATTTTAGTATCTTCTTTTATTTTTTTCCGTTTAGTTCTTATTAAAACAAAAGAGAAAAAAGTAAAAATTACAAACAAATCACAAAACATTTTTAATTTTAGTGTCTTCTTTTACTTTTTCGTTTAGTTATTATTTTATTTTAAAGAAAAAAATGTAAACATTTCAAACAAATCATAAAACAACATTTTTAATTTTAATATCTTCTTTTACTCTTTTGTGTATCTTTTATTGAAAAGAAAAGAAAGAAAGAAAAAGAAATTATTGCAAACAAATCATGACGAAAATATTTTTAATTTTAGTATCTTCTTTTACTTTTTTCGTTTAGTTCTTATCAAAAAAAGAAAGAAAAGTAAAAATTACAAACAAATCATAAAACACTTTTATTTTAGTGTTTTATTTTATTTTTTTCATTTAGTTCATATTAAAGAAAAAGAAAGGAAAAGTAAAATTTGAAAACAGATCATAAAAAGATTTTTAATTTTAGTACCTTCTTTTAGTTTTTTCGTTTAGTTCTTAATTAAAAAAGAAAGAAAAAATAAAATTGCAAACAAATCATAGAAACAACATTTTTAATTTTAGTATCTTTTACCTTTTTTCGTCAGCTATTATTTTTAATAAAAAGAGGAAAAAGTAAACATTACAAACAGATCATAAAAACAAAAATTAAAAATTATAAACATTTAAACAATGAAAATAAAATCATAAAAGAGCAAAAAGGTGATATGAGAAGTAATCCGTGATAATTACATCTAAGCGTTAAAATTTCATTTTTGCTGGCAAAATTTGTTTTATTGTAGAATGTATATTCTTTTTTTGTCCATAAGTTTAGCAAAGAATTTATAAATCCTTACTTAGAACTGAAATTACAAGTACTCTTAACCCTTAAACATTGTTTTTTCTCATTTAAAAAGAATTTCTTGAGAACTAAAACATTCAGGATTCCAAAAGGATGAGTCATAATTTTTTCATAGATTTTATGCTCTATTTAAAGTCCTGTTTGTGAAAATGGCGAAGCAAAACTACGCTTGATGTAAAACACTTTTTAAAGATGCATTTCCAATTCAGTTTTGGGATACCATTTTGAAAATTTGGTTTTGTTCAACTCAGTGTCCTGATATCTGGAAGTAATTTTTAATTTCCGCTTTGAGGTGGGGAAAAAAATAACTATCCCATAATTTCCCTTTCAAATGAAAAAGCTTAATATGCAGCGGAGGAAATCTATGTCAATGTCATGCGAAAATAAAAATAAGAAAGACTCAGTCACGTGTCGCCGCCATGTTTGTCCAAGTGGTACAACAGGAAATTCAGCCCGTAATTTTAGATCAGCGCATTTGATCTGTATTTATGGCGTTTTTGTGTCACGATAACTGATACATGGCAGGCTGAAGAAGGAATTCTTACACAACAACTTGCCGAGCATCTTTAGAAGACTTCTTTCCCGAATCTTTTGCAGGCGCCGTCATGACACATGGCAGGCGATATTTAATGACTGACGTGGAATAAAAAATAATTTAAGTTCTGCAGACGAACTCAGATGGTTGGTATTTATACCGGATAAAAAAGAAACAGCAATGTTTAAGTTCTGTTAAAGGTTCGGGAATAAATGTGTACTGCGTAACTTTTGCTTCTAATGATAATGGAAAGCCTCTCCACCAAAAACACATAAAGATTCTTTTTACCTTAATTTTAAATGGTGCTGAAAACAATTACATTAACCTTTTCCTTACGGGGTGGGATGGCATGCATCCCAATAATGCGGGCTCAAGAATGAATGAATATATATATATATATATATATATATATATATATATATATATATATATATATACATATATGTGTATATATATATATATATATATATATATATATATGTATATATATATGTATTTATGTGTATGTATATATATATATACATATATATATATATATATACATGTATGTATATATATATATATATATATATATATATATATATATATGTGTGTGTGTGTGTATATATATATATCCCCTTTAATGGCCGTTCTTACATAGGGGGTATGAAATTTCCCGTTCTAAAGAGGGAATCGGAGAAATAGGTCCCGTAAGCTAAAGGTTAAAATGACGCGTAGCTCCATCATATTTAACACTTCTGACAGAACAGATTTTCGTTTACCCGATTTGCTTAAGGCTGCTCTGTACTAACCCTATTGAATTTGCTCACCTGAATGTTAACCTATAGAGAAAATGCGTCAAAGGATAGCCGACTAGGATTGAAAGATTCTTTTTTTAATTGTACTCCGTAATAGAGAAAGAAATTTCACACCTTGGGGTATTTTTCTTTTTTTTTTCTTAAATGCAAATAGTATTTTAAAAATTAAATTATTCGGGGGGAAATATCTGGTCTAGTGTGTTTTAAACGCTCATCAATTCCTTTGGTGGACGAAATTTATAAAATGAATCCTGTTGCAAGGTGCAGAAAAGTTCAGGCAATCTGAAAATACCATTTTTATTGGATTACCAGCATTTATGTAGCAGTAAACAGGCACATTTTCTCCATAGGTTAACATTGAGTTGAGCGAATCCAGTAGGGTTAGTACACAGCAGCCTTAACAGATCCACTGAATATGTTGGACACATTGGAATCAAATACGCTGTAAGGGCTTTGCCTTAAATAAAAGACTGCCAGCATTTTTGTATTTAATGCTTTAATTGCATTTCTCAACTAAATCCAGGCTATTTACAATATATATAGAAAAAAAAATTCGTGGGTCCACGGCCTCGATGAGGATGGTCAGACTTGAGTTGTCGCTGTGCTCATTCAAGTCTTTCTGGGCCCGACAGTCAGGGCCGCCCAGAGGGGGGGGGGGCAACTGGGGCCCTTTTCCCCATGCCCCCAACTGCCGGAGGGGCCCCAAAATTTTTTTTTAAATTTATTTATTCGATTTCCTCCGAAAGAAAATTCTGAAACTTGTACTTCAAAATTCAGAATAATCTCCTGAAAAAAGGGGCCCCCCCCAGAAAATAAAAAAAAATTATTCGATTAATCAGATTTCTCTTACTACTAAATAGTCTTCTGAAAAATAGTCTTGGGGCCCCCAACAGAAGTTTGCCCCCCAGGCTCCGTAAAATCTCTGGGTGGCCCTGCCGACAGTATCTCCTTGTCTCCGGTTCCAACGTCACTGTGAATAACTTAGTCTCTGAATCACTGACATGAAATTAACTCGAGTAACTTACTTTATATACCTTCGCTGAACGTTCTTGAAAGGTCTGGAAAACGCAACCTTTCTTTATTCAGTTACGTTCCCAGACGACTAGGCGCCTCCGTACGGCCACTACACTTTTGTAACTGACGAACTGTTCCACGAGCTGTCGGTAGTACTTCCGGTCTTTATGTCACTAATACTGTCTGTCTCCAGCCATCTAAATCAATTACGGGCACAAACCGCGCGTTGGTTGGTCTTCCCGGAATTTCTACGCGCAAAATATTCGCTATTGTATGGGAGTCGTTACAACCGAGAGTTCAAAATCAAATTGAATACGGAGAGGCAAAGGATTTTTGTGTTAAACCTAGAAACAAAATTATGACCTTTACAACCTATAAATATAGGATATGGGATCAAAACAAAAACTTCAAAGTTAAAAATTTTAAAAAAAAATTCAGAAAAATGAATTATCCAAAAGGAAAAGTTCTAAACATGTAAATGCTCCATTTAGTCGTTTCAGCATTTTGGGCTGAGTTATGAACTGTCCTACTAATTAATATTGTTCGCCCTTTTTGAACTCGTTTATTGCAGAATGTGTCCCTGGTTTGGTATTGAGTTGTAGCAATGCGTTATAGCAATAATAGGTCTCACCCGTTTGAAAAACTGATCAAATATGAGCAAGTCTATTGCATTTAGGGATGGGATTCCCTATAGAATAGTTACCGCGCATGAAAAAGCGCTTGCTTCTTTCTCATTGGATGTTTCGTGTTTATGAAAGCATTATTGCTTCTGAAGCAATAGGATTGTGCTGTGCGAATTTTTGTACTGTACCACGGGCTTTAACGTCCAAGACTAGAGTTATTACCCTTAAAATGCAGACTCTTCCCAAGCTGGAACTTTGTGATGCATTACTATGAATCAAGTTGTTAGACGTGGTGTTGAGAGGTTATAGAATACCAGTACAAGATACTGTCAACTGGACTGGATCAATTGTTGCATTACGTTCAGAGTCATGCCACTGGCAATTTGTATTGTAGATAGAGACGCTTAAATCCAAGTTGTTATCCCCTTCGTTCAGAGGAATCGCGCACTTAGAAGTCAATCCCTCGGGTAGTGCTACTTTTATCCTGTGGGATATATTGCTGATTGGGATTTATGGTGGCACTGACTAGGGTTTGACGGTTTTTCAAACCCGGTTTTTAAAATAAATTTGTCACATTTGAAAACCGGTTTTTAAATTAAGAAAATCGGTTTAAAAGAATTCAAATTATTATGTAAAAAAATTAATTTTTAACTTATTTGATTTGTTATTCATTCTATGCAACGGGCAGCAGACACATTTTTTCAACGTTGCGAGTTGTGTTGGCTAGTGCTTGTGCATTGTGCACTGCGCACATGGAAAAGACGTGCCTAACTGACTTATTTTATGTTAGCGCACATGTGCAATCCGTCACGAGTCACGACAGGTTCGCTTAATCTTGTAAAGTGAAAGCTGGAAACACAAATATAAAGTTACTACTTATAAAGCCCGAGCATAGCCGGGCTTCGCCCGGCTATGCTCGGGCCCCACAAAAGAAAAAAAAGGCCCTTTTCAGGGCCATACAAATGTATTAAATTCCCGTCAATTTTCATTCCCGTTGCTGCCGACAGATGGCTGCACCATACTGGAGATATGTCGGCCATGTTTTCTCAGGATGAGTGAAGCGATGGAGTATTTTTAGAATTAAAATATCTGTAAAACTATTTTAAAGCTTCCAAACTAATCTTAGAATTATCTCAAGGCTTTAAAACATAAGTATACGAAGTTTCAACCAGATTCGTCAAGAAATGTAGATTTGTATACGTTACATACATACATACATACATACATACATACATAGAGACACTCTGCTTTATTTATATAGATTATCGTTGGTAAGAATAACGTAAATATTAAGTATGTTTCTAATTTCTATGTTTGGATTTTCTATTTTACATTTTAAAACTTTAATTTTATTATATAAATTATTATGTAAAATAAAAAGTTTTTTAAAATCCTATTTTCTTAGGACAAATTAAAATTAGTGAAATAAATATAAATATTATTTGAAATTTGAAATTTTTGTTTGAGTTTTCGTTATTTTGTGTAAGTAATGTGTAATCCTTAAATTTTTTTTTATATTTTGACTTTGATATTGATTTCTTTTTTTGTTATTTTATATAAATTAAATAAAATATTTTTCCCTATTCTATTTTTTTTTCACAAAAATTCGAAAACCGGCTAAAACCAGTTTTTTGGAAATCTGGAATTTGAAAACCGGTTTTTCAAAAAGTAGGTTTTTGTATAAACCCTAGCACTGACCGTTATGGCTTTGACTACCATTATAGGCCGTAGCATCTCCCTTAATCTCAGATATGAACAGATGTTCGGGGTCAGTTATCATCAACTATGTCAAGATGATCCCGTGCTTTCGAAGTTCTCTACACTGTCGAAACTGTTGGTCGGAGAAGTTGCTGATGTTTCAATTTTTATGAAGGTATAAGATAAGAGTTTAAATCCCATCAGTCCCTCACTTTAGATCAGTGGTGCGGAAAGCGTGGGTCGCGACCCACAGAGGGGTCGTAAAAAAATTGGAGGGGTCATGGATAGTCTGAAGTATTGCCTTCCTCCGAAGAGAAGATCCCCGAAACAGGTCGTAAAGCCAGAGCCAGGTCTCTTCTGGCGGGAGGTTGTCTATAAATCTCTTTTACTTATATGTGCGAGGCTGGGATTTCAAAATTAATAGCTATAAGCACCAAACAACGATGATATGAGATTAGGGGACGTCCATTAATTACGTGAGGATTTTAGGGGGGAGGGGGAGAGTCGAGCCGAATCTCACCTAGTCTCACGTGGGGGAGAGGGGGGGGGGATCTCGGCAAATATCACGTAATTTTTTTTTCCGCAAGAAACAATGTAAAATTGCGAGAAAACTGGGTTATATTAAGTAAAACATGTTTCTACACTAAAATATGGCTAAATCCTACACAATAGTTCCAGTAGTCACTCTTGAGACCACACATGAGTCCCCGTGGACTGAATTAGAATGAATATTCTTTTACGAATTTTAGTAGTCCCTATTTAAGTATTTTATTGTTCGATTTTCTCACTGTGATACTAGATTACGTTCTTAGTAGTCTTAAATACTAGTCTTAACTAGCCTTAAATAAAAATAATTAAGCAAATTATGTTTTTTAAAAATAAATCCAACGCAATCAAGCACAGATTAGCGTAATTACACTAAAAGTACGCATTTTAAAAAATCTCACGTGAGATTAGGGGGGGGAGGGGGTCGAGCCAAATCTCACGACATCTCACCGGGGGTAGAAAAATCGCCAAAATCGCCTCACGTAATTAATGGACGCCCCCTTAGCATTCTCAAATATTTCAACAAATATTAAAGTAATTATCTGAGGTCCAGGCTCACCCTTCATTATTCTTTTTATAAATAAATTAAATTAATTAAATTTTTCTCTAAATATCCTTAGTTTCATAAAAATAAATTAAGTTTGTAATTTTCAATGTTTTAATATTAAGCTTATAATTAAGCTTATAATTTAAGCTTAAAATTATGCTCTTATTTTATTGTAATTTTTTTTTACCTAAATACAAATACATATTTACATTAAAATATGAAGTTTTGGTCACATGGGAGTTTCCAAATACAAGTGCAGAAGGTATAGAAGGTATTTTTTTATCGTTATTATGCAAAGTAAATATACTACCGTATTTTAAAAATACAGCATAAGAATAATTATTGGGGGGGAGTGATTTTTTTTATTTTTAAAAAGTAGGTTACTGTCGAAAAAAAGTTCACCACTGCTTTAGAGGTCTGTACGAGTCTAGAGCGAAGTTTGATACATATAATTTACGAAGAACCACTGGAAACCAGTTCTTTTCCTCCGAGGAATTCACAATTCTCTGCACTCAAACTGAAGCTTGACTCGAGAACATTATACCCTATGTTAGATGTCCGTATGATCTGTAAGTTTTAACGAACAGGACACTAATGGTGATAAAAGTTGCAAATCATTTGAACACCTGACATATAGCCCAGGAGGGGCTGTTAAAAGTTCTCCAAGCAGAAAAATAATTAAAAGACCCTATAGAACTATATCCCACTTTCGAAGAATGGTGTATCAGAAATATCCTGGGGACTAATCCATCGAGAGTGATCCCTTGGACATGTTAACATTTTCATAAAAGTTGTACTTTAGAGTATTCAGCAAGGTTTAGAGTATTCAGCAAACCTTTTCCTTACGGAGTGGAATAGCATGTATCCCAAGAATTCGGGCCCAAGAATGAATGAATATATATATATATATATATATATATATATATATATATATATGTGTGTATGTGCTGTTGTTGTTGTTGTTGTTGCTTATGCCACTTGACACACAGTAACAATATATATATATATATATATATATATATATATATATATATATATATATATATATATATATATATATATATATATATATATATATATATATATATATATATATATATATATATATATATATATATATATATACAGTGGAATCTCGATCTATCGTTTTTCAAGGGACCGATTGAAATCAACGATAAATGCGGGAAAACGATAGATGAGGAAACATAACAAAGCAATATGATCGTTGGGACTGGATAAAATGAACGACACATACGGAAAAAAGATGGATCCGAAAACGATCGATCGAGATTCCACTGTATATATATATATATATATGTGTGTGTGTGTGTGTGTGTATGTATAATCCAATTAATGGCCGTTCTTACTAAGGGGTTATGAAATTTCCCTTTATAAAGATTGAATCGGAAAAAGGGGCCCCCGTAAGCTAATGGTTAACTCTCAAGTGCCTTTCTGCAAAGAAAAATCTCAAATTTAGAGTCTTGCCTCCGAAAATTAGGAACTCCTTCCACCATAACAATGGAGAGAACTAAGAAAGAATCAAACTAGTCCACACAAACAGAGATGGTACAGGCTTAAGGGTGGTTTATTGATGGTTAAGAATTGGTCCATTCCCTTCTAAGTTAAATTCGTAAATAAATAAAATGAAATTAAAAAAATAACGCATTAAGAAACGCAGGCAGTTGCCAATTTTGAAATTGCCAATTATTGATCTCATAGAATTTCTTAAAAACGTCGATAGGCAGGCATTTATTTAGAATTACTATCGTTAAAAAGGATATTTCACCTCCGATTAAAACTCAATTTTTGTTCACAAGATTTTAATTTTTGTTAGAAACAGGAGGCTTGAAAATTACACCTGAACGGTTCACATAGTTGTATTGTCCCAATCTAGCCAAAAATCAGTTTTTCAAAACGCAAACGAGGCGGGGAAAACGTAGCTAATAGAGAAGAATAGTGGGGGAATCTACATACGGCCATACTTGCTTCCCAGTTTGATTCAATTACAGAAAGACCAGTTTAAACTTGATACTAAATTGATTATCTCCAATCTCCACTATTAACTTTGACTTAGTAGCAACATATTTTAGTGTTATTTTTCTGTGTTACAAACAGTTACTGATATTAAATAATTATGGATCGTGAAAGGCCAGGTATGTACGTTTTTATTTAACATGAGTTTGTTTACATTTGTTGATTTAAAATATAAAATAAGGGGGTATAAAAGATGCTGTATATTTGTGTAAATTTTTGTTGGTAATTTCACTATTCGATAAGGAGTTTGTTATATTTCCCGAAGAGTCCCGATAATTTCTTCTACCTTACTTGAACGTTCAAGTGATGTAGTAAATAACTTTGAAAAGTATAGCCGCTAATAACAGCTAATTTTGAATATATTTCTTTCTGATGCAAATCTACGAATATGAATTCATAAATGATAATCTTTTCAAAAACTCTTGAAATATAGACTTAATTAAACTATTTTTATTATGAACTATATTTATAAACTATATTTATACTCTAAATCTCCAATTTATGAAGAGATTTACACTGTAATATTACATAGTTTTTGAGTCAATTTATATCACATAAACTACATCTTTTACCAAATAAAATACAAATGCAACCACAGAGTTAATTGCTAACGATTTTTTACAATTAATGCTTACAGAATACAATTAATGCTTACTAATCTTAAGTGCTAAAAGGTTTTCCACGAATCCCGGTTATTTAGAAAATTTATTTCCAAAGAAAAACTACTTTAAAAGTGTAATAATGTGATAAACTAAAGTAATATGAGCTTTACACCAAGTATTTTTTTTATTTATTTATAAATAAGGCAGTCCATGTGCACTACAAAGTACAGCACAAGGCATACAGAAGTAAGTAGAAACAACAAATAAAAACAAAGAAAAAACAACAGGAAAAAAACAAACTAATTACAAACAAGGCTAATTAAAAACTGAAGTAGCAAAGGCAATAAATTTACAGAATGAGAAAAAAGCCAGTTTGTGGTCGACCAAAACATGAAGCGGAGGAGGAAACCTAATGTTACAGGAATCCAATTCCACAATAAAATCCCTTCTCCCTTCAGTAAGCTTGGAGCAGTCAAAAAGCAAGTGTTCGACATTTTGAACCCCGCCCACGCTGCAGGAGCACAGATCAGTGTCCGATAATCCAAATTTCTTGGCAAGATAGCAACTGAAATTGCCGTGGCCAGTGAGAAATTTTGTTAAGTGAAAATCACTGAAGAAATGCTTGTTATTAAGTCTTTGCGCAATTGTGGGGAAAAATAGTTTAGTTAAAATTACACCAAGTATTGGACAACAAATATTTTTGGCCAGCTACTTCCGATAAATACCCCAGTGTGCGGTGTTAGTATTTTTAGCAACATGTTTTGGAACTGTTATTACAGTATTAAACGAGTCGATCAAATCCTTTTGAATTTAATTTTTTTTAAATGGTTAAAGATTATTATCCCTATTTTACTTTCAATGGTTTACAAACTCCATTTATAACTAGGTTATTTTTAGCTTCTTCTAAAACAGGAATCTTCAACCTGTTTTGCTTTATTTTCCCCCTTTCACCCATAGTCCAGAATATCATTTCACCCTTCCCTAGAATGTCTAATTCATGCATTTCAAATAATCTATATGTATAAAACAGGTCCGTAACTCACTGACTAACTGACTGACTGACTGACAGATAACGCATAGACCAAACCGCTAGACCTAAAGGGCTGAAATTTTGCATGGCAATTCTGCTTATAGTGTAGGGGTGCACTAAGAAGGATTTTTGAAAAATTCTTCTTAGATTTTTAAAAAATTAAATTTTAAGCTGTTTTTGTAACATTCTTTAAAGTTTGCACTTAAAATAATAATCCGAGGGTTATAAAATTTATATCACGAGAAAGATCATAAAACTTCCTTTAAAATGAAATCTTTTTCGAATCTTTACCTCCATTTTCTGATTTTGGGGGAATTTGTAAAGATTAATTTTTAGAATTTAATTTATTAAATGCTGATCACGTGATTTCTTTTCTTTTTGTAATACTTCAAATTAATTTTGCGTTACGGGCATAACAAAGGAGTAAATTGAAAAAAAAATATTGAAATACGTTAAAAGATAAAATTTAACCACTAGACTAATTGAGATGGAGTTTTTTTTTAAGAATTTTTTTGAAATTAATATTTTTTATGGATATTAATCATACACAAGTCTTGTAACCCCCCATTGGAAATTTAAAAAAAACCATTGGTACCCGTCAAAACATGACGGCTAAATAGTAAATAAATGTACTTATACGCGAATTATACTTAACACATCATTGCCTAATATTGAAAACCATAATAATGCGCAGAAGCAAATTAATGTGTTTAAGCGGCCTCGTGCCTAGTGAGTGTCTAAAGCCAGATTTAAAAATGTCATTGGGCATGCGCAGAAAGCATTTTTTTAATTGTAAATTATCGCTAATTAAACAGAGCGAAATAAACAATTTCCACCAGGTTTAATCTTATATTTCACAAACATGATTATTATAAAAATAAAAATGGCCGAGAGAGATCTAGAGAGACTCCTCAGAATAAACGTCTTTATCATTAAAACATGTCACTGAGCATGCGCAGAGAGCAAATTTTAATTGTAAATTATTGCTAATTAATAGAAATTGCTGTTACAAAAACCAAATTTGACAAATCTACAGATTACAATCTTTCGTTTAAGACCAAAATGAAGTAAATTGATGCAGTAGTTTTCTCTCACGGACTGCCCAAAAAGTCGGCTTAGCAACTTAAATATA
This sequence comes from Dolomedes plantarius, assembly GCA_907164885.2. Lineage (NCBI taxonomy): Eukaryota > Metazoa > Arthropoda > Arachnida > Araneae > Dolomedidae > Dolomedes > Dolomedes plantarius. The sequence continues at coordinate 109,996,062 of OU015502.1, forward strand.
TAGATATTAATTGCATACATTGACCGTTGTATTTAATTTGAATGTACTCCGTAGCGAAACACGGGTATTCAGCTAGTAAGCATATATTATTGAAAACCTTTTACTTTTTTTTCTATATTAATACATATCCACTTCTTTGAATTATTTCATAATAAAGTTTTACAAATTTAATGGCAATACAAAATGTTTGTAGTTTGCAAAACTTGAATAAAATTGGTTTTATGTATATACAGATAACCCTCCTTCAAAAAGGGGGGTTACGTTCTGAAAACTTATTAAAAACAAACTTTTTTTAAGTATTCCATATAAGTAACTTAATTTTTTATTAAAAAAATAAGTGTATGTATTACACAAAACGAAAAGAAACAAAAAAAAAATACTATTTTCATTTAATGCGACCCTAATTTAATAAATTTCTTCCTCATCACTGCTCAGTACAATCAAACGAGAACGTTTTTTCGATCGAACGATATCACCTTCACTTTCAGAACCTTTTTCTTCATTTCGATTTTTTGCACCTTCTATCCTCTTTAAAAAATCTGTAATTTTGGTTATTTCCTGGTTTTTACAAGGTCATTGTAGATTCATGGTATGGAGATAGACAATTTTGCAGCTCCCTTTTGAATTTCCGGCTTCTTTCAGCGGAAGGGTCTGCATTCAGGAAAAATGATTCAAGATTTTCAACTAAGCTTAGGCCTTCTTGCAATTTTATAGAGTTACAAATGAATGAATTTTAATTTGTTTATACATTTTCATGTAAAGCCACTACAGTTCATTATTCCTTCCCGTCATTATTTTAAGGCAATTTAGTTTTTAAATGTGTTAAACAAAAATCATGTCATCTAGTGCTATAGAAGTACAGTGTTGTAAAAAAGTTTTTGCAATTTTTTTTATCGCGTTAGAGCGAAACCTTGTTACGGGTTGCAGTGTTATACGAGGATTTCCGCAGTTTATCTTATCGTGTTAGAGAGAAACCGTGTTGTAAGATGCCGTGCTGCAGGAGGGCTACCTGTATATATATATACTAGCATTATTGCCCGGCGTTGCCCGGGTAGATATATAGATAAAAAATTTTCATGCATTCCATCAAAAAAAATACTGGGTTGCACCCCCGCTCTTCGTGTTCATCTGGCCAGTTGTGTTTATTTGGGGAGCCAGGGCCAAAGGCCATTCCTAACCCTCTTCCTCCCACGCATTGGAATTTGACCACCCCCCCCCGTCACCCCCAAACCATCTCTCTTAACGCAGCTGGTTGTGGTGAAGGGGCTCCACAGGTGGTCGCGCAGCTCTTAGAGACACAAAAATCATTAAAAAATTTATTTTAAAAAAACTGATTGAGCCCCAAATTTCGTTTTTCCTCATTTAAGTTTCTCGGGTCCTAAACATTAACTGTGCCGAATTTGGTCCCTGTGGGTGAAACAGTCTATGATTCTATAGCGGACAAACAAACAGACAAGCTCTTTTATATATATAGATATTCAAAACTAATTAATTATCAGGCTTAAAGTTACTGAAGCATACTCCAATGACAGAAAGTTCAATAGAATGTCAAATCAAGGTAATTTATTTTATTCGATGAAGGTTGCAGTCAATGAGAAACCTCTAATTGTTTTTTTTCTTTTACGGTTCTTGGATAAGCGGAGGAGTGCTTGAAAGGGCGCAACACGGGCCATTTTCAGACTCCAATCTCGCTAAGTGATAGCCAAGTGACGTATCTTCATTTGTCTCTCATACCAACATTATCTGTGCATTGACGGCATAGGCGTAGCGTCGGAGGGCCACGTGCAACCCCCTCCCCCCACTTAACTTGAAATAAATTAAAAAACTTATAGAAATTCAATTCAAATCGGAAAATTGTAGAAAACTTTTAAGAAAGTTGGTTTTATCCCACTTTTTCAAACTGTTAAACTGAAGATTCCGATTATGTCTTTAGTCTTAGCATAGTTTTTAACAGTGATATGATCCATAAGAAAAATTCGATTCTATATTTTTTTCTCATTTTATTTATATTATATTTATTTTTCTCACTGTATAACTTTTGAATATTACTCAAACATCAATTTTATTGTTATTCAATTTTAAATAAAAAAACATATTTCCTGTTTTAAGGACAGCCAGGCAGTCAATGCGCGGAGGAGGGCCCTAACTGAATTCAATTTGTGCCCCTCCCCCCCAAAAAAAAAAAAAAAAAAAAAAAGTTAGAAGCACGCTTCGCCTATGAATCACGGTGGTGTTTCTAGCGAGAGAAAAATTTCTAAGATTATATTATAACAGAATTTCTTGAAGCACTTTCTGGCCTTTAAATAGTAATATAATTTTTGTAAATGAAGATAATGCTGCATGTTCCGGTAATGATTTTAATCTGCGACATTCGATAAGATTTTTATTGAATGTCGCAGATTGAATTAAAAACAAACTACAATTTTACAGATTAAATAATGGGTCGTGACCCACAAGGGGGTCGCTAAAATAATTGGAGGGGTCGTGGATACCCTGAAGTAAATTTATATCATACTGAATTATTTAATATAAAAATATGCTTTATATTTTCTATAATCACATATTTTTGTTATTTTTTATGTGTTAAAAACTATGTGTTATGGTACTGTTGAATAAGGTGTCAAACAGTCTTACGATAAAAATTCCTTCAGCAAAATACTAACTTTGCTTCCATTTTCTTCTATCTGTGTGAGACTGGGTTTTCAAATCTGGATTTTTAAAACAGTTTGTCAAAATTTGCTTATATATTTTTCTTTTTAAAAAACTAGGGGCTTCGACCTTGGGCTCGCTACGCTCGCTTTTCTTACGGCGCTTTGCATTTTTTTCAATACACGTCTTATAGTAGCAAAATTAAAAAATCAATGCTGTAGTAAAAACGGATAAAAGAATATAATATAAACTGAAAGCAAGAAATACTGAATATAATATAAACTGAATATAATGTATTATAAAAGGAATATAATATAAACTGAATTTGATTTTAGTTTCTTTTAAATTATTTTTACATCTTTCCTCTGTTAGTGCTAATAGCGAGATACATAGAGGTGATTCTCGGGCAATGTAACAGCTTCCATCTAATTTCTGTTGTCCCCCTTATGCAAAGGGCTCTTCATCACTGTGGAATTATCAGCTTTAAAATTCAATTAAAAATCGAAAATTTAAGATAGAGACTTGAAATGAGGTTTATATGATTAAGAAAGCTTTCAGCTTCCAGATGATGTAAATATTTTCTTTGTAAGATAAAAACTCGAGGAGCATCGATATTACATTCACAAAGGGGACGATATTTCTTGAAAAACTGTGTTTCATTTTTTTAAGAAAATATTAGGCTGTTTTAAAATATTGTTAAACAAATGAGGTCTAGTTTGATAGAGAAATGTCTGTAGTCTTAGATTGTAAAAAGATCAAAATTATACGATCATGTTTTGGCGAGTTATCGTAATCTGAAGATGAAAAAGTCAATGTTTTCCCACAAAACATAAAATAAAAAAAAACTTAAAGTCCGACGAAGATGAGACTTGTCTTACTTTGATCCCCCCATTTTTCTGCATCCATTGGTATCGCTCTCGACCCCACACCTCCAGCGGTTTCGGAGGAGATAGCGTGACAAGCTTTTGACAGCGGCGGCAGCGGGAGTTACTTTTTTTTAGAATAGGGAGAGAAAAAAAAATTTTGTCAGGGGCCGACACACTTGATGGTGCTGTGGTCATTCCTAATTGAGAAAAGCCATTATAGATGCAATCATTTTAAGAAAAAAATGACAGTGGTCGTTCAAAGCAAACTAATTACAGCCACTACCGGGGGACAAGGTGCTCCGACACAGCACTGGCTGACCGGAAGCCACGGGGGGCTTTCCCACGCCTATGCCGGAGCTTCTAGAATGATCTGGAGTCTTCTGAAAGAGTTATATATATATATAAAGGTTCAGTCACACACATCTAGACAATTCTACAGTACGGAGCCCCCGACACTCGTTGACACATTTGGGGGTCGATTAGTTACGGTCCAAACACCAAGGTCCCTTGAATCTCTTTGATGCTCTGTGCCAAAAACCGACTGAGGAGAGGATCGCTGCAGAGAGCGCTGCCCATAAATCACTCGTTTTCCCCTTGTGTACTGTGCAGTGCAGATGTGTGTGACTGAAGCATAAAGGGAAGACAGAAAGAGAAAGGGGAGAGATAACTATGGGACGGGCTTCCCGTCTCTCTGCTGGACTTTAGATTGAACTGAGTTATGACTGACTGACTCTCTCTCTGGTTTTCAGTTGATGATCATTCTGTTTGAGGATTCATAATGATCAATTGATAATAGAAATGTATCATAAATGTTGTAAATATATATGAATAAACAAGATATATGTGAATATGTAAGGAAAGAGTAGTTTATGTGTCCATGGAAATCATAAACGAGCTACGTAACCACGAGGTCACGGCAATTTTCCTATATATTTTTTTTAAATTTTGCCTCTACCAAAGAACTTTTCGTTGGGGAGGGGGAGTGATTTTTCTATTGAAAGTGGGTCGCAGTCGAAAAAAGTTTGCGCACCACTGATCTACAAGGAATCACACTTTTCAGAATAGAAGTCCAAATCCCCCACCCCCTGAAACCTTTAAATTCCCCACTTGTTGAGAACCCTTGCTCTGAAATAGGGATTCCAAAACTCATTTGGCCTACCACCCCCCTTTTCAAGAAAAAAAATTTTCTCAGTGCACTCTGGAAATTTTCTTGCTTAAGTGACAAATTCGCGTTCTTTTATGTATCTATATTTTTACCCATGTCCTTCTGCTGGGTTGTTTTCGGCTCTCTTCGCCGTTTATTGACTTTAGGAAATTTATTTTAAACGAATTTATCATAATTACTATTAAGTCTTCTTATCCGCAATAGATTTACCCAGGTTTACCCAGCACGCAAAGTTACTACTCAGTAGGGAAAAGACACAACTAATAATTTAAATGACGAGAGAGAATTAAGGTTAAATAATTTGAAATTTATTTACATATAAGCTTTCACTAAAATTTACACAAACATATTTGATATACTTTATAGATATACATTAAACAATTTTACCAACAATGAATAATAAAACACTTTGAGTCCCTATCCTCTTAAAAGGAAAAATAAATAACTATTAAGTCACTCAACTTTCGGTTATAAGCGGACTTACCCCATTTCAGCTGGGCTGATGTGCAGTGGTTTTCCATCTTACAACTACTACACTCTAAGGAAAGACCTGTACTAAGAGAAAATGTACTCTAATACTCAGTACCAGAATATCTCTTCTCTCTGTCGCATAACTTTTTATAACCTTCTCTTTTCTATACCACATTTCTATTTTCCAATAAAATCATTTTCCCCTCCTTCTGAGTCTAATATCAGACCGCCCTTTTTCAAACCTTGATCGCCAAATGGTCTAGAATTATTTCCATTATTAAATGTATCATTCTCATTGGATTTTCTTTATTCGATTAAAGTAGCGGACCCCACGCAAATGGCGGCAAAGGCGACAAAGCATGTTCCCCTTTTTCTACCCTAAAAGATTTTGCTACAATACTCCTTTGAAAACTTCCGCCCTTCCTAACGCTTACTAACTTTCGACTTCACAATGACCCTTTCTTACCAAACACTCTTTCACTTTAACCGCCCAATTCCTGATCCTTTAAAACATATTTTTCTGACTCCGTCTTTCCATAGCTATATATTTTATTACCCTTTTCTTCATTGTAAAATTGTTATTCTCTCTTTCGTTTCTATACTTATTCTTATTAAACTGCCCTTGTACGATTTTAGGCTATACATGAATTCACCTTCCTAAAATATTACTTGCTAAAATTCTTAACATTCATACAAACTCTTAGGTGTGCTTTTATACCTTCTTACACAAACCTTGTATTTTGCCTATACGAACCCCACCTGCATTTTATCTGAAGGCAAGGTGTACCCCACCTGTATTTTATTTGAAAGCAAGTTTTAGGAGTAAACAGCCTCAAAATTCCAAACGAATATCACTTTAGTTTGGTAGACTGAAAGGTCTAGCACTTCAACATATTAAAGAAAGATGTTCTAAACAAGACACCTTGACGCTTGAAACTATAAAAAGTTTTATCAAATCCAACCATAGTAAAGCTCACAGAAAATTAAGATAACGAAGGATAATGTTAAAGTAAAAATTACAAATAACATTAAAACTAATCCTAATGAGAAAGTTGAAATTGGTGCATTGCTATCAATTTATTAATGTTCGGCTCTAGTTTTGCCAGCAGCAATCTTAAATCGTCGTGATTAGCTATTTGTAGTCGGCTTCTGTTTTTAATAAGCATATTTGTGACTTCACTGAACCCATGTCTCACTAAATAGGATGAAGGAAATGCAACTAAAAACTTTTGTACTATAGCCTATGCTGTTGTTTCTAATGCCCCCTGGCCGGAAGTTTTAGAACAGGTCCATGTAGCTTCGGGCTGAATTGTGAAGCTCCGGTTTATATAGCATCGCAAGCGTCCGAGTCCGTCTTACCTAGTTGCAACCTCAATTTTGATCGATCACCCCCAGGGGCGACATCTGGGGGGATAGTACCCTCTCCCACCCTCTCTGACATCATACGGGGCTTTTCCGGTCAACGGATTTAACGTGGCCATATCCGACCTAGACACGGACTATAGCCTATAATTCAGGATAAGTATCGGCATCTGTTTTTGAAGCCAGCACTGTTGGTAGCTTTTTTTAAATGTAAGTTTACCCTCCCCCTGGATAGCTCCAGCACCCCCGAGGGGGGGGGGCGTATCGCCCACTTTGAGAAACCTTGCTCTAAAAGGCAACAGCCTCCCCCCTCCCCTTTTGAACTTTAGCTGTTTACGGCCTTATAGTGTTTCCAGATGTAACTTTATAAGTACAGAAAAAATAAAACCGTGTGCATGTGTTACGAGGACATTCCTCCTCTCCAGCGTTTTATCTTCCGTTGTGTTTGGGCAGGAAGACAAACCCGCGCTGCAGTACAAACAGGACTCCGGGAGCACAAAAAATACTACGTGGAATTCGTTTTCAAGTCTTTATTAGTACATACACGTACAGCGAACTGACTTCTCACGCCAATCCAAATCTGGACATCTCCAACTGACAACTCACCAATGAACTCCAACGGCTGTGATCAGCCCTTCTCAAGTAGGGGTTGCCAGAAAATGTGTGTCTCCAGAAAACCGCCAACAAAACGAAGCATGGCAAGAAAAGGTGGGCCAACACCCATGCCTCTAACGACTGATCGGAAGTGCTGAACCAGCCAAGATAGTAGCCAGTCCCCCAAAACCTCCACCCACCAGTGGGGGACTGTCTAGAAAATTAATGATGCAAGGGACCAAGACGGTAGCAGATGTTCCAGACCGGTGGAGAAGGGGGCGAGGGGGACGGAATAGGGACTGGAAAGGCATACACTCCCCTTTCTATAGCACACAAAAGTCGTCACAACACATGTACCCCCATTTATCGTGTCAGGGAATTTTATACTTAAAAAATTAAGTTCATTGGATAAAAAGTTTCTATATGTAGTTGGAAAAAAAAGGCAATAATTTTAAAAACATTAAAACTAGGTCTCAGTATGAGTGTAGTACATTTTTCTTACAGGTTTCTCGTGACGTTAACCACCATATAATGCGGTCGGCTGAAGGTAGTGTTAGTTCATACGGAAATTGAATTACTATTCTTTAAGCATATTTATTTCACGCATGATTTCTTGTTACTCGCTTAGAATCCAGCTACTTAGAGTTGTTCACTGAATCAGTAAGTAGGAACACGTGATCTGTGTCAGCCGTCTGTCTGCACCTGAGGATTTTTTTCACCTTTGTTATTCTATTGTCTTATGACTTTTCTTCTTTTTGAAGGATCATTCATTGCCTAGGAGTGGTTGTCTCCAGGATCACCTTTCAGACACAATCATTTATCGAATGATAATGTTGAAAAGAAATTTTGCACTGCCGTCAACTTACTTCGAGACGCTTCTATCGCTCTACTTTTGTCAGAAGCATATAAACATACATCTATCTCTTTCTTTTATAAATATCTATCTTTCTATCTATCTATCTCTCTGTATATATATATATATATATATATATATATATATATATATATATATATATATATATATATACACTGAAGTGCCACTGAATTAGGGATACCTACCTAGTAACGAGTTGGGCCTCCTCTGGCCTTGATAACGGCTGCCACACGACGAGGCATAGATTCAACAAGTTTCTGGAAACGTTCCACGGGAATGGCTTGCCAAATATTGCCTAAAGCTGTCCATAATTCAGTAAGGTTCTTTGGTGCTGTGTGATGGCCTTTCACGCCTTGTTCCAAAACATCCCAAAGATGCTCAATAGGATTTAAGTCTGGGCTTCTAGGTGGACAATTCATGACAGAGAAGTCAGAGGAATGCTCATCCAACCAGCCAGTAGCCAACCGGGACTTGTGAGAGGTACAGTTGTCTTGCTGGAAAACTCCATTACCGTGCGGATAACAGAATAGCATAAACGGATGGAGGGGATCACCCAGCAACTCTACGTACCGAACTGCATTGAGGGAGGTTGGTACACGCACCAAAGATCCCAAACTGTGCCACGAAAAAACACCCCAGACCATGATTGAGCCACCATGCCCTTGTACAGTTCCAGCCAGGGATGCAGGATCCATGGCTTCATGAGCCTGACGCCATATTCTCAGCCTCCCGTCGGCGTTAAGTAGTCGGAATCGAGACTCATCACTCCATGCTACTCGTTTCCAGTCCTCTACACTCCAGTCTCTGTGCTCTCTTGCCCAGGCAAGACATGCAGCCCGATGGCGAGTATAGAGCAATGGTACTCTCGTAGGTAGACGGCTCCCGAAGCCCATACGGTGATGCGAGCGTTGCACAGTCCGTTTACTGACTGTACGACTGGCACCGTCATTAAACTGGGTGGTAATTTGAACTAATATTTGGCTTCGGTGGCTACGTACAATACGCCTGAGCCGTCTCTCACCACACACTGTCAAGGCTAATTGTCCTTTGCAGTTTGCCCGATCGCTAGTTTGTTTTCCACCATCCATGTATTCTTGGTATACTCTTGACACTGTCGACCTTGAAAATCCTAGCTGTCTGACGATTTCGGAAATTGAATGGCCCATGCGTCGCGCACCTACGATTTGTCCGCGATCGAAAGCGTCTAAATCAGGCAGTTTACCCATACTGGCAATTCCAACAACTAATGCAGAACAACCACAGTACGCGCTATATATGCAGTTACCACAGCGGCCTCACTTGCGCATACATGATGCGCAGCGCTACACAATTTGCATAGCTTTGCTATCCCTAATTCAGTGGCACTTCAGTGTGTGTGTATATATATATATATATATATATATATATTATATATACAATCTAACAGTTCCGTGACTGAATGACAGACAACGCACAGACCAAACCGTTGCACCTAAATGGTTGAAATTTTGCATGGCGATTCTTCTTATAGTGTAGGGTGCACTAAGAAAAATTTTTGAAAAATTCTTCTTAGATTTTTTTAATTAAATTTTTAACCTGTTTTTGTAACTTTTTTTAAGCTTGCATTTAAAATAATAATCTGAGGGTTATAAAAATTTATATCAGAGAGATCATAAAAATTCCTTTAAAATGAAATCTTTTTCGAATCTTTACCTCCATTTTTCGATTTTTGGTGAATTTCTAAAGATTAATTTTTAGAATTTAATTTATTAAATGCTCATCACGAGGTTTATTTTCTTTTTGTGATACTTTAAATTAATTTTGCGTCACGTGCATAACAACGAAATAAATTGACAAAAAATATTAAAATACAGAAAAAGATAAAATTTAACCACTAGACCAATTGAGATGGAAGTTTTTTAAGAATTTAATTCAAATTATTATGTTTTATGGATATTGAATTAAACCTATATATAAAACAGTTCGTGACTGACTCACAGACCAAAACGCTGGATCTAAAGGGCTGAAATTTTGACAGTCGATAGACACTGCCTGTAATTCAGATGATGAAGTAAACTATCCGGTAGAGTTTTTAAATTCCCTTAAACCACCGGGTCTTCCATACCACAACCTCTTCCATACCCCAACCTCTCTTTGCGGATGGGCACACCAGTAATGCTCATTCGGAATTTAAAACCACCGAAATTGTGTAATGGCACTAGATTACAAGCCCTGCATAAAAATTCAATCGAAGTCATTATTTTAACAGGGTGTGCTCAAGGAGAAAAGTGTTCGTGCCATGCATTCCTCTAATACCCAATGACCTCCCCTTTGACTTTAACACACTACAATTTCCTTTAAAAGATGCTTCGCCATGACGATAAATAAGTCACAAGGCCAAACTTTTAAATACGCTGGCGTAGATTTAAGAGAGAATGGTTTCTCCCACGGTCAGTTTTACGTAGCTTGCTCACGCGTAAGTTCGCGGCCGAGCCTGGTAATATTTGTTCTGCCCAATGAAAAAACAAAAAGTATTGTTTATAAGGAAATCCTCTAAAAGGCAATTTCATTATTTTTTCATTGCAATTATACTAAAATGTACTCCGTAGCGAAGCACGGGTATTCAGCTAGTTTTGAATAAAATGTTATTATCCATTATAACAAATTTGTAGTGGGCTATTCCCGAAACAAAACTTACACAGGTATAATAATAACAGCAGTTGTTTAATATAAACAGATTATTAATGGCATTATTGATAAATGGAATTTTTATTAATATATATATATATATATATATATATATATATATATATATATATATATATATATATATATATATATATATATATCCCCAACGCAGCAGGTACTTTGTCCTGATGGGGACATTGACCCATCAACGCCTCGAATTCGTTGGCTACCTTATTATGGGAGCACCCTATATGTGATCCGACTCTGCTTCCTAAAAGGGAGGCAGAACGGAAACGTCCATGCCTTAATTGGGATTGAAACCCGAGCCCACATCAGGGAATCCCAAGACGCTAACAACTATACGATGCGGGTGTCTTTTATATAATATCGGATTTCAAAAAATTGATATCAGATTCATATTTAGTCACTTAGAGAAAAAATGGTTACCGAACTAGATGCATCAGTCCATTTATTTCTGAAATCCTGTTTTATGAAGCCCAGTTCCGGAGATAAAGATTCTCTTGCTTAAAAAAAAAAAAGAAAGATACATAGATAGATAGATAGATAGATAGACTTTCGATACGCACATAGGTTGTTTAAAAGCAAAGGAAATTTTCAAGTGTGGAAGTCTAAGTACAGTGAAACTTCTGTGGCCGGCTACCCCTCTAAATGGCCTTACATAGTTCAAAACCGATTGAAGATTCCATAGTGCCAATGTTATGGAAGAAATCTCTTTTTGACGACCACCCCTGTAAACGGTCATATATAGTTCAGAACCGATTCAAGATTCCATAGAGCCAATGTTATGGAAGAAACCTCTTTTGAATGGCCACCCTTCTAAACGGCCATATATATATATTTCAGAACCTATTAAAGACTCCATAGAGCAAATGTTATGGAAGAAATCTCTTTTAAATGGCCATATATAGTTCAGAACATATTCAAGGCTCCATAGAGCAAATGTTATGGAATAAACCTTTTTTAAACGGCCATATATAGTTCAGAACCGATTAAAGACTCCCTAGAGCCAATATTATTGAAAGAAACCTCTTTTCGACGGCCACCCCTCTAAACGGCCATATATAGTTCAGAACCGATTCAAGACTCTGTAGAGCCAATATTATGGAAGAAACCTCTTTTCGACGGCCACCCCTCTAAACGGCCATATATAGTTCAGAACCGATTAAAGACTCCATAGAGCAAATGTTATGGAAGAAACCTCTTTTAAAAGGCCACCTCTCGAAATGGCCACCTTTTTCGGAACCATTACTGGCCGCCATAGAAAAGTTCCACTGTACTCACTATATACTCATTATTACTCTGATATTCACTATTTACTCCGATAACCGCTCGATTTGAATAATTCCCAGGCCATTTCTAGAATCAAAAAGCTTTTTTTTGCATATACAACTAACTGTATTAAAAAATTGCTACCGTATTTTTCGGACCATAAGACGCACCTCAAATTTATGGGAGGATTTTTAGAACAAAATATTTTGTTAGGTATATTAAAGATATTTTCAATTTAAAACTACAATTCCATACTTAATAAAAATAAAAAATATAAATAATAAATAATATATATAAAATATATATAATAATGTAATAAATATGTATAATATATATAATAAATAAATATAATGCATAATAAATATATATATATATATATATATATATATATATACATGATATATATAATAAAATATTCATTTTATTTTAATGTTACCTTCGAACCATAAGACGCACACCAATTTAAGTCGATTTTTTTATGTAAAAAGGATCGTCTTATGATCCGAAAAATACGGTAATTGCATTTGAAGGTCCTCCAAATTCAATTTAGTCAAAAATCGTCCGTCAGGGTGCCAGTAAAATTCGTTTGCGTGCCACTTTTAGCAAGCGTGCCTTGAGTTAACCATCTATGCCTTAGCATTTGAACGTCTGTATTTACTGTCCAAATAACAAATTTTTTTACCAGTTTATTTTACAGCACCAGAAACTTTTTGACTGCTTTATATCGTCTCTTATTTGAGGAAATAAGCTGTGGAATGGCTAGACAAACACATGTTTTCTCCGACTCCCGTGAGTCAAGCTTTCTAAAAATGGCGGGGTTTTGCCAAGCCAAGAGGTGCATATTTCCTTGAATCAAGGCAAATATTTTATCAGCTGGTATGCGTGTGTGCCTGTAAGCAAGCAGTGACGGGCTTCTGCAACTCCCTGTGCAAGGTTTTGGTTTAGGAATATTATTATATAATGAACTAGCTGGAAACCCGCGCTTCGCTACGGAGTACATTCAAATTAAATACAACGGTCAATGTATGATATTAATGCCAAAAAAAATATAAATATATATATATATATATATATATATATATATATATATATATATATATATATATATATATATATATATATAAATATATATATATATATATATATAAATATATATATATATATATATATATATATATATATATATATATATATATATATATATAAATATATATATATATATATATATATATATATATATATATAAATATATATATATATATATATATATATATATATATATATATATATTTATAATAAATGCGACGATCAATGTATACAATTGATGTAATTAATATATATATATTTTAAAAATCGTAAGGGATATTTATTTTTTTGGATAATATCCGATCGTCTGCTGCATTAGAAAGAAAAAGAATATTTTTTTTGTCTATTTAGCTGTTATGCACGTGACGATAAATTTATTTAAAGTGCCAGAAAAAGAAATCACGTGATCGGCATTTAATAAATTAAATTCTAAAAATTAATCTTTAAAAATTCACCAAAAATCAGAAAATCGAGGTAAAGATTCGAAAAAGATTTCATTTTAAAGGAATTTTTATGATCTTTCTCGTGATATAAATTTTATAATCCTCAAATTATTATTTTAAATGCAAACTTAAAAAAAGTTACAAAAACAGCTTAAAAATTTAATTTTAAAAAATCTAAGAAGAATTTTTGAAAAATCTTTCTTAGTGCACCCCTACACCATAAGAAGAATCGCCATGCAAAATTTCAGCCTTTTAGGTCCAGCGGTTTGGTCTGTGCATTGTATGTCAGTCAGTGAGTCAGTTACGGAACTGTTTTATATATATACAGTGGCTCCCAAAAGTGTTCGTACACTTACGAATTTCAATGAAATAGGGGTCTATCCATTGATTAAAATGAATATTTCAGAATGGGTATTTAATAATAAGATCTATAATCTATTCTTAACAAAACTATATGAAATATTTTGAAAACATAGTAAAACTTTATTTTTAAGAAACCAGTAATCAAAAAGTAACAAAAACTTTATCTCACAAAAGTCATCGTATACTGAAATATTTTCGGATAAATTCATAATTAAAATTATCATCTGGCGCTTTATTTTTATTTTTTAATTGTAGTGGCATTTAAAATACCGTTTGGCTTTAATTTTTGCTTGCCTATTCCGTAATATTCTATTTATTATTTAAAAATGGCTCGTAGTCGTAAAGAAACAACAAACAGCATTCGAAAATTGATTATTTTTCATCATAGTAGTGGTAAATCAGTTCGGAATATTGCTAAATTACTTAATTTATCCCATTCTACTGTGCAGTATGTGAAAAAAACGCTTTAAAGAAGAAAATTGGATCGAAAACAAGGTAAGAAAAGGCCGTCCGGCAAAGTTAACAAAACGTGATCAGAGATTTATAATTAGAAAATTTGTGAAAAATTCACGTTTGAGTGCTGTAAAAGTTTCTGCAGAATTCAATGAAATATTTTCTACTTCAATTTCACCTCAAATGTTTTGACGAGTTCTCAGAACAGCTGTATTACATGAGCGTTCTGCCCATAGAAAATTTTTTGTGAGTGAGAAAAACATGTTTAGGCTTCCCTTCGCACTATCAATGATTAAATAAGCCCAAAACCTATTGGAATAATGTCTTATTTGCCGATGAACATTTTTGGTGCTGATGGGCGTATAATTGTATGGAGAAGAAAAAAATGAGGAACTTAATCCCAAGGACTTAGTAGGGACAGTTAAGCATGCCAGTGGAGGTATCCTTGTGTGGGGGTGCATGTCAGCATCAGGACTAGGAAATTTGGTATTTATTGATGGCATAATGAATCATGCTGTTTTTATAAATATTTTAAGAGACAATTTAAAATTATCAGCTCAAAATTTGGGTATTGGAAACAACTTTGTTTTTTATCAAGATAGCGATCCTAAGCACACGGCTCTCAACGTTCGCATCTGGTGTCTCTATAATTGTCCACAAGTTTTGAAAACACCACCTCAATCGCCAGATTTAAACCCAATAGAACATATTTGGAGAGAAATGGAGGTTCGAGTATGAAAACACGACATTCACACGAAAAGCGAACTAAAAACAATTATGATGGAAGAATGGATGAACATTGATGCAAACATTACAAAAGAACTAATGCAATCTATTCCCAGACGTTTAAAAGTTGTTGTGGATGCTAAAGGATATCCTACTAAATATTAATTTAACGAAAAATTAGAATATTTACTAATATGTAGAGATTTTTTACAAGTGTACGATGACTTTTGTGAGATAAAGTTTTTGTTACTTTTGGATTATTGATTTCTTAAAAATAAAGTTTTACTATGTTTTCAAAATATTTCATGTAGTTTTGTTAAGAATAGATTATAGATCTTATTATTAAATACCCATTCTGAAATCAATTTAATCAATGGATAGACCCCTATTTCATTGAAAATCGTAAATGTACGAACACTTTTGGGAGCCACTGTAGATTATAAAAAGCAAAATACCGTATTAAGACGCGCCAGACGATAAAGTCGCGACTCAAATTTATGGGAGGATTTTTGGAAATGAATATTTTGTATTTTGTTAGGTACAGAAAGATATTTTCAATTTCTTATTTAATAAAGATAAAATATATGTATAATAAATATAATAAATAAAATATGTATATAAAATATGCAGGGTGTCTCAAAAAATCTTTACGCATTTTAAAAATTTATACCAAAAAAAAAGGACACAAGGTAGGAACTATGTAGAAACTCACATGTGTTACCTTGTATATTAGAGTTCATTTTATAATAGTCAATGAGTTTTAGTATGGACAACTTTTGTCGCACGGAGAACATCTAGTGGGTAATCAATCTCAGCCTGTGCGTGTTCCAAAATGGATTCCGTAACACATGAAATCGCAGCAATTATGAGTCTTTTGAGTTCTTCAACAGTACAACCGACTATCAAGGACACTTCTCGTTTCCAGAAACTTTTTATACAAAGCTAAGATGTTGCTGCGACTTGGGGTATCTTTTCAAAATGTCGTTGCTCTTGCGTAATAGATTCCGTTTTGAAATACGAGACAACAAACATTGTTTTCTCTGATGGAGTAGCCATTTTATAACTTCGCCTTCACGGAACATCTAGCGCCCCCTGGTCAACTTTTTTGACACAGAAAAAACGCTAATATATACGGTAACACATCTGTGAATTTCCAGTTCTTTCCTTGTGTACTATTTTTTTTTTTTTTTAACGTAGGATTACGTTCTTCCATAACGGTCCTCCGGAAAGGAAAATTTCAGACGCTAAAACTGTCCGTTCGTACCTCGCGAGTTTTAATTTTGGCAGCGCGCCAAACTGTATCGCTTGAACAAGCAGTGAACAGTTAAACAGAAAAGTACAAAAATGCGTCAAAATTTTGACATACATATATGTACATCAAAAATTAAGGAAAAGTCACAAAAATAGCGATTACTCAAAAAGTTACGCGTAGAATTTAATGAAACTTATACACATTATACAATACATAGGTAAGTATAAAATAGCATAAAAAGAAATTGCCAGACAATTATGGTGTTATAGAAACTAGTATATGTATACAATGAACAAATCGGATCTATCAGTTTGGTATAGGAAAAGTACCTTTAAAATGGCGTATGATCCCTCCGAGAAGCAATACAGCACATACAGCGATATGTGATGCTGTCAATTATGCGGTCTATGAGTTCGGTAGGAAGTGAGAGCCATTGCTCTTGCAAAGCAGTTGAAAGCGTGGCTAGGGTCCTAGGAGGAGGATTGAGAGCAGCTATGTGTCGTCCTAAAGCGTCCCAAACATGCTCGATAGGATTCAGGTCCGGTGATCGAGCTGGCCACTCCATGCGCTGAATTGTTTCCTGCTCAAGATAAGCATCCACAATGCGAGCCCTGTACGGACTGCGTTATCGTTCTGTAGCACGAAAGCATCACCTATTGCCCCGGCATAAGGGCGCACATAAGCATCAAGGATGTCATCTCTATAGGTGTGAGCATTCACATTTCCACGGGGAAAGACACGAAGGTCTGTGCGTCCAAAGAGATACCACCCCAAACACAGACACTGCCTGATCCGTATGCATCCCTTTCACGGATGTGTGATGGATGAAAACGAGTTCCAGGTTCTCTCCAAATCAAAATACGCTTACTATAGCTTTGGAGGCTAAACCTGGACTGATCCGTTAAGAGAACAGTCCTCCATTGATCACGCGTCCAGTGGACATGTTGACGTGCCCACTGCAAACGTTCTCGCCTATGGCGTGACGAGAGCGGGGCGCAAATGGCTGGTCGCCTCGCAAAAAGACCACCTTCGTGAAGCTTCCTACGCACGTTCGACGTTGATACCAACCTTCCGGAGCTTTCAGCGAGGGATTATCTGAGTTCAGACGGAAGTGCGGTTCTATTCCTTCGTGCGCATAATGATAAATATCGGTCATCGGCACTCGTCGCAGCGTATGGCCGTCCTTGACTGAACCTCCTGGATGCCGAATCCGTGGTTAGAAATTGTTGCCAAAATCTATGAACCACAGACGGACTCACATTTAGAGATCTGGCCACTTCTGTCTGATTTTGTCCTGCCTCTAGTCTCCCAATGGCTCGCCATCGCAGTTCTTCGGTCAGATGATGCCTGGAGGTCATTGTTACAATTTGGCTATGCCAGATGTCTAATCTCAGCCTCGCAGCGACAATTGCCGCCTTGCTCTGAGATATGCACTTTTATGTTCCTCGCAAATGACGTATTCCGACTGCAGTGCCACTATTTTGCATCATGTAGTATTGTTCAGCCCCTTTTACTTAACAACATATTCATATTTTAAACCCATTGGCCTAGTTTTGAGCGTGTTATCCCTCTTTTTGAGATTTTTCCTTAACTTTTGATAACTAGTGTATATACATACGTACATATATGGCTTCGTTTGGTTTGGAGCTCTACGGTCAATTTTTGCTACACGAGGGCTAATTATACCGAGACCTACTACGTACATATATATAGATACATATATGCATAACACATACATACATATACACATACAAAAGAGGTAAGCAACGATAAGTAATCCTACGTTAATAACCTGGGGTAGTTTCGTCAGAAGAGACTACCTGAATTCTTTCTGTTTTTGTATAAATTTTTAAAATGTGTCAAAGTTTTTTGGGACACCCTGTATATATTAAATATATAATAAAATATTCATTTTACTTTAATGTTACCTTCTGACCATATGACGCACTTTAATTTTAGTAGATTTTTTATTGTAAAAAGGTGCATCCTGTGGTCTGAAAAATACGGAATATATATATATATATTACAGGATAGAACAATATAATAATTTTGTTAAAAGATATCTAAAGATATACATTACAGATATTTCTTCTCAAATTTACGCAAGTTCCTCAAGTTTAAATGCTGCAATAACATTTTGATTCAGGATTTTACTGTTATACTAATGTTGAAATGTTGATAAACGCGAGTCTTGCATTCAATACACTGTGGTAAAAAACATCGACTCACTATAATTCAAGGCGAAAATTAGAAATTAGAAAAAAAAAAGATAATAAGTACAACACGCGGCCAAAATTTTAAAAAATAATCGGATAAGCATAATACGTGACTATTTTTTTAATTGAATAATTGTTATATTCTAATAATTTTTAATACATGAATTAAGTTATTTCGTGCAATAAATAAATAAATAAATAAATAAATATATATGTATATATATATATATATATATATATATATATATATATATATATATATATACATACATACATATATATATATATACATATATGTAATACTTATGTATAAATTTATTTATTTATATTATATATTTATATATATATATATATATATATATATATATATATATATATATATATATATATATATATATATATATATACAGAGGCTGTTCACACATTTTTTAGACGATGTATATTGTATTCACAAAACTAAATTACATAAAATTCTTGTGTTTTAAATGTTCTATTTGACATCCCTTATTCTGAACTATCTTTCGACACCGCAATTTCCAGGATTATAATGCCTTTTGAAGTGTCAGAAGAGGTATTCTATCCCATTCCTCCTGAACAGCTTTACAGAGTCCTGTAAGGGTTTTGGGACGACTTTTGGATAATGCAGATTTTAAAAGTCCGAAAGCACAAAAATCAATAGGTGATACATCGGGAGATTTAGTAGGGATATCAGTGAAGGGTATGGCCTTGACACCAGTTTTTTGTTCCATTTCTTTTAGGAAATTTACAGTGGATATTGATGTGTGACTGCTAGCTTTGTCCTGATGGAGTCTCACAGATTGATGGCACTGTGGGTAAAGCGATGGTATTTCATTCAGAAAAATTGGCGATAAAATATGTTCCTGGTAGTATTTGGAGTTAATCTTGACATTTCTTTCCACTCTCTTTATTTTTAACTTGCCATTATAAGAAAAACCAGCAACAATCATGAATCCCTTAGAAAAACTTTCTGTCGATTCTTTGAACCATGTACTTAAATTTTTTTCTCCCTTTTTATGATAATAAATGGCTCTTTTTTTGTTGCAATCATTTAAATACACCCATGATTCATCTATTGTGACAATTGTTTTCCATTTTTCTTTGGATAAGTGTTTCTCATATAGAATTCTGCAGCGTGTCCTGCGTTCAGCGATATGATTTGGAAGAAGACGATGCACATTGCGTTTTTTTCGCTTTCTTAAGATTTAAATCAACGGTTATCATTTTGTTTACAGTAGACACCGAGCATTTTAATGATTTTGCAACTGTCCTTTGACTAGGGGGATTTTCTTTTAACATTAAACAACGTACCTTTGCAATAGTCGAAGATGTCCGTTTTTTCCTTGGATACTTGTTTGGAATTTTTGTCCCACATGAAGCTCCAATTGGACGTTTTTTTCCTTTCTTGTTGACGATATTACCTATCGACGCTTTAGATATCACAAAACCATGACTCTCACATCGTTTTTGGATAACGGAGTATGCATATTTCTCTTCGGAAAGAGCATAAATGTAGCCTTCAAACCACTGCTTTGTTATAAACGCCATTTTGAAAAAAAAAAAAAAACTTTCAAGCCGCAGACAATAATTTTGACTTTTAAAAACATAGTACAATTGCAATTATTTCTTTTGCAGCAAACGATTTTTTATTACCGCTTACCAAAATCGTCTAAAAAATGTGCGAACAGCCTCTGTATATATATATATATATATATATATATATATATATATATATATATATATATATATATATATATATATATATATATATATATAGTAGGTAGCATGATGCGGGTTCAGAGTAGTAAAATGCGTTGATTACATGAAAATAGAAAGGCAAAACATGCAGAATTCACAGTTTTCTTAGAGCCTAATGAGTGATAAGTGAATCGCTCACTTGCCAAATCGGTTAAGTTCATAAAGCAAAAAGTGGAGAAAATTGATAAAATAACATACATTATTTTTTTTAATTCCTCTGAAAATATAAATTCATATAAATAAACATTGTAGAATGTGTTATTGCAGATGTAGCTTTTATCTGACGACATATAAAATCTGTAAGATATATATATATATATATATATATATATATATATATATATATATATATATATATATATATATATATATATATATATATATATTTATATATATATATATCCCTAGAATAATTGTTATTATTATTACAATTTTTGCGTGACGAAGGGACTTAACCGATTTCGCAAGTGAAAAAAAAAGTAGTAACATAATAACATCCATTTCAGTCTTCAAATTATTTTTTTTATTACAGAAAAAAATTGAAATAATTGTTTAATAATTCACAAGTACTTACTTCTGCAGCAGTTAGACTGCAACTGACTCTTTTATTTTATTATTATTATTATTATTATTGTGTGTGTGTGTGGGCTAAAATAACACTAAAAGATTTACCATTATCATCAAGTACTTGCGATTTAAACGCTTTCTGCGTTTGAATCACATTATTGCAACGATTTACATTAGAGTATGGACTTAACTTAAATTGCCTCTGAAAAAAGTTTCTTATTATTCAATGCTTCCCCCCCCCCCAAAAAAAAAAAAAAAAAAAAAAAAAAAAAGCCATTGAGTGGTGTTAATTCTTTTTATATAGGAAATTTATTCTGAATGCAAAAAGTTAGGAGTAAATAAAGTGCTTTGACACTAAAATTACAAAAATTTCAAAAACTGGACTCAACTGATTTGGCTTGTGTGTGGCTCAAACACTTCTCGTGGCTACCCCATTGTGAGATGTTTATTATGCACAATCCCTAATTTCAGATATCGTCTTCCCCGAGGAGGCAACCTCAAAAGACCGTCTCAGGTCTCTTAGGTGGACTACAACCGCTCAACACTTTACAACTTGAAGAAAGGAATTTTCTGATCATGGTTAATTTTTAACGTTCGGATATTCTTGACAAGACATGAGTTATGTTGAAACCACGGTTGGTATTGCAGACGGTTACCACCCAACAGTTGGCTGTTAGTTTGCCTAACCGTTGAGAGAGCAGTTCAACTTTCATTTGCAGTTGGCACATCGACATTCTATAATTGTTGGCCCAACAGCACTTATTTGCAGTTGGGACAACAACGTTTTATAATTGTTGGCCCAGCATAAACATTTTTCAGTTGGCCCATATTCGTTTCTGGAAGTTCTGTCAACGGTAACGATTCCCCAACAATATAACGAAAATTTTCTTTGGGGCCAACAATATGCGTTACTTGGGGTCACTTTCCAATAAACATAATAACAATATAATGAGAATTTCGACTCATAGCCTCTTTCTTCTGGTATATGTGCCTCCTCAGATTTGTGTTGGATATACCATTGTTGTGAAAATTTCATTTTTAAAATCGTTTAACTTTTATCTATTTTAATTTTTCTTAAATTAATGACTCTTACAAATTTTCTTTTTATTCGTTTGCAGAACGGGAAGAATTTAAGACGTGAAATTAACTGTTTAAAAATGTTCACAGCTTTCACAAATTCGTTAAAAATTATGTTGAAAAAAAATAGATGTACATAGGATTGCTAAATTATCTCTTTTAAAGAGAACATATCCTCTTTTTATGTCCCAATCTTTTTGTTTACATTCTTTTTTTATTCTGATGTTATTTTAACGTAGGATTACGTTCCTCAATAACGGTCCTTCGGAGGGAAAAAAATTGTCCTGCGTCGCGAGTTATAAATTTTGGCAGCGTGCCAAACCCAGTAGCAGTAAACAATTAAACATAAAAGTACCAAAATGCGTCAAAAAAAAAAAAGAGAAAAAGAAAGGGTAAGCAAACGATAAGTAATCCGCGGTAATTTCATTAGAGGATACTACCTGGAATATTTTTTGTCTTCTATTTTTCCTTAGTTACTTTTTGTCCAATCTTCCTTTATCTCTCTTTTTATTTTATACCACAAGGTCCTCTTTTCTCAATTAAAAATATTTATTTCAATTATTAAGTATGGCAAATTCAATTTTTATAGGACTGACTGATTGTACTCAGTTTATAAGAGACTGAGTGTAAAATTTGTCAGCATTACTTTACAATACCAGGACATATTGGAGATATAGAACAAAAAAATTCGTTGACTGGGGCACAATGAACAAAGGAGAGAATTTGTCTCGACATAGAAAGTGTTAAATCGATATTATCAAAATCAATATTATCATGAATATAAAATATAACATATAAGCAATTTTATAAGGGAATAAAAAGTGATAACAAATTGCTGTCAGGAGTTATTAACTCAAAAAAATAGAAGACTGAGGGACCAGTGACTGAGGAAACCTTATTTGAACTTTTTTTTAAATTATATAATTATTACTATTTTATTACCTATTAGTATTATGAATTTAAAGTTTTTGTTTTGTTTTAATTAAAAATGTTCTCTTTTATTTGAAAAAGTTAATAATACCTAAATAAAAGTTCTTTTTCAAAAATTGTATTTATATATATATAATAATAATAAATATAAATTATTGAAGATGGGTGTGAATAAATACACCGGATTTTCATACACCGTTCTCTCTCTCTTTTTTTTTTTTAAAGCTCACTTTATATACTTTCAACTTCTGGCAATTCTGTATATATATACAACTGCCTTTAAATCCCTCGAAATTTCCTTCATATATTGCATCATCGTCTCGTTAAAATCATCATTTACATTGTTAGAAAACCGTAAGAACGAGTGATTCCACTTTAAATTCGTTTTAAAGTCAAGAAACGAATAACAATCTGTGATTTTGAAATGACTGGTCCTTAATTTAAAAAGCCTCCCTTCTATGTCAGTGAGTATTTTTTTCTTGATCCAGACACAGGGTACATCAAACGAGAGAGCGGCGACCAATCATCAGCGGCATTACGTCAGCCGCTTATTCTGCAGTCGTCCGCCTCTCTCCTCCCGACTCCCGTCATTGATCTCTCCGCCCGCTCCCGTAGAAGGGCATCTCTTTGTCAGGGTGAGAAGTTTCAGCTATAAGAATTCGATTTCTTTCATCATAATCTTTTACACTGGTGGTGTACCCCTATAAATTGTCAGTGTTATTATCTCTAAGAGCTTGTCATTCGAGGATATGGATAAAAGCAATGACCAAGCTGCCTGTAATGGCGAGCAGCACGAAGACCCTGTGGATAACATGGACGAAGAAGCTGCCGCCAAAGAAAAGCTGACTTCTGATCCTAACAAAGTCAAATTTACATCTGTAAACCTTGATGGCTACAATGATGGCAAAAATGGGGAAGCTAAGGTAGATATATATGTTGCGCAAACTACCGTGGGAATGGGCAAGGAAGAATTGATGAAATATGCGAATGAACCTTTTTGGATTAGGCTTAGGATGTTCCTGTTCGTGTTTTTCTGGGTTGCGTGGATTGCTATGCTTGTGGGAGCTGTCGTAATAATTTTGTTAGCTCCACGATGTCCCCCTGCTCCTCGTTTAGATTGGTATCAGAAAACTGCCATGTATCAAGTTGACGTGAAAACTTTCAAGGATTCCAATGGAGATGGAATTGGTGACTTCAAAGGTAATGTCAACAAAATAATAACAATGAAGTTTTATATAAACCAGAGTTTTTTTTTATCTCTCCGTCGGGCTAAACTTTGAAATAAATTTCCCTCTTGCCCACTTTTTTATATTACTGGATGAAGGTAAATTTTTCATCTATAATAGCCAGTTAATATACTAAGACGTTTTATACGCATTCATGGTTTGAAATAGATATAACGGTGTAAGTTGGAACGAATAAAATCGTTAAGTTACTTCAGACTAGTTTAAAGATGAAATTATACACATTTATTTGCATTTCGTGCATATTTTTACTAAAAATTACCTTTCCAGTTTTTCAGTATGATTTAGATCAGACGGATTGATCTCAATTTTAACCATACAGAAATTATTTATGATTCATTTGTACCAAAATTTTTCACTGTTTCCTTGCGTATCTTTGTAAGAATCTATAATTCCTGAGACTTATCCTATGCAGACGCTTCCACTCTCACATGACCTACATCTGTTGTATATCTGTGACAGAAGTAATTTAATGGAGCAGTTTTTTTTAGAAAGTTTAGAGCGTCATACAGTTCGTGAATATTTTTTCTTTTGTTTTCAAAAATTTTAATATAAATGAGGATAATCTGAATGTATTGTATAGCTAGTGTAATATATTGTATATGTTTCTTAAATGATTAGTTTTATGCTTTCTTAAATTTGTATAACTTTTTGTGTATGTGTGAGCATTTTGTAAAAAATTCATTATTTAGTAATTTTTTTTTTTATTAACCACCAGGTTTGATTTCCAAACTTGATTACTTCAAAACTGAAAGTATTGGAACTCTGATGCTGAGTGCCTTTTATGAGTCATCTGATCATGATGATGCCATAACTGATCATAAAAAAGTTGACAGTCAGGTTGGAACTATTGCTGACTTTGAAGAACTTCTTTCTGAACTGAATGAAAAAGGTATGATATTACTGTTCTGTTTAATCTATATATATATAAAACAGTTCCGTAACTGACTCATTGACTGACTGACATATAACGCACAAACCAAACCGCTGGACCTAAAGGGCTGAAATTTTGCATGACAATTCTTCTTATAGTGTAGGGCTGCACTAAGAGAGATTTTTGAAAAATTCTTCTTAGGTTTTTTAAATTAAATTTTTAAGCTGTTTTTGTAACATTCTTTAAATTTTGCATTTAAAATAATAATCCGAGGGCTATAGAATTCATAATAAAAAAGTTATCAGTAAATCATAAAAAAGTTGACAGTAAGGTTGGAACTATTGCTGATGTTGAAGAACTTCTTTCTGAATTGAATGAAAAAGGTATGATTTGACTGTTCCATTTAATTTTCAAAATATGTCCTGAGAAAAAGTATCTGCTTACAACAAACATATAAATTATATACATTTTATGAAGAGTTATGTTGTATTTTTAATACTGGTATAATTGATGGATGCAGAACTTCATAATTAAGTAAATCTGTCTAATTTTGTATAAAAATTTAGTTTCTCTAATGATAAAAGGAATTTCTCTTCCAGATATCAAACTGGTGATTGATTTCAATCCAAATCATTCTAGTGACCAGCATCAGTGGTTCATTGATTCTGTTGAAAAGAAAGAGCCTTATGATGATTTCTATATTTGGGCTAATGCTGAAAATAATTGGGTAAGAATTATTAATACGGACTTTTGAGATATACTTTATTTAGTTTAAAGTTGACTAAATTATGTGTGATTTATATAATAAGCAATTTTCTTGTCTTTTTAGCTCAATGTTGATGGGGGATCTGCATGGACATGGAATGAAAAGAGGCAACAGTATTACCTTAGCACATTTGGTGAAGGCAAACCTGACTTGAACCTTAGGAATAAGGAAGTCAGAGAAGAATTAAAAGTTAGCATTTCTCTCATATAATTATAACTTGTAAAAAAAAATTTTTATTTCTGTCTCTCTCTTTGTCTAAAAATAGAATGGTTTTCATCCATGTATATAAATGAAACTTGCCTTCTGTGTATTTAAGATAAAACAATATCAAACTTAAATGCAGTTGTTGTAATTAACTTATTAATAGCAATTACTATGGTATGCAAATGTTATTTTTATGCATAAGGAGCTAATTCTAAATCCATGTAAGAATATTTTATAAAGTTTGTTGAATATGTGAAGTTCCAGATGGACCTCCATTTTAATTTTCAAACTAAAATAAAATTATTCGAATGAGAAAACCAATCCTATGATCTAGGTGTAGTTTTTTTTAATAATGGTGATAAGAAATATGTAACGAGCACATTATCTGGTAATTTAATGAAATGAACATTTCACCAGTATTTAGCTGCTCATCTCTAAGATGCATGTATGTAATTTTAATATAATTCTGTAATTCTTTTCAAAACTGTAATTTTTACCAATGTTACAAAGCAATTAGTTCTTGATGTTAACATAGTTCTTGAATTTCATTTAGGATATACTGAGATTTTGGCTTGAAAAAGGAGTTCATGGTTTCAAAGTTGTTGCTGCTAGCCACTTAGTTGAAAATGAAGATCTTAGAGAGGAACCCCTGGGAACTGAGAAAACAGTAGGATCTGTAAGTACGCATGTTGCATGAAGTATTTTTCTCTGAATTAATTCTCTTTTAATCATCTGCGTATATATAAAACTCGGAAATTTTAGTATAGAAATATATCAACTTTCACTAAAAATTGACAAATGTATTAGCTCATCATTTAGATCAGGGGTGGGCAAATTGTGGGCCGCATGCGGCCCCGCAACAAATTTTTTTTTTGTGGCCTGCCAAGACCAGAAAAACTGCCAATATTTTATTTAACATATATTTATTGATTTTTATGATACAATTTATACCTTTTCTGAAAGGCAAAATTAACCAATAAATACAATAATTTTTAATGGTGTGCCCCCCCCCCCCCCCCCCCTGATAACCTCTGCTTCTAGAAAGCGATCCCTGAGCCAAAACAATTGCCAACCCCTGATTTAGGTAATTGATTGTATAACTAGTTTATATTTTACTTAAACTTTTTGAAAGTTTCTAATCTCATTGGCCTGGAAATGTCACAACTAACTTTCAAAAGTCTTGAGTTTAGTGTGCTTTTAATACATCATACTTGTGTGGTCTTAATTTGTGATCTTTAATAATTATACTGTTACTTTTTAGCCTACTTATAAAGATATAAATCACATTTATACTGTTGACCAGCGAGAGAACTTTGACCTCTTTGCTGAGTGGAGGGAAATTGTATCTAACTTTACATCTCCAGGGCATCACAAGTAAGTTGATTGATTTCATTTTTTATTTGTATATAAAAGGATTGAATGTTTATAAGTGTTTGTCATGATAGGCATATTAAAAATAATGTAATGCCTTGCTTAAATATTTCATTGAGTGTATACTGAATGAGTGTTGGGATGTAGAATTTTTGTGCTTGCAATGAAGATATATTTTAAAAATTTCTATCCTCTGTATACTTAACAAAAACTAAAATGATTCATCTTCTGACTGGACATGACTGCCTCAGTGCTCATTTGTTTAGGATTGGAATTAGTGACTCTCCTAACTGTATTTTATGTAATTTTGGACGACCTATGAGTTGGGAACATTTGGTCATGTGCACTGCATCATACGGTTTTATTTCTGTTGTTCAAAAATATTTGGAAGCTAGACGGCTTCTGGCTTAGTTGCCAAATGCCTTTAATTTGTAATTAATAATAGTTTTTGTTGTTGCTAAGTTTCCTAGACTATAAAATGCTAGACCAGGTCCATGAGGCTCTGTCGTGTGAGCAAATAGGATGCAGCAGCATGCTGATGGGGTTACCTAAACAGTCCACAATATAGGAAGGATTCGCAGGAGAAGCAGAACAGGGACAAGGGGGAAAGATCTTTTGTAGAGTTCTTGACATGCATACTTTTTGTATAACCATTCTGAAGACAAACCAGGGCAGATTGTATTGGTCTAAGAACCTCTAAAGAGCAAGGCCAGATACCAGTTATAAGCAGGAGGTTCTCTCCAAACACTGTATAGCCTGGTCTTAAAAACAGGTTGAGCTTCTGATGCAGTTAAGACATCAAACAAGGGCGAATCCTCTTAACAGCCCTCCTTTACTGTAAGTCGGCCTGACTGTTTCCGAGCAAACCCATGTGTGACGGAAATGTGAAGTTATTGATTTAGAGTCTGCTAAGCGAGAAAAGGAGAAAGAGGATGTCAGTACTAGTTTTATCATTGATAAGCTGCCAATTTATTAGATGTTGAATGGCACTCTTGCTGTCTGTCAAGATCCAGATATTTTTAAGTGGAGATGATTCAGCATATCTTAGGCCTCTCTAATGGCCATCAGCTCTGATCTAAAATCTGAGCTATTGTCAGGATTTCTAATCCATGGCAAAGGAGAAAATGTGTAGCTTCAAATTGACTGAGGAACCTGAAAACAGGGAGAAGACTGATGAAACCTTGAATTGCCTGATAGTGTTTAGATGGGAAAAATGGAATTGGAATTGCCTTCATGCTTAGTCACCCTACCAGGAGAATATCTCTTGTTGTACTTGCCCATTTCTCCCAGTGACACCCCCTTGTCACGATGAGGCACCTAACAGGACTTAAGGAAGAACTTTTAGAATGATTACGTAATTTCAAAATATTAAAACTTCATGTATCCAAAATCAGTTGTTCACCACTGTTCAATTTTCTTAAAATTTATATGAAAAACTAGCCGGGCTTCGCCTAGCTATGCTCAAGCCATCCATGTAACATATTTATGTACTTCGGGCCCCACAAAAGAAAAAAAAAACCTACAAATGTATTAAATTCAAGTGAATAAATTCCTTTCAATTTTCATTCCCGTCGCTGCCGACAGATGGCAGCACCACTACACCAGATGATTTGGTTTCTCAGCAGTGAGTGATTTTAGAATGAAAATATCTCTAAAACTATTAAATTAACAGAATAAGTGTACGCAGAAAAAAATTTATCAGTTTTCGAAGCTCTTTCCAAATATGTAACATTTATGTACTTTCATGAGAAAAAAAAAAATACACTGATTTTCCTGTATATTTGTCGGCCATTTTTTTTTCGAGGAGTGGCCCACCCGGATGAGTTACGGTCACGTGATCTCTCAACTTCCACTTGTCCCTGTATTAGTATAGATAAAATTGGGAGGGAAGATTTAGATTCAGCACATTCTACTTATTTTGAGTAAGGTAACAAATTTGTCATGTCCAAATAATTCTAAGTGTCCATCTTAGATGATATGTACATTATTTTCCTTTATTGTATGTTTAGAATCTCCATAATTATTTTTAAGAGATTTTTTTTTCCCACATCCTAGGATTTTGCTTGCTGAAGTGTCTGGATCACTCAATAGCACTTTGTCATACAACAAAAATGGAACTGAAACCTTGGCTGATTTAGCATTTAATACCCAGATGACAGAAATCAATGAGAATTCAACTCCACTTGATTTGAAGGAAAGACTGGAATCATGGTCAAAATTGTCAGATGAAGCTTGGCCCACATTCTTGGTATGTTTTACTGTGTCACCCTATATTCTTAAAATAGGCTTATTTTTTTTTTTAGCAGTTTGTAGTATTTGAAGATCAGAGAACTGTAATTATTTTAGCTTTAATAAATTAAGCTATAAAAAGGTTAAACATTATTAGTGTGCTGTGTTCAGTTTAAAGTTTTCAATTAATACATATATGGTGTATACTTAGAAACATATTTTATTTCTGATGGGATATCATTCTTACATTTTATCATTATAAAAAAATAACAATGTTATCTAGTTAGAAATTTTTTCTTTATCTTTGCTCAAAAGGTTTTCTATTTGAGCTCATTCAAAGTGTATTAAGGAAATATATTGATGAAATTAAATTTTATCCATGTATGATTGTTTCATAAATTTAATTGAATCATATAAGTGTTTTCTCTGGAAAAAGTTTTTTTTTCTAATTTTAGATTAATAAAAAGAATGATTGGTATTAAATGAATTATGTGAAGAAATCATTTTTCTGTTTAATATCTGGTTATAAATAATGCATGTTTGAAATAAATAGCAAATGTTTTAGTTTTTTAAATTTCTTTTTAATTACATATGTTGAATATGCAAAATATAAATTTCAGGTTGGAAGTCCGAAAACCAAAAGACTTGCCAATCGTGTTGGAGATGACTTGGTAGATGCAATGCATATGGTTACCATCATAGCAAAGGGTACTCCTATAACCTACTATGGAGATGAATTAGGAATGGTAGATTTAAGTGGTCCTAAAGAACATGGGGTATGTTTTGTCAGATTTTATTAATTTTCATTCAGAAGCTATCGTTGATTGAACATAAATGTTTCTTGTGAATTTGAGAATGCTATGTAAAAGAAAATATAGGCCTTGAATATTCAATATGCATACATATTTTTTTAATTGCTAATCCATCATCTAAAATATTTTCTTCCCTCTGTAGTTTTCTTAAATCACAAGCGTTAAAAATGTTGTAACCAATTTTTAATTTTATTTATAATTAGACTTAAGTTATGCTAATGTATCTCAGTTATTCTCTAATAGTCTATAACTGACAATACTCAAGTATTTTTAGTTTTGTTTAAGCTACAGCAATTTTTTTAAAATGTTAATTATAAAAGCTGCAATTATTAATCTGGTGTAATATTTATTTCATAAGTTAAATTTGTGAACCTCACTTTTAATCATGATTTGTTCTGGTGAGAAATTTTTTTATCTGGGGAAATTTCTCAATGATATTGTGGAAAATTCCCTGTTCATGAGACATGAAAGTATAGAATGTATAGTTATACTTTGTCACTTAATTGCTATATCCTTAAATATCTAGAAAAAAACTGAAGTATTGTAATTTTTATTATAAATTGAAAGTTTTTCATATTGATCAGGAATTAAATGTTTCTTATCAGGAAAGTAAATTGTAAATGATTTATATTTTGTAAATTGAATTTTATAATTTAAATATTTTACGATCTCCTGAGTATGTATTGTCTTGCAGATGTTACCACAAAGTGTAATGCTGTGGAGCAATGAAACAAATGCTGGATTCAGCAATGGATCTAGTTCTGTAAAATTACAACCTGATTATGAAATTATAAATGTTCAAGTAAGTATATTTAGCATTTTATGACATTATCATTAATACCAAATAATTAAATGTTTCTTTTTCAGAATAGCTGCCTTATAAATGAATTCATTAATATGAAATTCAGCTAAACTGAACTGTACAGTTCCAGGCAATTTATAGACAAATTTGGCTACCATGTTTCTAAGTTTCAAAATTCTCTCAAGATGCTAAATTAGGTGATAAGTAGCAACAAATTTTTAAAATTTTTTTGTGATTTCCCCCCCCCCCTAGTACTATAGTTCAATCATTTTAATTATGTTCTCACATATTGAAATGTAAAGTAGGCTTAAAATTTAAATTCCTGAGAGAATTTTAAAAATATTGTTCAAGGATATTCAGGAATGGCTCTGTCAAATATTTGTTTGATATTGTTGTTTTTTTATTATTGGTGTTTTGTTCATGATCTATTTAAGTATCTGTAAGGGATTGAACTATTTCTGTTTATTTAAAAAAAAACACGTTCAAAAGATAGTTTTATAGAAACTAAAAATTATTCATAATTTGTCTTATTTTAAAGGATCATGATAAATACTTGTACATGATCAGCATTAATATTTAACTCAGTATGTTGACCCATTTTGTTTACCTTTCACAAATTTCTGTGATTTTACTAAGTTGCATATTTTCCCTTTATTTTTCAGGCTCAAAGGTCGGAGAAGCAATCTCACCTTAACATATTTAAAAATTTACTAACTCTAAGAGGGCAGCCTGCTTTGAGTTTTGGTCTCCAAGAATACCCAATAGTCAACAATGAAACTTTTTCAATGATGAGGGTGCGAAAGGGCTCCCCTGGCTATTTAGTTGTTATAAATTTCAGCACAAACTCAACTGTTGTTGATTTTACAGAAAAGAGCGAGTACCTTCCAGATATTGCTCGAGTTGAAATTAGGAGCAAAAACATAAAATCTGGGCCTTTAACAGAAGGTGATCATCCGAAAATATCTTTAAATAATGTACCATTAGAACCCAAACAATCTGTTGTTTTCTCTTTTGTACCTCAGTTCAAAGGATGAAGTACTAAAAATGCCTAACCTGCAATGCAGTCTAAACAAGCTAGCACATCAAATGTATTTAAGACTGCACAAAATAAAATGCTCTCTGTAACACAAAGAATGTTTCTCTTAGATGTAATTTTCTGATGAATAATACAAATGAATATGAATGAATATTAGAAATAAAAAATATTGCAGCAACATTAAAATTTTTGTTTCATAAAATTTCATTGTTAGTGCATCTGTTCTGTTTACTTGTGACACAAGTTTAACACTCCTGTAATAATTTTGCAGTGCTACAAAATCAAGCATCTTGTGAGACTAAGAAATTAGGCTAAATATGATTATCACATATTTGATTTAATGTCAAGTTCAATATTCATATCACTGATATTTTTAAACTTGATATAGAAAAAGTGAATAGTTGAAAAATAAATACACACAGATGTAACAATAGCAAAACATTTTTATTTCTATGAAATTTTGTTTTGATGCTTGTCTGTTACACAAAAAAAGCATTACACAAAAAGCATGTATTACATATTTATATTATTTTGGAAGACAATGGGGAAAATAATCAAATACTTATAATTTCTTGTACCCGTTTGCAGAAGCACACTATAAATAAATAAGTAAAATCAACATGCAAAAAATCTTAAACCCACTTGCACCAATGTTACAAGCATATGAGATTTTTAGGTATATGTTTGATTTATTGCTAAGTTTTATTTTGATATACATGAACAAACAAAACCAATTTATCTTCCCATGCAAGAGTAATACTTTTAAACTGTAGTAAAATACATTTTAAACATTTATTGCATAGACAACAGATGTACTGGACTTTGTAAATTCTATATGCTCATCTCTTTACATATAAAATAATGCAAGAATTTATGGCATGAAAACAGACATTATAAGCATGATGAAATGTCAATTCAAATGTTTAAAATACATGTACAGATAGATGAGTGTAACAGAAATGTAGGAAATTAACTAATTTAAAATGCTTTGTTTTATGCTTAACTCTAAAGTATCAAATTTTTAAAGAAAAAGTATAAAAACCATCATTTTAAAGAACACCATGATAAGTTCAGCTTTAAAAGCTATTTCTACAATCATGAATGAATGTTACAGCCAAAAGACTGAGTTTTTTTAATGTTTAAACTGTATTTTTTAGCTTGAAACTAACTTTAAAAAATTTCACAGTTATACAATGAAACAAACATTTATGTGATTATAACCCAACAATGCATAAAAAAGTTTTAATTATTAAAAACAAGAAAATATTTTTTAAAATTGTTACAATCAAATTCAAAAACATACACAAAGACTTGATAATGATCACACATCTTAGTTATATTTAAGATCAAAGAACAATGCACTGTAGTTTTAATAAATCTCTCATGCTTTTAACTAAAATATTTTCATAATGACTAAATGTATACCTATGTAATACCTATTTGACTAAATGTGATTCTTGGCATCTGAATTCTATACGATTAAAAATATAAGGTTATAAATGATTTAAAAAGTTTCCTAACTGCAAGCTAAATAAAATGTTTCTAAATTGTAAACGCAAGTATTTCACATGCACTAAATAAAATACAAAGCAAGAGATGCTAATCAACAAAAAAAAATCACTATAGGTACTATGTACTATTAGTTAAAAATCCAACTGATAAAATAAAGTATTGTATCTATATACTTCAACGGCACTAAAAATTATTAGTAAATTAAAATATTTCCTAAAAGAAAATTATCTTTTAAGAAAAGTTATTCTTTTTTCAAACTTAAAATATACTTTTAGTGAATTTGGTATGTTAGTAATTTTTTTTATTTCCTTGATAAAAAATTAAATTTAATTTACTTTGTAAAACACAATACAACATAATTTACATATTAAAATAATTCCTATAGTATATCAATAAAACATTGAATAAACTAGAATATAAAATCAGACCTTAACAGATGTTTGAAAAATAATTTTAAGATGTAATTTTGTATTTACACAGATTTATCATTACATTTATCACTCAATAAATTAGCCAACAATACACACACAAAAAAATTCTGACATTTAGTCTATTTAGTTAACCAGCATGTATTACTCAAACATGGATATAGAATTCAATTTGATATTAATAATTATGGTTAAAATTCTTCCTACAGTTTAATAATTATCAGTTTTTGAAAAGCAAGAAGTGTAAAATCTTGGAACAAAATTAATAAGATGAAATCTGAAGTTACTTGCCGGTTATTACTCCTTATGAAAACTAATCCTCAAAATTAGAAATAAAATGACAAAATGAAGATACATTTTGTTCAACATAATTTGCTACATTAATATTCTTTAATTTTATTGCAATAACTGTAAACATGAAAATTGACTGTCACCTAAAGAATCTGTATTAATACATCACTTTGAGTTTTTAATGCTTTGCTCCATCACAAAATGAAACACAATTTAAAAATCAACAAAATTTTTGATACAAATGTTTTGAAAATTAATATAATAAATGCATCCACAAGATTAGACAACAAAAACCCTATAAAAAATTTACAGAAATATTTATTTACAAAATGGAAGAAATAAAACAGAATAATATAAATTAACAAGAAAAACAAAAGAACTGATAGCAGAAAGTAAAATAATGCAATATACTTTTGGTGCAAATAGGGTGATTACATGCCACACACAATGGTGTTGCTCCAAACAACACAAATGAAAAAAAATGTTAAAATGCTAAACCTTATTTTGATTTCCAGGAAAGTGAAAAAGTGGAACAGTAGAAAGACAAGTTATATTTCTGAAGGAATATTATTTCCTGCTTTTATAAACTATGAGACTAATAACCTATAATTCTATACACCTACCTACAGTTCCAAATTTAATATTTTTGTTCAGACCATAGCTAATAGATATAATGATTTGTTTAAAAGTCCATACTGTAGAAATGGAAATGAAATTCAACCAACATATATAAGAATGATATTTAGTACAAAAAAATGAACAATCAAATTCTACAAAAATAGCATCATAATGATAGCTTGCTATATCTTACATATAAAATTGTTCCTAAAATTTTGAAACAGCTTTTGTATAAAGGGGTTTGGATACTTTTTTATTAATCAATCTACTCAATACAAAAATTCCATAAAACACACAGTATTTAGCTAAATTTTTCAAATTTAAGTCAGTTTATTTGATTGCTCAAGATATTTGCAGACATAAGTACTTTATTTCACAAAATAATTATAAAAGAAGACTTTAAATAAGAAACTTGAAAATAGACAAGAGATCTCCACAGGTTTGTTCATAGCCCAAAAACTTGTTTGAATCTATACCAAGTTTATTTTTAACAATGCAGGTCATGCTGGAGTACTATTTCTTGTTCATGTACATGTTAATCAAGCCCACATATCTAAGAAAAGAAAAGAACAGAGTACAAAATGTTCAAACTCCAGCATAACACAGCTAATTGAAAAAAAAAATTACAACATTCTATTTCCAAATTTACATTTACAGCAGTATCAGTATAAAAAAATGACGAGTAGAATATTCAATAAATAACACTAAATTTATTGATGCACATTTAAAACAATTTTATTTTAGTTCAGTGTCATAACTAATAATATTAAAAGTAATAACAAATGTTATACTAGCTCATTTCTTGGTAAATAATTACAGAACCAAAAATAAAATATTTATATTTATTTTCAATTCATACTGTTTCAGTTCCTTCATATACAAATATGGCAAAACAGCGAGATTTTAATGTTATGAATATTCACAGAAGTAAAAACTTATTCATAGCAAAAATTCTGTAAAACGGTAATTTTTAAAATATTAGTTAATAGAATTCTTTATCAGTTAATAATTTCAATTATTGTTTCAGGACACTAAGTTCTTTTTAAAAAAATATATATGTTTTAAGTGGGTGGCAAAGATATTCCCTATGCTGCAAATCAGTCTTACTATCATTAAAATAATACATACATATTTCTAAACATAGCAAACTGAAATTTGGTGAATGAAATGAAAGATTTAGTGGGAGAATTTAACCTCATGCCACTGAATCTTCATAACCTATAACAAATACCCAAAATAATGTGCAGTTGTGATCTCTAGTCCTTACTACTTTTAGCCTGTGAAGACCTCTAATATGAACAGTATGTTGCTGAAATTTTAGTATTGTGCAGATCAATAAAATAACCACTTTAGTTGAAATAATACAATAAGCGCTTAAAAATGTAACAGTCATACTGTAAGCCATTATTCAGTGTCGCACAATAAAAATCATAAAAAACACTATTTACAATATTTGAGAACATATATACAAAAAAGAATAAATTTCTGCAATAACTAATAAACCAACAAATTAAATAAAAATAATTTATATTAATATATAATTAAAATTTACCAATATAACTAACTTCCAAAATACCACTAACCAAAATGAATAAAATAAATAATAAATAACAATACCCCACACAGGCTTGAATAAATAATATTTTTTATAGATGATTACAACATCTTATAGGAAAATATAGCTCTTTTTCACTGCATAATCTATACTAAAGTAACAGCAATGAAATCAGATATGAAAAAGTGCATGTGATTATCAAACAAGTCTCACTTTCAATAGCTCAAAGGCTAGTCTCTAATTTAATAATGACCAATGGCATAGCACAAGGTAATTTTTCAATAAATCTATGAAATAATCAGACAAAATAATTGAACAAGATGATATGGATATTTTTCATATTATGTTATTCTTATTTACCTCACATAGAAAAAAAAAAAAGCTGAAACAAGGCACAATTATTTTTACTATATATATTTTGTTTTAGCATTCTGTAAGTGGCAAGTCCTGTGGCGAACATAGAAAATCTTATTTTAAAATCAAAATGTTGGGACTCAAAAGCTATAGCATAATACATAAAACAGAATTAAATAGAAAGTCCATAACATGTCTAAATGTACTATAATTTTTTCTTTCTCTCATAGGCCATTAATTTATGCCCCTCAGGGTTACAAATGTCATTTAACATCTTCCTCGGTGAAATTAGAGTAACATATTCATCCACAACATTTTCATTTTTTTTCTTGTTCACCACAATATTTAAGATATTTTAAAAACGTACCATTTTGCAATAAAAATTTGTTATTAATGATTCAATATATGAAATTCTAAACAGTTCTTTTCTCAATTACTCAAATCTGAAATGTTTAAGCTGAATATCATTATCTATGTTTAAGCTGAATAGGTTCCAGTTATATGTTTGTAAATGATATGAGACTGGAAATAATAAACATATTGAATCTTCAAAAAATAAATTTAAAAGGTACCATCTTCCAAGCTAAAATTCTTATGACTGAAAATGACAAGCTTTTTGAAAGGAAACACTGGGATCTGAGTATTCATGCTGAAAAACGACACATCACAAAACTTTTTAATTATTTATGATTAATAGAAATATCATTTCATTTCAATGTTGAAGGCATATATGGTGTTTCATTACATCATTTCCACTTTCAAATGTTACCAAAACATTGATTAAAAAATAATCAGCATTAAAAACTAAAATTTATTACAGAGTGTTAAACTTATATCGATATAAAATTCTTTTACGCCTTTTAAAACATAAGACATTAATGTATAACATTAAATTCTAAATGACAATATATTTTCTATTAAAAAAACTTTTCTAATAACAAATAAAACTGAAGAGTTAAAATATAATGCATTGTTAGATCTCAATAATTCATCACTCTTGTTGACTACTACATTTTATAAGAATGCAATTAAAGTCTGTTTCCGTATTACCCCAGCATACAAGGAATGCTGAAATAATGAAGCTAGTTAGGAAGAAAAGTTTTTCTCAGGGAAGGAAATAATCCATGCATACACTTCTCATTAGGCTACCATGACTGCAAAATTTGATAATTTGTCTATAATAGAGTCCTCATCCATCAGATTAAGAATTGTACAGATCTGAAGAAGAATCATAAATCTAAAACATAAATCAAATTATTGATGAATGAATGTTTTAACTACAAAGACTATTCTCAGTCAAGACATTTAATTACCTATAACAGACATTCATATTAAAGATGGGAATGTGAAAGTATCAACAAAATGACAAAAAAGGGATAACCACAAAGCAACAGAGGAAAATAAAAATAAATAAAACTGAAAAATGGAATGGAAAGAAAATTAAGATCATAAAAAAGTCCAACATCATGTTCTGTATGACTGAAGAAAGAAAATATACACATGTCACAGATCAAATTACAGACACTGAGAAATGTTCTGAAGGGGAAAAAAAATCATGTTTTTATAACTGGTCCAAGTATTTCTACGCTGTACCTATTTATGAAAACAGGAAAACACAATTCCTCAGTGCAGTAAAAGGGTGGCTACATGTTTCAAACTAATTAACAGTTCACCATTAGGCCAAGGAGCATTAAGTATGATTGTCACTATGAATGATTCACAAAATTTTTCATAATGACACAGAGGTCATAATTTTGTGAATTGTTCATAGTGACACTGATACCTAATTCTCCTCAGCTTGACGATGAACTCTTAATTAGTTCAAAACATATAGCTACCCCTTTTACTACATTGTGAAATTTAAGATGTTGTGTTTTCCTATTAGCATTTTCCACAAGTTTCCTGTAAAAACCTATTAATGAAGTCTACAGAACATGTATAGTTATTACACCGTTAACTGATCTTTCTCTTCCAAAACTTTATCCTAAAGAAATTCTGGTTTTAAAAAATGTGAGTACAATACAACTTATTAAAACTGTAAACAATTACTATGAGTAACAGGAAAGTCTTGTTTATAGAAATAAAGTAATAAAGGATTTGCCTATATATTAAAGTTGGTTGGTGTATGGAATGTAATGGTTATCTTTTGTTTCACAGGTGCTACAAACACAGATTATAATAAAGAACGTCTAGATTAAATGTTCAATCAATCAGTAATGTTTGGGAGAAAAACATTTCAACAAAAAAGCAATCAGCTTGTTTATCCTAGATATTAAACAACTGAACATTTATTTGAAACATTCTGGCTTAAGTATCAATAAATATTATTCAAAGTCATCAAAGGTCATGGACTTAAGTGTATATATACATATATATATATATATATATTATTCTAATGCAGAAACCTGTAGACAAAGTCCTAAGGTGTACAGAGAATTAAAAAAAAAAAAAGAAAACCTGCAAAGGAGAACAAAATGTAGAGAATACACAATCAAAAAAAAAACCAACTAAGATAAAATTCTCTGGCCTTCACAAACCTCCAAATAATGTCTGTACAGAGAATGCCCAGTTAAAGTACAGCAGGACAATGTGCTTACCATCCATGTTGTTGAAATTGCAACGAGAGCATATAGGGCTCAAAAAATTCTCACTCTATTCAAATGTATAGCCAGGTAGTTGCATAAATATATGAAATATACATTAATTAAAAAATGAAGACCTCATTGCAATCATTTTCTAAGGACCTTTTATTTAAGTAACAAGTCTTCATAATCCTATCAGTTTTATATGAAACATCATGGGCTTCCAATATTTTATACCAAGAATGAGAAACTAAATAAAAACTCATTTCTCCAGCAGAGAAATCTTATGTAAAAACGAAAAGAAATTTGTGGAATCTACATACATTATTAAAAACAGAAAATAAAAGTTTCTACTTTTCTAAAACTCTGGAAATTTCAGAAAAATTTCAGATTTTCAATAATGAGCAATGATCTGAGTATTATAACATTCATTCTAGAAAACTATTTTTCATAGAAAAATTCAGATTAAAAACTTTCAAAACCCAGTCAATTATTCTGTGATCCATGTTTAAGACATTTTGACCAAAATTCAATTTGGATCAACAGACTGAACATTTTCCTTTACAATAATTCTGATGACATTTCATCAAACTCATGTTTAGCTCAAGAAATAAAAGTCATTACCTTTGAATGAACAGTTTACTCTAAATTTAAAAATTTAATTTTCCTCTCAGCCATTCTCCTTTTTCAGAAGAAGGAATCATCTCTTAAAATTTTTACTCTGCAATATATATATATATATAAATTTTTATATATATATATATATATAAAGCATATACATGGATATTTAGGACATTATATATATATATATATATATATATATATATATGGTCCCAAGGTAGCCTAGTGGTAGCAAGTCAGCTTTCAGCACTGAGGGTGCTCGGATCGAATTCTAACAAGCACCATTAAATACCTTCATGTCTAGGCCAGATTTGGGCATGTTAAATTTGTAGACCGGAAAGTCCATTCTAAGCGGTCAGTGGATAGGGAAGATACAATCCTCCCAGATGTTGCTCCTGGGGATGCTCGGTAAAAATTGAGGTGGCACCTGGCCAATTCGGACTCCGACCCCTGTGGTTACATTATAAACTGGAGCTGCACCCCTCAGCCAGTTATCCTATATGGTCCTAGTCTAGAATACTTCCAGTCAGGGGGCATTAGAAACAACATATATTACATATATATATATATATATATATATATGTGTGTGTGTTTGTTTATCTTAAATATACACAATTACATTTGTAAAATATTACAAATCTATTTGAAAGCATAATTTTAATCTCTAAAATGTAACAATGCAATTAACCTTTTTTTGCTCAATAAGTAATCCTGTAAATGGAGGCAGTTGACTTTTATGCAAATAGATTACATTTTAAGTTCATAGCATTACTGCATGAATGTAACAAATGACAAAGCTGTGTTTTTAGTGTGCTGTCACCGATATATGATCTATTTCTCAGTCTAGTAAATGTGCTGCACTACATGTCATTGCCTTCTGCCGTCTACTTTATATATGTTTTATGTTCAACCAATTATGCACTGGTTTTTGCTCAAACTAACTTTATTGTCAGACTGGGAAACCTTGATGCTGGGACATCTATATATATTAGATGCAATAAGTAAATAACACATCAGAGTGATGAAATAAAGAGAACTAAAAATGATGAGACATTCAGATAAAAATATTAAAATTAACAGTGAACAAATAATCTAACAGTGAAACAATAAAATGTTTGGGTGGTAATTATGTAATAATGAATGCATACATAATATGCAAGCATGCATATGCATCGTTGGGGGAATACATTTTATATGAAAAGACAGAATTTTTCAACCTTAGAGACTTCAAACTGGAGATCTCTCTTATAATATTTGTAAAGGGAATAATAATATTTTTTTAAATGAAAGATTTTCTCATTAATTTGAAGCATAATTTCTTCCATAACATAAATTTTCTGAATTTACAACATTTAATTTCTAATCAGGAAATTACGAATTTTAAGAATTTCAAGAGCTATAAATTTTTTAATTTGAATAAAATATTGTTTTTTTTTTTGGCATTCACATTATACTATTCTTCAAAAATAGCTTATGCTTCTTTCCTCTCATACTTTATACAGAGCATAAAAATTGAATATATATTAATAAGACAAAAACAACCTTTGTTCAACTCTTATATAAAATTTGAATAAATAGCAGTTTTAAGCAGCAGAATGATATTTAAGCACAGAGGTAGTGC
This sequence comes from Dolomedes plantarius, assembly GCA_907164885.2. NCBI lineage: Eukaryota > Metazoa > Arthropoda > Arachnida > Araneae > Dolomedidae > Dolomedes > Dolomedes plantarius. The sequence goes on from OU015502.1 coordinate 110,037,809, forward strand.
TAAATACAGGTCAGATCATCAATTGTCATTAACAAAGCCCCACCCATAAACTGGTTTTTCTATTATTATTTTTTTAATAAAAACCAATCAATTTTAGTAATATGTTATAAACACCTCAAATAAAAACAACACAGATAATAGTGATTATGATATGTGTGCTGTTAAATCTGTATTTGCATCATATAATTAGTGCTAATATACAGCAGATATATGTTTTTAATTAAAAGTAATTGAAAGCAAAATTTTAAGGCAATGCTTGATACCATAATTTCTGATTAGTAAATCTGAAAAATATGTCCAAAAGAAACCTGACCCTCATGAGATATTTTACAAATACAAACATACCTAATTTGGCACAATTTTTTCTTTGGGTGAAAAACAATAGTTGAGTTAAACAACAGTTTGAGTAACAATATTTTGAATTTACATCAATATTTTAAAAAATTACATTTAATAGAAATTTATACCATCAAGCCCTAAACTGAGGCATTAGAAAGCTATCACCCATAAATGAAAGGGATATACAGGGGTATGGAATCTTACTGCAATATAATAATGAATATCCAGGGACGTAGCTAGGCATTTAGGGGCCCCGGAACAAGGCTGCAAATTGGGCCCCTTGAAATATTATGACTTCCTTTATTACCCCCTATCTTGGGGGCCCTGGGGCATTGCCCCAGTTGCCCCAGACTAGTTATGCCCCTGTGAATATCATGAACACAGCTGAAATGCTAAGATGAGAACAGGTTCTGTAAAACATACATTTTCTTTACACTGTTTTATTAGACATAGATATATTGAATAAGAAAACATTGATAATAGGATGACATATACTCTTAATATTTATTTATTTTTGAATTATAGGAAGTATTAAAATATAGGAAGGATAAAATTTTTCATCAAAAAGCTCATTTGAGACACAAACACAAAAATTATAGGCTGAAAATAACTAGAATAAAAGTAATGTGTATTACAAGAAACTAAAGTCTGCTGTAATATAATTTATAAAGTTCTGTGAATAGTATCAAAAATTATATTTATAATACTGACTTACATATACACAACAGTTCCAACAAGAACTGAGCTGATGATGGATCTGACCTCTAAATGAATTTCAAATTTTAGCAATACCTCTGCTTAAGCATAACATCAACTCTAAAAATTGAAAATCTACACTATACCATTGGCTAATCTAAAATTACAACAAGTATACACACTTCCTCTTTAAGAACAAAGCTGAGAAAATCACTTTCTTGAGTTTACTCAAGTTTCACTATCTAATGATAAAATATGAATTCAATGGAACAGGTAGAAATATGAATGCTTATTTTCTGATAATCAGAAAATAATTTTAATGAATTCTATTAAAAATTAGAGATAAAAAAATTATTTCTGGAAATATTTAGTAGAAAAATGACTAGACATATAATTTATGATTTACAGATTAAAAACTAAAGATCAAGCCATTTTATTTCATTAAAAAGAGCAAAAAATGAACATGATGTAATTAATGTGAACTGCCTTAATTAAAATAAAATGTAATATCTAATGCACTAGTAACATGCTTATGTTTGACTGAGTGATAAATCACAATACAAATTGACAGCGCTTACATATGGTAATCATACTTAAATCTCCTACCTTCAAGAACAGGGATATTCAATTTAAGCATTTATTTCATTTCATCTTATATCAAAATAGTTTTTTTTTTTCATATAAGGTATACTTGCATTTAATCTATACAACAACAGAAAAAAGATTCTATACATTATTTTGTAATCCTCAGAAAAAAATTATTTTTGCTCAATGTTTTTACTTCAACCATCTTCATTAAAGTTTAAACTTATATAAGAGTTAATAATTTTGTACAGTTTTAAGTAGGTTTATGAAATACAGTTAAAAGGGAACAGAAAGAAAATGACAGCTATTAAACACAGTCATCTACAAGCACACACACACACCAAAAAAAAAAAAAAAAAAAAATCAGGTAGTCTCTTCTATCGAAACTACCGTGGGTTATTAACATAGGATTTTTTATTGTTGCTTACCTCTTTTCTTTTTTTGACTCATTTGGTACTTTTCTGTTCAACTGTTTACTGCTACTGGGTTTGGCGCACTGCCAAAATTATAGCTGCAAAAATTATAACTCCCGATGGACTCTGAATTTTTTCTTAATCCTTCGTTAAAAATGGCACTTATAAATGCCCATCAGATTAATGTTTATAATTAAATATTTAAAATTAAAAAAAATATTAAAAAATTTAAATAAAAACATTTTTTTAACCAGCTCTACATTCATACAGATATTACAATTCAAATACACTAAATTTTAAGAAGTGAACTGTTTCGAAGTATAAAGAAAGGGATTCATAACTATATGCTCTAAAATTGCAGAAAATGGTATACAGAAATGGAGAAGCTTAAATAGTTTTTTAATTAATAAAGAAAAAGAAAAATAAGAAAGGAAAAAAAAATATTATAAATTTGTCATCACAAATGATTACAATGAGGTACTGATTATAAACTATTATAAATGGAGAAAAATAACTGTATGCAATTATACAAACAAGATGATGCAAAAGCATGACTACAACCAAGGGAAAAAAGCTGTTAGGAGTATGAATTTTATTTGTTTTTTAAGTTGCACTGTGGTTGCTTTAACTTTTAACAATTATTTTTTAATTCTTATAAATTAAAATTTAATAACCATAGGAAATGACATATGTAATAGAATGAGAGGAAAGCTTAATCTTGTTGGAAATGTACTACTATTACTGATGCATCCATCTCATTAGTAAATACTCAGAAAAGCGATCTGTTTAATTATGATTATTATGTGAAGAAGGTACACCTTAACCTCTCTATTAGCAATATTATTACTCTGAAACATAGAACAAATGTTCCTATATTTGAAAGCAGATGCTCAAAAGAATTTGTGGCAAAGAATATGGGTCAAAAAAATATTTTTTAACAGTAGGTAATTTTGGTAAATTTACTCATGATGTCATGATTCAAAATTTTGTAAATTAACATTTAATAGTGAACATAGTGAAATTTATTACTGAACATAATGAAAATATACTTTATGAATCAGAAAAACTAATTCTTCTTTTACAGGTGAATGTCTTGCAACAAGTGCCTCTGCATTAAAAAAAAAAAAATTCACTCACTGGATCTTAGGTGTCTTGACTTCTGACTCTAACTGCCAATATCAAATTATTTAATGACACTTGAAAATGAAAATTTGGGAGGAAAGGAAAGTGCAAAATAGTGGAAAATAATGCAAAATTAAAATTAAGTGCATTTGATATCATGCTAAGATAACCTATAAAGCTCAAAGTTTTGTTAATGTCAGACATTCCATACATTTGCAAACTTCAAAATTCAGTAGTTTATTTAGTATAACAGCACATTGTATTGTATATATTCATATCATTTACTCTATTGAAAGAGAAAGACAAATTTAATTAAAACTTACCAATTAGCCCTTTAATATCTCTATAATAACACAGTAAGATGTTTTATGTATAAGTCACAAACTGGTTATATCTCTGGATTATGTAATGTTACCTAAAATGAATGATATATTTCTCCATCTCTGGTTTCATTCTTATAAAACTCTCAGTTAAAAACAGCTATTTTCACTTTAATTTTTATCCCTGTATCACTAGCCTAAATTGTTACTAGTACATTTAATTGTAATAAAACTGTGTCAGGTTAAAACTTAATTTTCAATACTGTGTCAGAGTATATGAGCTTTTTTTAATTTTTTCAAATATGTACACAAATATTTCACAGCTTTGCTCTTACAGAGTAACTATAAACTGGTCCTCTGACAAACAATATCACTCAGGCAATATTCACACATATAAAATGCATTTTTAAACTGGATTTTTTAATAACCTCTTCTGCCGAAAGTCATATACTTTTCGACAAAAGAAAACAAGATCTGGTGAAACATTGGGGGGTGGAAGCCGTTTCAGTCGTGGATAATCCTCAATTTCTGGTACAATTGAAGTCGGACATGTCGCAGAGTCCTCTACCCATTTACACTTTTTACGATACCTAAATAATAAGATGCAACAAATCAGTCTACACATACAAATAAAATAATAAGTCTCCTTACTTAAACCTGCAACTTTTAGGACTCTTATTTTTCAATAATCTGAATTTCTATGAAGTTTTAAATTTTTATTTTTATAACAAATGAATATTATAAGTAACACAGTTGAGTTTATATCCTAAAACATTCAGATACACTCTCATAAGATTTGCATACTGATTTTGAAAAGAATTAATACCTCTTGTCTGTCAAACTATCATTAAAATAGTATGCAAAAATAATTTAAACCTTTAAGGGTTTTGAGGAATAATCCAATAGTTACAAACAATAAAAGGACAGGAGCTACAGAGATTTATAATGTCAGTCACAATACAAAAAAAGATGATGAAGAATTAAGAGGCCTATTGGTGAAAAAGTTATTCTGGATATCTAACTCTGAAGTTTGCAGACAATTATATTTAATAAAATCATGACCTCTAATCATTAATGTAACTTACCAATGAACTGCATAGTCACCATTAATTCAACTGTTTTCTACCATATAATGGTAATACTTGGAATATTTTCGCTAAAAATAGCTATACAAACTTTTCCCAAAATTTTCATATGAATACAAGAATTTTTAAGGACACAAAAAAGTTTCAAGTCATTTACCTTTTTTAAGAAGAATTTTATAGGGAAGCAATATCATTAGCATCACAAGAGACTTTTGCACATGATACTTGATTATGCAAGTTTATCACTTGTTCCCTTAATGTGCAAGTGAAATAATTTGTTGTTGTTACATATGGCTTTATTTTGGAATTGAATCCATATTAAAAACAGGCAACCCAATACATCTCATCGGGAACAAAGCAAAAAAAGGAACAAACAAGCAGCAAAACACAAACACGGATGAAGGAGGGGTACAGTTCAATCATATGGAGTTCATAAAAGTCCTGGCAGCCCAGAACAGTTTTCCAATGTTGCCACGTCTTTGAGACTCTTGATCGAGTCCTGGACACACAAGAAGATGTGCAGTATTCATGATGCCTGCTTTACAGATCTGGCACACGTTCGTTGGAAGAATACCTATCCTGTTCAAATGCTCTGCCATGCAGTTGTGGCCAGTCTTTAATCTAAAGTTTGCTACAGCCTCTATACAGGGTTTGCGGCAAAAATTTTTTCAACAATCTTGGATACCGTCCCAGGATTTACCTTTTGCTGCCTGACCAGATTTGAGTGTTTCCATAATTTTCCTACAAATGTATCTTTTAAGTGACTCTGGAGGAACAGGTTTGTTGTCTTGTTGTTCAAGAGTTCCTCTCTTCGCTAACAAATCAGCCTGTTCATTGTCGTCAATACCCACATGCAAAGGGATCCACTGGAAAATGATAGTTTTTTATTGTAGGTCCTGAGAAAGTTCAGGGCTTGTTTCAGTTCCAAGATGGTCGGAATTTCTATGCAATGATTTATAGCAACAGCCTTAATGGTTGCCTTGGAGTTAACCAGAATGACTGCCTTAGAAAAACAACTGATCTTTGATTTGAGACTCAAGTGCCAGGGAAATAATAAATATCTCAGCATCAAAATTCGACATATAGTATCCCACAGGTGTGTACTGGGAAAACAGTTTGCTATATATACTGGCTCCAGCATTATCTTGTATCTTAGAGCCATCAGTGTAAACTCTCATCCATTCGGGTTCAGGGTATTGCTCATTTAACATGCACAACAAGGTTGCCCTCAGGATTGTATCGGGAATGTCTCTCTTACCCAAATCATTAATTTCTAGCTGGTTATCAATGTCCATATATTCAAAGGGGTTTACTCACATCTTTTTACTATCCATTGGTTTATTGGAGTCAAATAATTTAATTATTAATACATGGTGAATCCTGCAATTCCTACTACAGTACAACAGGATAAAAGGATTTTAAGAAATTTTCAAAATATTAAAATTAAAAGTATTCCACAGTTCATTCTTCTAATTCAATCAATATGCCACATTAATAACAGCATCAGAGACAAAGATTTTCATTCATTCTTGAAACATGCTTATTAATAATTCATTTTTAATTTTTTGACAATGCTAATATAAAAAAAAGACCGCAGAAAATAACAAAGGAACCACCCATTAAAAAAATTAAATTAAAAAATACATAAATAAAAATAAACCTTCACTTTTTCTTGCAAAGAATGGATCTCTTTAACGTATAAAAATCAATTACAAATAATTTAGAATTAACCACCATTTCTCAATAACACAAAAACCATACTTAGTCTTTTACTTTCACCACATATTACTTAAAAAATTAATTTTTGCTATAATTTTGAATCATGTAAACAGGAAAAATAAAACATATTACTCATGCAGTTCTTTGCAAAGTACATGTGTCACTTGCTTTTGTGCTGAATATTGCTTTACAACATCAGAATTCAAAGTAGCCCTTAGTAAAAGAAACCAATTCATATAGAGTGAAGTTTAGACTACCTAAACTAATCTTTAAAAGATTTTCAGGGGATTATTGTTGGTATAGACAAATTTCAATCCAATACAAAGTGTTTAGTCTTTTTAACACTCATATTATAAGATCTTAAAGATACCTCTACATTAACCACTTAACTTAGGTCACAAGACAGAAATATTTATTTTCCATAATTTAAATCTTTATAAAACTGAAATAGAACTTTTATGCTTCAGATAATTTTCTAGTGCTAAACAGATATACAGTATCTATTACACAATGATTACAATGATCACTAATTATGTAAAAATTACAAAAATACTGTAAATATCCTTAGGCCCTTGAAAAACTAGAAATAGTAAATGGTGGATTACCTCATTTCTGAAGACTGCACAAAATTATACAAGATATCTGTTACTACAATGAACAAATATGAGTGTATTAGGGTCATAACGTAACAAGACTATAAAATAAGTCAACTTTGGCTTTCACGACACTGAATTATCAGGAAATGTCAGTTCTAATTTTAACACATGGAATTTCAGTAACCAATGATTAATATTATTTAATAAAGTTAGATAAATGTAAGTTGTTGATGGGCATACACCAGCAAGTATGGATTAGGATCTTAAAATCCTTATTCAGGGACATCAAAAGGTTGGAAAATATATTACATAATTATTTTGCCTTGATTGGAAATCTAGCCATCTTTACACACTCCAAATAATGTCCAAAACATTTATCATGATACTTCATTACCTACATTACATAGTCACAATTCTCCGAAAATTGAAATAATCAGCTATACATGCATATTAATCTACATTAGAGATCAATCTTACCTGCAGTATTCTGAATAAGTAAGTACATAACATTTATCTTCAATGCATGCCACACTATTTGTATCTTTATGTTTAGAAGCAAATATTTCATCCTCCATATGGTGGAGTTTCTTTTCAGTCTCAGTGTGCTCAGGACGATAGTACCACATTAAACTCATTGTCATTTCCCCTAAGAGGGTAAAAATAAATAAATAAAAGGAAAATAGAAAGCTTTAGTGTAAAATAATCATCTATTTCTTACACATGTTAGGATAACTTTTTCATCCCCATTTTGATAATTGACTTTGTGTACACATTCATTTTCATTAAATTTATCCTGTTTATAAAGAGAAGCCTCTCCTCTAATCTGTATATCTATACTCTTATCACTGATTACAGTTTCTTCTCTTATACAACCATCCATCCTTAACAACACAAGACCTGCACACATTTCTTCTTTTACACCTTTTAAAAATTTTGTTTACCTGTACCTGAAAAATCTGCTAAACTATATTTCTTTATAAACTTTTTTTTTTTTTTTTTTTTTTTTTTTTTTTTTGGGGGGGGGGGGCAGGGGATGATGCTTAATTTTTTGCTACCAAGAATAATTGCTATTTATATAACTAGCAGTTAATTATCTATTTTTCAACCAGTTTGTTCACCACTTTTGCACAATCATCTGACATAATCAGGGTATCATAACCTTGAAGCTGGTGCTATCCCAAAGAAACTATCCTCACAATTTTAGGAACTCACATTTTTTAATTCCATTCCATATACATTATACAATATAGAGGGTTTATGATGATACAGCATGTCAAGTAAAATGTTAGATAGAAGATTTTAATAGTATTTTAAAAGCTTGTGTAACTTTTGTAATGATACCAAACAACTGATACTAATTATTTTACTAATTACACCTCTAAGTTATAACTCCCACTAAAAGGAATCAATTACACAGACATTAATTTTAAAAGATTTTTTTTCTAAATTTTACTGATAGGCTAAATTTCTAATGTCATTAATTAGCTCAATAATAAAAGATAAAAGCAGTTAATTTTTAGAAAAAAAAAATTAACAATAAAAAGTTAAGGAGACAAAAGAATTTTTTAAGAAGTGTTATTTAGGCTGTTAATCATATCTTTGGTAAAAAAGTATATTACCATCAACAGGATTATCCCACAGAGCTGTAATTTTTGCAACAAATGGCAAGTCTGTCTTGCGAGGTCCTGACCTTAAAAGAACACAGTCTCGCACATATATCACATCACCTTCAGCATGCTTTATAGCAGGGTAGCAATGCCGATTGCAAGGAGATTCATCATTCTGTTAATTTAGAGAAAATTGTAAGAAAATTGCAAAAACACACATTTACATCATATATAACCTTAATATAATATCTAATCTCTAGTGTTTATAATTAAATACAAAACCTATTTAAAAGTATAAAAGCACAAATTGGACAAATTTGACAATCTTTACAATCTATATTTATAAATGTATAACCAAATGATATCATTTACATTGCATATATATATACAGTAACCACCGCTTATAGTGATCAGTGGTTATAAGAATCAACCGTTTATAAGAATCAATATCGCGAAAACAAAAACAAATATATTATTTCCATGTTAAAATTTTCACTTTAAAGAATCAATCCACCAGTTTTAAGAATCAGTATACACTCTTCGCCTTCCTTTCATTTTTCAAAAAAAGCCACTTAAACCCTCAAGGCACCCAAAAGGCATGAAGTTCTTTCTTTCTTTTTTTTTTTTAAGAAAGATTGATAAGATGGGATGGAATATAGTCGTAAAATTCATCCCTTTCTTTGTTAGACATAACATAATAGGGGTTAGACATAAACCCCTTAAACGCTTTAGCACAACACTGTCCTATTAGCTTGACTCGGGGGCATCTTTACCCGTCTGGGTCCGATTACACTTTTCTCCACTGACAAACAAAAATAGGGACTCTTTTTTCCCACATCCTGGTCGTGGCTTCCTGGACCCTGAAACACATAAATCTTCAGCGAAGTGTCCACTATCACTTTGGCAAACGTGACATTTGTAGATTCAGCACGTTATCAAATCGTGAAACGTAAGCTGGAAGGTGAATCTTCGTCTGAGACTATTAGTATGAAAGAGGCATAAACAGCCTCCTGAAAACTTCATGACGTCAAATTACTTTAGAAAACTTTTTCTTGCTCCCCTCCTGTAGTTGAAATGTTAAAACTGTTAAGCAGGTATGTTGTAGCAAATATTGGATATTTTTCTTCTCTTACTATAATCATGTGTATCTACTTATAGGTCTAGAAACTAAGTTGTATTTTTAAAATTATAAAAAATAATTTTAATAAAAGATAATTAGCATAAATTAAAGAGTATTTTATGGTAAATTATCTCATATATGTATATATAGGTGTGTGTGTGCCTGTCCAAAAACCTAAATTTCGGCTATAAGAATCAAAAACAGTAATAACAAACGTGATTCTTATAAGCGGAAATCACTGTATATATATATATATATATATATATATATATATATATGTGTGTGTGTGTGTGTGTGTATATAAAACTTTGCTTTAAAGGACTTTTAGATGGATTTACTGAAACTTCCATGGCTTTTAATATGTTGACAATACATGTGGACAACAATGAGAAAATTTATTATTTTCATTCATAAAATAAAAAAAGTTAATAATGCAATATTAACATCACAAATTCTGATTTTAGAATAACTATATAAGCACTGAAAATTATTACTCAAAATTAAAAAATATATGCTGAACTGTTGCGAAAAATAAATATATCAATCTTACTTCTGATTGTATGTAATTCTCAAAACAATTAAAAAATGAAATCAATAAAGAAAATTTAAGTTCTAGATATTTACGAAAAATTTCATACTTACAGACACATATACTTGTTTTTCAAAGGGCTGACCTTCCCATGACCAACCATGAGAAAATTTCTTTTCTGATGGCTTTGGGAGAGGTAGTGGAGCTGGCAGTGTAACTTCAGGAGTCACTGGCTTTACAGTTGCAGTTTTCTCCTCAGAAACAGATGACTCATTCTTTTTAACTTTAGCTAAAGGTACCAATGGTCTATTGTATGCATCCCTAAATGTCCTCTGTTTTCCATGTAATCTTGCTCTACGAACTACAGCAGATTCCTTTTTCTTCTTCACTTCAATAACCATAATTTCTGGGGATTCTTTAGCAGGATTAGCACTTTTATTTTGTAGAGGTTTGGAGCTTGCAATACTAGAAACACTGGGGCTGCTTTCATCTTTTGTTAAGTCTGTATTAAGCGACATTTCATCTTTTTCTTTCAAAGTTTTTTCCTGAGATATGTCAAAATTAGACTCATTAGCATTGCTTGGAAGATCACATTTTTTGTTTATTTCATCATTCTCTACATCTACAACAACTATTTTTTCCCGATGGCTATTTTTCGGCACTTCTAACTGAATGTAGGTCTTAGTGTCCCGAGAATTCTCCTCTACAATTTCAATAACAGATGGTGGACGTAATGGATATCTTGGAGGTTCTGACATATTAACAGAAGGCATATCTTTACCTGGATCAATCTGATAAGGAATAAAACTAACAGGAGTATCAGGACTATCATCAGGATTAGTTTTAATACTCCAATTAGAATCTTTCATCTGAGTATCATTGATATTTTTATGATTATCTCTGGAGCCAGAATATGAAGAGTTATGAGGCACCTCTAACTGCTGATGGTTCATGACTTGTACATCGTGATGACCCACAGAATCTCGGGATTCCAAATGTGTAGCGTTTGAATGGGGATGTTTACTCTTTTGATATGAAATATTATGTGATAGCCCCATACTGTAATTGTGAGAGGGTGGAACAGTAGACTCACAATTTTTAGAGTAGTTTCCACCTGGAGACTTTTGTTTGTGATAATCTCTGTAATTATTTTGCATGGAATATGGGGGATGAAGAGCTGAAGGTGATATAGGTTTTGGAGATGTACTGAATGGAACTGGTTTTAAATTATTTACACCTTTCTCCTGGGATGACCTTTCCAAAGGAGGTTTATATGATAAAGAATGAGATGCTGATGAAGCTGTTTCATTCAAAGGAGAATGAAAAGGCAGTGCAGAACTTTGTTTAACTGCTGGTGTATGATGATTTGGAAGTGCAGAGCTTTTCTGATGTACTCGGCTAGGATCCAGAGAGGTATATCCATCTCGATGAGAACTGGGAGGTTGAGGTCTTGCAGGTGGTTGATGAAGATGTGGTTGTGGATGATAAGGTACTGGCTTATGAATAGTATATTGATCATGATGAGGTTGAATGAGAGGACCAGCTGGTTGATAATAACCTACAAAAGATAGAAAAATTAGATACTACTTCTTGAGACGAATATTATCTATTTATCTCCAGTTTAAACAAACAAAAAAAAACATACCTTATAGTAGCAAATAAAAAGAAATAATTTTTTTATGAATTAGCTAGCACACAATATTCTTATGAGGGACAAACATCATAATAAAAATACTTATTTTCTCATTCAGTCTGAAAAATTAAATCAGTTGAATTAAATCAGTTTTTCCTCTGACACTGAAATATTATAACTTTCCCTCAGTAAAATTAGATCCATAAGTGACAAGTTTTCTGACCTAGTATCAGAGCTTTCTAGTAAATACAGTATATCTGTTTCATTCAACCTACTAGAGTGAAACTGCATTTTCTGGTCTCAGTACTATAAGAAAAAAGCACAGAGATTGTTTATAATAAATGGAACCACGTGTGAGACTACCTCAAATATCCCCGATACCTAAGTTTAAAAGGCTTAGTAAGCTAAATACAAGCACATCCTTTAGCTTGTATTTAGCTTACTAAATATTTATAACCTAAGTAATTCTAATACTAAGTATTTATAACACTAAGTAATTGTAACCACTGTGTGATTTGATTGAATGCATAGTACTTAATATATAACTAGAAAGCAGCTAGTAAACTTACTTGTATAATTGAATACGTGCTTATTCATCTATTAGACAAAAATAATTAAGTAATTATGACATTTCAGTCATAAATACTTAATAAATATAATAACAAACCAGTGCTCTGCAACTCATTATGTGGTAAGGCAAGTGGTCTTTTGATATAAAAATACTGGAAATCACTACTGCAGGGTATAGCAGAAACTAGAGAGCTTCATGCTGAGAAAGGACAAAGATTCATGCTTGCAATTCACAAAGGATTAATGGGAAAACACTATGTCAGAAGACATTAGAACAGAGATTAATTCAAAAATATTAATTCTTTCACATTAAGTAACTATAAAATGTATATACAAATAAGAAAGCATAAAATATTTTTTATATATTTCAAAATACAATAGATAAACTAACCATAATCACCATGAGGAAATTGCATAGGCTGAGGATGCCGATAGTGCGGCACAGAAAAGGCACTACCACCATACTGATGAGGAATGCGATGATCCATGCCCATGACAGGATGCATTCCACTCACACTAGGGTTCATATGATATGGTGGAGCAGGAAGCATTGGATTATGACTTGAACATCCATAATAATTTGGTCTGCCATGAAGTACAGGATCACCCATATGAGGATGCATTGCAGTAGAAGGTGATATTGGGAGAGTAGCAGGAGACAGGTTTCTACTCCCTGGTTTATATGTTGTTTGCATTTGCACACAATAGCTTTCATTAGCATTTTTTGATTGATAATGATACATTTGAGTTATTGCTACATCGTCATTTCCCAAAATCCTTTCAATTTTTCTCTCAGATTTGCTCTCTTCTTTAACTTCCATATCATTTCTACTGTTTATTTGAACTTTAGTTACTTCAGTATACTGTGTTACTCCAACTTTGGTAGATGCAGTTGTTGATACAATACTGTCATTTGATGCAATTTCACTCTGACTTTCCCTCATAGCCATATCAGATTCTACTCTCCAACTAGCATATGGAGCCTCCGGAGACAAAATATCAGATACACTGCTATCAGAATTTTTATTTTCATGCTGAGCTTCAGTAACTGTATTTTTTTCCTGCTTATTTTTATCACAAATGTTATTTAATTCCTTTTTAGGAGAAGTAGTCTGTTTTTCAGTTTCAATTATTTCTACATCACATTTTGATTCTACAATTATTTCTTTCACATCCAAGTCAGAAGAACTATCTTGTTTTTCTAGTTTCCTGGAGACTCTTCTAGGTTTTGGCTCAGCAACGTAACTGGCGGCCAAAATAGCTTGTGCATTAAGACTTGCCATTCTTTTACATACCCTTGTATCAATTATTTCAACATCTGAATTTTTTCTTTTCTTCCCCCTCTTTGCTGGTTGTGGAGGCGGTTTTGGCTTTTTTTCAGTTTTTGATTTTTCATTATCAGTATTTCTGGATTTATCACTCCTTTTCTCAAAATTACTTGATGATTTAATGTCCCTCTTCATACACTCATCATCTTCATCATCATCATCATCATCGTCATCATCATCATCATCATCTGAATTCTCTTCATTTAAAAAGTCAATCAATGATGTTTCATCAGCATCTTTTAAATTTTCCCCAGTTGTGCGACTTTCATTCTCATACAAGACATGAACTTTGGCTAAAGCATTTAAACTAGCCATCCTGTGTGCTCTTGCTGTTGGCCATTCTTGAAGCATAGTGTATGGAAACCTTGGCCTTAATTCTCGCTCATTAGATTTGCCTTTACTTGATGAGGATAATTTCTCACATAACAACTTAATTGCTTTTGCCTTTTTTGCTGCTCTATCTGACTTTTTATTTTTCTGATAACTGGATTTCACTCTAGATGTTGTGTGTTTTACCACAGTTTTTCTCCTTTTTGAACGAGTGTTTCTTTCTTCATCTTCAGAATCCTCTTCACTATCGCTATCTTCTTCCTCAGAAGATAGCACAACAGAAGTTGAATAGCTCACTTTTCTAACAGATACAGATTTGCGCAAGCTACATGATTTAACAACACTCACTGAAGATGAACGTTTGGATACAATTACAACCTTCTCATGGTGATCATTTGAACTCTTTTTTCCATCTTTGATAACTGCTTTACCATTAGTTTTCTTAACAGGAACTTTTGAGTTTTGACTGAGTTTAGATCCTTTCCAATTTTCAGATTTTAATAAGCAGTCACAGGATTTACGAGAATTTGACTCTTTAGAGTTGTTGGTTCGTTTTCCTTTCTCCAGAGCCAACTGTCGAGTCCCATAACGGGAATTTCCATCCTTCTTTACAGCTCCAGAACGAGGTGAGGGCTTGGATGAAGACATGCTCAAGAATTTATAATTGAAATACTTGCTAGGTTTCACATTCTAGATAATTACCTGAAAAAAATAATTAATATAGAGCAATATCAGTAAATACAGAAAAATAATCTTACAGAGAAATAATCTTACAGAAAAATAATCTTAAAAATAAGATAACAGAGGTAAGTCTCTAATAAATTCTAAATTTTAGAATACAATAAATAAGAAATAGGTATATATATATATATATACAAATGCACAACTTTGACAAAATTATCACAAAAACTAAAAACATATAACTTAATAATATAAAACAATGAACGCATAAAACTTTACATAAATATCTATAATACCAAAATTTAAAATATTATATATATTTTTTTTTCGCTGTGAGGAATATTTTTTTAACAGATGTTTTTACCTTGATACTTTAATAAGAATATAAGGTCATTAGATAAAAAGATATTCATCTGACATCAGAAAGCACAAAGGTATGGAATCACAATCTAATGGATTTGCAGGAACTAATGTAATTTTAAAGTTTGAATGTTAATTTTCAGAAACTAAATCTTAACAGTTCACAAATTCCAGTGAACTGTTTTTTCATATACCCAAGAAATGTGGCATCTTTATGTGCTTAACACTCTGGTCATGCTGAATCACAAAAGTTGAAGTTGATAATTCAATCCCATGCTCCAGATGACAGGGTTATACAATGCTTTCTGGGAGAACCTTTGATGATAGATCTCGTAAAATGATAAACTACTTGTACTACTCAAAAACTCCTTTACTGGGGACATTACTTGAGTAGCATATACCACTAGTTTAATATTACCACAAATGAGGACAGCTTCAACAAGAATGAATCAGTAATTTTTCATGTCTACAGTTTGACTGAATCATAATCAAGACATCCATTATTTATAAATTGCCCTAAGCTATAACTGTAAAATATTATGTCAAGTTTTATGAAGATAGATTGTTTCCAAATGACAAAAAGCCAAAATTTAAATGCAAGATAAAAGGAATATGTTATGTATCTGGCAACAGCCAGATTAGAGAACCTTCCAAGCTGTGTGACGCGTGCATGCTTTTCACCTTCTTGGGTTCCGTAGTATCGTATTGTACATGTTCGGTGTAGTTGTTGTTATGCTCGTTCATACCTGTGTATCTTAATGCTAATAAATGTTCTTTGCGTGTATGTAAAACGAATCGTATTGTCTCTCGGTCTACCTGGCATACATGACAGAATACTTCTTTGAACTAACTCTTCATCAAACAACACAAAACATAAAACAAATTCAACAGATATATAATGATACTGAATAACATGAATAACATACTATACACCTGAAAACAAAAATTCAAGGACTAAACCTCATAAGTTTAAGAAAAGTGATCGTAATGAAATCAGTGATGGTTAGAGACTAGATTCTGTGTTAATGAGAGACATAAAGATTCTGTCATGACAATGAAAGTTCTAAGTAATAAATGTTAAGGGTACTTCTAGAATTGCACTACTGCAGATAAGACTTTGAAATGGATACATTGGATAGTTAACCCCTTGAAATTCAAAAAAGTATCAGATACATCATGTGTTTATCATGTCATTGTAAACATTGACATATCTGAGACACATGATGAATTAAGCTTACACAAACATTAAGTTGAAAAATAATAGCATTGTTTAGGTTAATGTTTGGTCACATTAAATTTTGATCTAATTTTTATATCAAAGGGTTTATATATCAGTTAGCATATATCTGAAATTATGAAATATGCAATTGTCAATTACAATTTTATTTTTTAAGTCAGAAGTTACATGAAGGATACAGTTAAATTTATGTATTTACCATTTTGCCATCAACTATCATAAACAGAAAATTCTATAAGATAGTGATATCAAACATGAATATACCATACATGAGGGGAAATTAACAATATAAATGTTCTGTGAGTAACAAACATGATTTACCTAGTACAAAACATGTACTCAAATATGTACCTTAAAAATGGTCTATATTTTAAATGCTTAAGAATTTAATAACTTCCAACAAATAGAAGAACTCTTCTACTGTAAAATACTTCCATAAAATACATAATAGTGCTAAATCTCAATCCTCTTATAAACATTTTATAGTAGCATTTAATTTTTATTTATTTATTTATTTATTTTTTTTAGTTACAAATGTCCTGTGTCAACATAAGTCTAGACTAATACTTTTTTACAGCTCAAATGATACATCGCCTTAGAAACAAAATAATTCAAAGGTTAAGGTATTTTAATGCAGATATTCTCTAAAAGTGAAAGGAAAAATCCCCAAAACAACATACTACAGGAAAAGCAAGAAATAAAATCCCTTAAAATAATTCAAACACAAAGAATAAATGAAGACAGGTAATTTTAATACAAGAGAGGTTTCCTTACAAATTATTAAATCCAATAAGACCTGATATATTTCATGTAAATAGTATGAACAAAATATTAGGATTTTGAAATTCCATAAATCCTTTTTTTTTATCTTAAAAATGAGAGAGTATAAGAGAATTTTGCAGCAATGAACTCTAAAATGCTGGCTATAACAACCAAAATCATATATATCAGCTCACAAAAATATGAACAAAAGAAAGAAAATTCATTAAATTCATTCATTCAAATTAAATGTATTTAATACCACATTTTCTGACATACTACACAATTAATGAAAAAGAGTACAAATTATATTCACATAAAACCATGTCCATAAAGCTTCTATTTATCCCAAAATTAAAATAAAATGAGCAAATCAAAGTTTTTGTTCATTAACACAGATTTCCAATTTAATATATTTCACAGAACTTAATATACCACTGATAATTTATCAAAAAAATTGCATAGTAACCAAACGAGGATATACTCCAAAAGAGATTCAATATAAAGAACATAGTCACCAAGGCAACAGATAAAGTAACAAATTCAGTCTCAATTCCACACACAGATAGATGCTTGTATGAAATCCTACCATCCAATCATCTAGCAGTCATCAGTTCTCAGATATATCTGTTTATAATTATCTATCACCTTTGTATAAACACATATAAAGATTTTAATACAGAGTAAGAAACTGAAATTAAATTTACAATTTAAGACTAAAATGAAAAACTAAATCAAAATCTATTCACTTTTTAATGTCTAGGTTGGTTCACCTTATAGGGGAACCAACATAGTCCCTAGTGCCACAGCAATTTTGAGCAACCTCCATGGGCTGTCGGGCTGTTACCCTCCTCCCACCCACATACCACATGGAGGAGACTTTCCAGCTTATGTATTTAATGTGCTTACGTCCAGAATAGACACAAGGGCATTCAGTGGCACTTCCGAGATTCAATCTGTTCACTATCAGTATTGAATTCTGGCATGCTAACTACTAAGTTACCTCAGGCCCAAATATCATATATTTTTTTATTATTTTTCAATCATTTTATGTACTTAATTTACAATACACTTTTACATTTTGAATTTGTTTTAAAACAAAATTATTCATGTGTATATATCTTTCCGTCGGTCTCTCACAAAAATCAATGTTTATATTCTTTAAATATCTCATTTTCCCTCATAAGCAAATTGATTTTCTTTTCACCCTTCATTTTTTATCTTTAATAATTCTTTACTTCATTAGTTTGTGACAATAATGCAATGTGACAGGATCTGGAGATGTATGTTCTTTTCCCACACTGTTTATTTACATAAACGGTAAAACAATTTTAAAGTTTTTTTTGAAGGAGTTGACCATATATAAAAATCAATAACCTATAAATAATTTTTTTTTTTTTTTGGTCAAAGTTAGTTTCTTAACTTCATTTCATAACATTATTGTGCTATATTTTAAGAATCATAAACAGTCACCCATATGGTACAGTGGTTAGCACAGTGAGCTTCCACACAGTGGGCATGTGTTCAAATCCTGAAAAGGGCTTGGTCGTTACCTTGCTGTCCCCTCATAGAGAGCAATGCTAGCTCACTTAAACGGTGCTCTCATAATAAAGTAGCCAGTAAGATTTTGCAGTGAATAAAAAAGGCAAATGTCTTGCTACAAGTGCCTCTGCATTAGAAAAAAAAAAGAATCATGAACAAGTTTACACAAACATATTTTACTAAATGATGTTGCAATAATCTGTTTTCCATTGCTATGTAAGGTAAAACATCTTTGCCTGAAGAGCTCTTTTGGCAAATATCTACTTCACAGACAGTATCAAAACTCAGCTATTTATCACAAAAACTGAACAAGGAAATGTGTTTTCTAAATTTTCTAAGGGCTAGTTCTGGCAGCAAAACAGCATTCTTAAAATCAAAAGTGTTCTCCCTGATCATCCAAATATACCTACTTAACAACGAAAACAAAAGCCTGCTCTGCTCAACTCAACTCACTCTTAGATGAAAACTCAACGTTATGGCATAGTTAGATAGTTAGTACAGAGCCTTGTGATTCCCTCCTTCATATACTTTATACCAAAAGTAACCAAGATAAAAAGTGCAAAGAGCCATTTGGGAATATCTACATACTTCGTTGAGCCAAAACAAACAAAAAATATTTATATTTGACATGTAAGATATTTCAATTGTTTATCTGTTTTATTTAAATATATTATACTACAATTGTTAGAATATTTAATATTTCTAAATTCTTAAATATATTTTAATAGCTTTAATGGTTACTTTTCTTTAAACTGTATTGCCAAGTTATTTAAACATGGCATATCTTGAGATCATAGCAGTTCAGTTAAAATGTTGATTTTTCAACATAGAGTATTGTTCATTTTTTATCAACCCAAATCTAGAATATAAGGATTCACAACTATAAGTTATACCAAAAATAGTATAACTTATAGTTGTGGTTAACTTTATTAACATAGGTTACTCATGCCATTAATTTATTTAAGGTATTTTGATTCTGGCAGAAGCTTCTGAAATTCTGCCAGATAGCCATAAAGAAAATGATAACAAGCCACATGCGGCTCAGAGATGCAGTTTGACCACCTCTGCTCTATTCCGATTCACTGGAAATGGAATACTATAGCAGCCTGCTTTCCAAAGCTATATAAGGCCAAATTAACAGTATCCAGTAAAAGAGCTTGTTTGGCAAATATGGCTGCATATCAACCTTATCTGCAGTTCTACCACCATAGCCTATCGTGGTACAAATCCAAATTTAATGTACAATGTATATAATAAAAAATATTTTAACTAAATTATAGAGAGTTGACAAAGTAAATTTACCCTAAAAATATCACATGTGGCTCTATTTTGAAATTTTTAAAAATTTTTTTCAATCTACACACACAGAAGTAAGTTAATTTCCTCCACTAATATATACATTGTAAACTATAAACAGATTTAAAAAATGCAAAGATTGCTTTTAATAAATGTTTGATAAATAATAGAATACTTTAAATCACATATGTTACCAAATTATGATCAAAAGCAAAGTTTAATTGAACTTTCAATACTACTGATAGCTTAATTTAACAACCTGTCGATACTACACTTTTCTCAAATGAATTTCTTAATGGATTAACAACAAAATAAAAACATAATTTTACACGCCATAAAGCTTAACTTAGGTAAATAGAAAAACTTAATACAGTACAACTTAAGTTTTAACTTAGATTGTTCTTTAAATGGATGATATAGTTAAGTTAAGGCTTAGATTGTTCTTTAAATGGATGATACAATGAGTCTGAATGATGGTTATCTGCTATCAAAATGTAAAAAATATTAAGTATGGCTTTTTAAATAAGAGAACTGATTTAAAAAATTACAGAAAGATAACTTTATTAATATCTTGATCACAGTGTTCATATAACAGTTTTACTTATGAGATACAATAAGAGGAACTGAATCACAGAAATTATTACAGCTAAAAAAAAAACATGAAGTGAAGAATCTAACAAAAGAAATTGACCAATTCAAAAATATTTGAAGAAATAATAAGTAATTTTATTCACTGAAACATACAAGAGCTTAGTCAAGTATACAATTATTATTATTCGTTGTTGTAAAAGGTACTATATGAGGTGAGTTGTGAATATCAATGAATCTATTCAGAATATACTAAAATAAAGTTTAACTAATTATAAATTCAGAGAACTTGAAGATGAGTAAAATTAGAAAAATGTATACAATGAGGATTCTCAATGAAAAAGATGAGTAGTAAATGAATTTCATCCATGGTTTATCTGAAATTGAGTAACAGTTTCAATCTATCATTTACAAACAGGGGGGTACTGTAAATATTTTCCACAATAATTTATATACCACTTTCGGTGCTTTTTTTGTTTAATACATGATTAAGGCTAGTTTTATGGCTGGATATAGTGTTTAAATTATATAAGCATAGAATTTGATTCAAATTCTAAAAATTTTTAACTTTTATAAATCTGTTGACAGTGTCTGATAATTATAATTTAAATAACAATAAAAAATTGAGATTTCAACTTTTTATCACATCTTAAAAGAAATGCATTTACACTAGTTTAGAATAAAAGTTCTAAACCATAATAGGATCTAAGTTCTTACAATGTCCGATTTTTTTTTTTTGCTTTTTGTTTTTTGTGGACAGATTGGTTTTTTGGAACGCTATGGTTATTTTTGGAACACAAGAGCTAAACAAATAATAATTACAATTGATATTAAGTATTTTATACTACATATATACACTTCATATACACTCAAGAGCCAAAACATTATGACCACCCCTACATTTTGCAATGAATTCACCTGGATGACGTGGAAGGCACGTGATCAGGTGGAAGTGCTATTTAACTGCTGCTGGAGAGTCTGAAGAATCATTCTTTCACTTACTTCTGTGTGTGATGGGAAAGGCTGCGGATCTAAGCGACTTTGATAGAGGGCAGATTGTAATGGCTCAAAGGCTTGGAACAAGTATTTCCGAAACTGCACGACTCGTGGGTTGTTCGCGACCTACAGTTGTTAGTACTTATGCAAAGTGGATGAATGACGGTGAAACCAGCAGTAGACGACATGGTGTTGGACGTCCACACGCTATCAAAGAATAAGGTCGTCGGAGACTGTCTCTCATGGTGAAGCAAAACCGGAGCCAGACAGTTGCTCAGCTGACAGCCCAATACAATGCAGGGCCAAGTAGAATAGTATCGCAGCACACTGTTCAGCGGACACTGTTGGATATGGGGCTATGCAGCAAACGTCCCACTCGTGTGCCTTTGCTGACCAAGCGTCATCGCCAACTGCGTCTGCGCTGGGCCCGGGAACATCGCGACTGGTCCATGGCCGTGGGAGAGAGTTGCCTGGTCAGATGAATCACGGTTTGTCATTCATCACGCCGATGGCCGTGTCAGGATACGCCGTCTTCCAGGCGAACTGTTGCTCCCTCAATGTACAGTAGGTCATACACAGGCCGGTGGTGGCGGTATTATGCTTTGGGGGACGTTCTCTTGGGCGTCTCTGGGACCCGTGGTTGTGGTAGAGCAGACCATGAATGCTACAGGGTATCTGAACATCATTGCGGACTAGTTGCACCCTTACATGGCCTCTGTTTTTCCAGCTGGAAATGGAATGTTCCAACAGGACAACGTCCCGTGTCACAAGGTTAAAATTGTGTTGGAGTGGTTCCAGGAACATGATGCTGAATTCCAGTTAATGTCCTGGCCGCCTAACTCACTGGATCTCAATCCGATAGAACACATTTGGGATATCATGGGACGGCAGCTCAGAGTTCAAAGACCACCAATTCGTAATATCTCGGATTTGCGTGACCGTTGCTTAAACATCTGGGACAATCTGTCTCCGGCCATCTACCAAGGACTTGTGGCATCCATGCCAAGGCAGGTTGAAGCTGTGTTGCGTGCCAAAGGTGGGCCAACTCGTTATTGACAGGTGGTCATAATGTTTTGGCTCTTGAGTGTATACAAATACACACTTCATAATGTACTAATATATATAAATTAGATAATACAAGAACTGCAGTTATTCAAAATTTGAGATCTTTGAACTTAAAACTTTGGACTCAGAATTTTTATTTTTAGATAAAGTTTGCTAAAAATCCTGACTAAAAATTTAATATAATAAATACTGTTAATAAATTATGGTAGATATACATTTAAATGTTTTTTTTTCAACCAAATCAACTGAATTTTTTTAATATTTTTTAATTGTATTTTTTAACCCCCAAAATATATATTGAATGAACATTAAATATAAACTTGATATACCAGTAAACTAACTTATTAAAACATTTAATATAAAGAACATAGTCACCAAAATATATGGTAAAAATTTCAGTCAAAGTCCCATCTGACAATTTCTGCCAACATCAGTAGATTTGACATCCTATATACATATATTTCATAAATTTCAAAATGTTTCAAGTTATTATATTAGGGGGTGGGAGAGAGGATACTTGATAGTCACATACTATATGAAACATATGCACTACATATATAAGCTAAAGAAAAATAAAGAAGCAAAAACATTATAAGCTTAAGACAACAGGTAACATGACAAATTTTATAATGCCTTTTGACAAAATTTAATTAATTCCCTAAATCACTAATAACCATACTAGCAAGGATTTCAAAGATTATACAAATAATCATTTTAATTTTAAAAATTTCAAAAAAATAGAGAAAAAAGACTAAATGCAATTACAAATATTGATTTAATAAATTTTCTTATAACTCGGAACATTCATTTCCCTCATCTCAGATTGAAAACCACCAAAATTCCTCCAGTCATTAAATTAGTTGGGTTAAAGGCAAATTTCTAAACATTTCACCGAAAGCACACGCCAAAAATTAATAAAATGATACCATTATAATAAATAGAGCATTTGATAAAAATGTTTTGCAATTATTTTCTTAAATGCAAAATGCACTTTTATCTCCAACAGTAAGAAAAAAATCACATATTTTCACCCAAAATCCTTATAAATTCAGAGAATACATCAAAAATAACAATATTAATATTTGACAAGCCCATTTTTTAAACCTTTTATAAGTAATCTATTATGCACATATTTGTAGCTTCTAACCAATAACAAAATACATATTCAATCAATAGGCATTTTTATGATTTATTACTTTAAAACAGTATAACTATAGCAAAAGAATAACGTTCACTGATGGAAGATTAAATTTTATCAAATCGTTACTATGATAAATAAGGCAGTCCATAAATTATACTAATTTTTTTTTAAAATACGGTAAAAGCAACTAAAGTGCAAACACTAATAACATAAATACAGGCTGCTGACACCAAATTATATTCCAAGATGTAATCTGATCTAGAAACTGTCTACCTAAATTCAAGTGTTTATATCTGACGATTACCTCAAAAATGTAATTTTAACCATTCCACATTGTTCCCGCAAAACTGAAATTCATGGGGAAACTCTACATCTTTATCACATATTGATACTGAATATGTCAAAGGACATTAACAATGAGAACACTGATATTTACTTCCTCAAACGAGAGGGAGCAACACATGAAAACAAGTAAATCAGTAACATGAAATTTTTAACAATTTTGTGTAAAAACAATCATATTAATTAAACTTACGATTGATACGACACTTGAAATAAATTCCTAAAAGATGGATTTAAACCATGACAAAATAAGGACTCTCCATCATTCTTTTTCTCAATTGTAACGAATTCCTAAGTGGAAAGCAATAAATTAAAACACTTTCCGCTTTCCTGTCTACAGATACAGAAACAGAAACGCGGATATCATAGCTGAGTTGAAGAGTATTTTGACTGAGGTACTGTAAATACTTTCAATATAAAAGTTATACTTTCGAGGTTGAAAATGTGGTTATTTAAACCCATATTGAACCGTACCTAATAAATATTTCTGAAAATATTTAAAACTTTGTCTGTATCATTAATATGGAGCTATTAAGCGTACAAAACTAAAATTGCGAAAATATGTTTTTAATTTTTTAAGTAAATAGCTGTCCTATAAACTGGACGGCGGTCCAAAGCATTACAAGTATTACAAAAATATCACTTACATTACAGGAGGATGTATTATGAGTGAAATTTAGGGAAAGAGTCAATGCAAAGTCCAACATTGCATTTTGAGCAAATTGTTGTTGGTTTTCTCTTGAAGTTTAATTGGCATCTTCTCTGTCGTCCTTCGGGGTTTTTCATGAATATGTGGTCATTGTTGAGATTGAGGAGCTCTTTGAATCAGATCGCGTTGTCGGATATTGTTTCTCGGGACTGTTTCGCTCAAATAACTAATTGTAACTGATCTTCGAAACTCTAAGAGGCCCTGTGCTTCATCAGGGAAAAACAGTTTTGAAATTTTCTGGGCAGCGAAAAGTGCCGTTTCAAAACAGTTTATGAGAAGTTTCCAGTACCACCCTTTTCAGTGGATGGAAGCAAAATAAACAATAGGCTGTCTTCTATCAATAACGAACCTCTTGAACCCATCACCCCTGCTGAAATTCAAAATGCTGTCATCTCATTTCCTAATAATAAAGCACCTGGAATTGATAACATTACTAATTCTGCTATTAAAAAAACTTACCTATAAATTACGTTAACATTTTATGTGAGCTCACCAATAAAATTTTCGAATTTAAGTACTTTCCAATAGCATGGAAAACTGCGATAATTATACCGATTAGGAAACCTAGCGAGGATCCCTCCATTCCAAAAAATTATCGTCCCATTAGTTTACTCTCCTCTCTTAGCAAGCTGGCTGAACATATACTGTGTAAAAGAATTAAGTAGTTCTTGGATGATAACAATGTCATTATTAATGTACAACTTGGCTTTGGAGCCCAACATTCCACTACGCATCAGCTACTCCGAGTAACGGAATACATCCATGATGGATTCCAGAATCGGATGCAGACTGGCGCAATTCTCTTCGACATAGAAAAAGCGTTCGATCTCGTATGGCATAGCGCACTAATTTATAAACTAATTAAACTTAAGATGCCATCTGCTATTATTCACCTAATTCGCTCTTATCTGTTTAACAGAACCTTTAAAGTTCGCCACACACAATCAATTTCCTCACTTCGTAACATTAATGCTGGGGTTCCTCAGGGCTCCAAGTTAGGACCTGTTTTATTTAATATATTTATTAATGATATCCCACATTCTCCACACACTACACTAGCCATGTTTGCGGACGACACGGAAATCTTAGCGAAGCATCGCAATATTAAATATATTCACAAGCAACTCCAAAGGCATGTTGACATTCTTGAACGTTGGTTCGAACAGTGGAGAATTAAACTAAATCCTGCTAAAACGAAAGCCATATTTTTTTAGCTATAACAGGATTCCACCTCCGCCGGTCATAGTATGTAGTCATCTGGTACACTTTGAGAGAGAGGGGAAATACCTTGGAGTTTACTTGGACAGCAGGCTAACCTGGAGAAAAAAAATAGAATACATTATTAGAAAGTTCTTTATGGCACGTAGGGATATCGCACACCTCTTGTATCAGAACCAAATGAGTATTGATAATAAACTTTTATTGTATAAGACCGTGCTTCGCCCAATTCTGATGTATGCTGTTCCGGTTTGGGGCTCAGCAGCTGACACTCATATCCAGAGACTGCAAACTATACAAAACAAGACTTCGTGGTATCAGGAAGGCGCAGTGGCGCCGGAACGGGGGGGGGCAAGAGAGGGCACTTGCCCCCCCCCCCTAGAAAATTGAATTTTGTGTTTCTACCTAGCTAGCGCTCGTAAAATATTAGAATTTTCATTTAAAATCATAAAGCCTAACAAAACTGAATACTAAATTGCAACCTCACGCTCGTTAACGCAAGCACGATAAACGTCATTCCATATACGCAGGAGCTATTAATCGCCATTTCAGGTACGCAAGCGCGTTTAAACGCCAATTCCAGACGTTTGCTTTTGCGATTCAAAAGCAACCCTACACGATGTTTTTTCATCGCGAAAGGGAATCTTGAATCCGATGCATTTGAAACGCGTACACGTTGACGTGTAATAGGGCATAATATAACATAAAATAGCATCAAATAACATAAAAGTTTATTTTGTATAACCGTATATATGTATTTTTAATAATAAAGGTGTAAAAGTTTTAATCTATTTTACTTTGCCCCCCTCTATATTTGACTCTTCCGGCGCCACTGGGAAGGCGCCATGGTACCTACGTAACGCTCTTATTCATAAGCATCTGGCTATCGAACCAATTCGGCATCATATTAAAGATCTGGCTACGAACTTTTACAATTGGATATACTCAATTAATAAGGAAGAACTTGCTAACCTGCCTGATTATGATCCTAGGGAGTGCTTTAAGAGCCCGAAGGCTACTTTGATTATGAACCCCGGCCTTGTTCATGTTCGGTAATTCCTTTCCTTATCAAAATTCAAAATTACAATAGCCCGGCTACTTCTGGTTTCTGACCTGTCTTTCTTTTTCGATCGTTCCTCTTTCTACCATGCGATTCCCCCTCGGACCAGCTGTTTGCTCGAGAAGGGGATTGATAACCTATTCCCGAAATTCCAATCCTGCTTGCTTTCCTCTTTGATTTCGCTACTCGCATCTTACGGACTTCGGACCTACCGCCCTTTCGTGTAACTTCCACTTACTTGTTTTTTATCCCAATCATATTCCAAATTTCCCGTCTTCTAGTTTTTGAATTTTTTTTTATTATTATTATTACTATTATTATTTATTTATATAATCTCTTGTTTCGCCCCTTGTTTAATTTCTCCATTACCATTTAAGTTAGCCATGCCACATTAGTTACTCGTACTCGTTCTAGTTAATTAGTTGATTTTTCAACTAATTAATTCATCCTTTCTCCCTCAATCATTGTCTACGCTATTTGTAAACTTGAGAATGGTTAATCTTATGTCACATACTAACCTAAATACTGAGGATAAGGAGCTCTTGCTCCCTGGTGCCTCTATAGTGTTTTATGTCAATGTCAATTAAATATGTTTCAATATGACCGTAAAATAACTCGACTTCATTTTATACCATGTTTTTATTAACTCGCTTTCTTGTTTGTTTGTGTGTGGGTTTGTCCAGTACAAATCTTGCAATTGATTTTTAACTAACTGCCCGACTAGCTAGACATTTGAAACTTTTAGAATAGCACACACTTTTAATAACACAATGACAATGCATTGTTTTAATACTTTTAGCCATCTTTAAGCAGAATTGAATTCATTTTCAGTTAATTTTGTTTTGTAGACTGGTTCAGCCATCTATCGGCCGGGACGGGAACGAAAAGTTAAACGCAAGTTAACTTCCAATTAACTTCATTTTCTTTCAAGTTGATGGAATAATTCATCAAAAATTTTTTTTAAAGTATATATTAATACATAGAATTGTCAAGTTTATATGATTCAACAGAAAATTTAAAAACATGGTGTATAAAAAGTTCTGTTTATCTTGTAATTATTTTATTTATTGTAGGATGTGACACAAAATGGAATATCTATTTCCTTTTTACCCCCCTCACAGTAACGTAGCGAGCTTAACTGGCGCGCCCGCCCTCCACCCCCCTGAAAAACATATAATAATATATATAGAATTAGTGAAAAGGACCATTTGGCACCTCTCTGCGAGTGGCGTCCGGGACATGATAGACCCCCTTGCCCCCTCCTCGCTATGCCACTGTCCCTTCGATACCTACACTCGATGAAGTTTTGGATTTTTCACTACAGAAAGTAAACTTTCCTCAACACGTTGGGAAAGAGGCTCCGTACTCTTTTCTGTACTTCCTTGGTAAGGAATAATATGAAAAGGGTACCCGTTGCAAGATGCCAACATCCATAGTTTGTATCCGAATTTTACGGGTTTACATTTCATGTACATCTTGCATCCGTGCCTTCCAAAATATCTTACCATTCTCTCATCGATTATTTTTCGATTACCATTCTCTCATCGTTAAATTTTCTAAAAATACAGCAAACTGCCTCAAGGCAGTATTGACTTTGTCAAGAAGAGGTCCAATTTTATAGTAACGATTTTGTAGGTTGATTGCAGAATAATTATCGTTGAAATGAATATAACGTTTGATGTCACTGTACCGTTTTCTGGACATTGCGTTAGGGCCTGTTCACATAGGAGTTTGGTAGTGGAGAGTAAAAGGAAAGATGGCTCTGAGACGGAAATAAACCAATCGACGTTAAAAATTTCGTTGTTAATCGTTTGGAATTCGTTTGAAGGTTTGTCATTGGTTAAATGTATTTCAATACTTTAACGCTTCCGCTACCTGACTCCTATATGAACAGGCCCTTACTCACTAAAGTGGTGCAAGTGTCTGGAGCAGTTTCCCAATACATTTTTTGCGCGGTAAAATATGATATACACTAAACAAGATGACACTTAGAAATTGCTCGAGTTCTGTTTCAGTGATGTTAAAAGAATGACACTTTTTTTGCTCTGCATACCGATTCGTTTGTATAACAGCATGAGATATCATACCATCAGCCATCATGTGGAAGAGTTCAACGGGAGTTTTTTCTGAAACCATACTTACTATGTTTTCAAGTGCTCGAAGAGGAATTGACTCGCTTGAAAGTTCAAATTTTGCTTCCCGTTTTACCCACTGTGGTTTCTTGCTGGAAGATAGCCTGTAACACATTACTGGCATTTCACATTTTGTAGCGGAGTTGTCGATCTCTTCCTCATCCCTAACGCAATCTATATTAGGAGGAACAATAGCCATTTCAGGTTCATCAATGTCCTCATCACTTAAAGAATTCATGTATTTTAGAGCCTCTTGTGTTGTTGAAAATTTGCGCGCTATTTTACAAATACAAATTACTCAAAGTAAAGTATACGAATTCTTAGCAGAAAAAAATATAGCTACAATAAGAACTGGAAACATTTATTTTATGTGAGAACGAGTTTATATTGCAATCCCCTATTTGCACGAATAGAATGGTCCTCTACGGTCATCTGGCTATGTCCAGCTGTTTGAGCAGGTGTTTCATCAAGAGATAAGAAAGGAATGTGAGGTATGAATGCAATGGAAATTCGAAGAAAAATAGTTGGGGATTGGAACCATCGTCCTGTTTTCGGGACACCTAGTAAGTACACACAAAATACATACGCAAAATATTTTTTTGAGCAAATATTTTGAGTTATACTGATAGAAGTTTCCGTAGTACAAAAAACTTCTATGATGTTTCTCATAAAATGAATTGATAATGCTAAAATTACAGATTAAAAAATGACAATTTTTAAAGTTTTTTTTCAAATACATGTTTTTAATTAAATTTAATTTGGTTGTTTGCTTTTTTTTTGTATGTTACACTTCTGTCTGTTTTAAAGGTGACATGGTAAAATTCACCCAGAAAATATTTATTGCTTTTTTTAAAAAGAAGTTTTATCTGCTGTCCTATTTATAGGACGGTGGTCTAATACGGGTTTTAAACTGTTATCAGTGAGAAATTAGTTTTTTTAATTGATCTCTTTGAATTTATATAAATTCTCTATTGATAAAATTACTTCGTTTTCACATTTTTGGTCCATATAACAAAAGTAGACTTTCATTTACTCATAATTTTGAGAGTTCTAAACATTTCTTCTACTTTATAAACTCACACATTTTTCATGTGCTAAATGTAGTGTACTTTCTGTGCTGCCATTGTCTAAATTTCCTGGTGTATTCATTCGAGAGACAGGTGGAAAATTATCGAGACAAAATTCCCTCGGCCATGCCATCGAATATGGTTATCGATTATTCTCATGGAAGCGAACAAAATGACAGGGACCATGTTTACGTCCGGATTTACCTACTAATCCAATAGGAATATGCACACCAATATAACTTCAAGTGCCTAGGATCTCTTCAATGTACAGCTCGTCGCCCTATTATCGTCAATAAGTAGAAATGCTACTTCCGTATGATTCACGGCTACAGAAAGTGATTTATTTTATTTTCTAAGAAGTTGTTCATATTTTCACTGGCTCCATTGACGATGGTTTCGCTTGAATTACGAATCCAGGGTAATCTGTTAACCAACACTTCAAATTAACGTTGTAGTAGGTAAATCGGGCACTGAAAGTAATATATGGTCTTTGTCATTTCATCTGTTTCCATGGGAATAATTGATGACCCCACTCTCAAGGCACGGCTGAAGGAATTTTGTCTCAATAAAACCCACTGATATGTAAGAAAATTTGGACACACTGTATCCGTAATAATTTCACTCTTTTCTACCGTGAGTATTTATCACCGCCTCTGCGGAGAGCAGATCGAACTCACGCCTCTGGCCTTTACCATATTGTTACGGCGAGACGAACGAATCAGAAGTCGGGAATCCAACCCCTCACATTCCCACCCACCTACATTTGCAACTTACGAAAACAAAAAAGTTGTTTTTTAAATTTATTCACCCGAATCAGAATGTTCGCCGCACATTTACTTTTCATTTCATTTTTCCGGTGATGCTGATTTATTTTCTCCATCGTACTTATTTTGTTCAATACTTCTCAACAGACGAGCGCCGTGTTATCTGAACTGTGCATGGACTAAGAGAGATCAACCCCTCCTTCATCCCCCCCAATCTATTGGCTTAGAAGTCAGCATCCAGATCACTAGACTAGTGGTGTGCAAATGGGTCGCGATGCACACATGCAGGGTTTCCAAATGTCCCGGATTTTAAGGAACGATCCCTTATTTGTAAATTTTGTCCCGCGTCCCAGGGAACTTTAATACGGGACGGCAAAAGTCCCGTTTTTCGTCGAAATGTACTGTTTACGATTTGGGCGCCTGCAACCAGGGCCCGACTTAGCCTAATTGGGGCCCGGGGCAAAAACTTCTTTGGGGGCCCCCTCTGCTTCACTACTTCAGTAATGAAGAACTTAATACTTATTACTAAACTTTCTATTCGATTTGGGGGGCCCCCTCTGATGTGGGGGCCCGGGGCAACTGCCCCGTATGCCCCTGCCTTAGTCAGGCTCTGCCTGCAACTGGTGACGAGTCGTCTGTATGCACCCGCATTCTTCACTAATTGGCGGGAACCGAACTTCACAGCGACAACAGTCTCTAGTCATTCTCAGTCTTGTGCTGAATACGAATGCAGATTAGTGTGTGATCGTGTTGTGATAGATAGTGGCGTTTGAATTAAGTGTTTGTTATAAAACTAATCCCTGAATATGAACAGTCGTAATGGTAAACGTTCGAAATCCAATAGTGATGGGTCGAAAAATAGGTTATGTGTTTTTAGGGATGAAGGGATTAGCTCAGCCTAGGCCCAACAACGAAAATAAGGCACGCTGTAGCTATTGTAATAAGGATTTTTCGGTTTTCCATGGAGGTCGAAGTGACGTAACTCAACATGCTCAGGGTGCCGAGCACAAGAAAAACAAAGTAATTGTTTTATCTAGCAGCAACCTATCAAAGTTTTTCACCACTAAAGTTTCCTCTGAAAGTGACAAAATAGCTCTAGCAGAGTTAGCTACTGTATTTCACACTGTAAAATACAATTTGTCATACAATTCTATGTACTGTGGGAACAAGCTCTTTCAAAAGTTTTTTGATGACTCAAAAGTCGCCCCCAAGATTTCTAGCGGAAGATCAAAGGCCGAAGCTATAACTACCAACGTTTTGTACCCAATGTTTCAAGAAACTAACAGATGACCTAAAGGTAATACTGAATATTTTTCTGGTAGTACTGACTCCTCTAACAAAGGAAACAGAAAATTCTACCCGGTGTGTGATCAGTATTTTACAAAAGGAAATGGAGTTTGCAGAAAATTGTTAAACTTTGTTGAAGAAGGTTCAGAAACGTTTGATTTCATAGTCAGCTGCATAACTAGTTCCTTGAATAAGTCAGGCTTGGATTTACAATCAGTGTTAGCATTTTCTGCTGACAATACCAAGGCTAATGCGGACAAAAGCGTTCAGCGCACACTCAGGATTTTTTTTGACTTTGTTGACCTAGAGCAGCGGTTCCCAACCGGTGGGTTGCGAAAGGGTTACAGGTAGGTCGCGACTTGATCCTAAAATTATCAGAAACCATCCAATAAACCATCAGAAAAGATAAGAATAATCGAAACAAATCGAATTGTGGTTTGATTGTTTTCTTGGTTCTTCATTTTTGACATCTGGGGCAGACAACAGAACCACTACATCCCCCTCAGATGACTCACACAGTCACACAGGTGGTGCACACTCTGGCAACGCCGCTCCCCCATATATATATATATATATATATATATATTTGCAATATTTGATGGTAAATTATATATATATAAGGAAGTGATACGATACAAATAAGGTTTTTTACTCCACCATGGACCGATGGACCGTGGAGGTATTCCGATAAGTAAAGGTGGGTCGCCAGCTGAAAATTGTTGATTTTAAATGACGAGAGCACAGTCAAGACATGTGAAACTAATGACAATACAGTCGTTTTTCCTTTTTTAGTAACGTGATTCTCGTTTTTGAAGTCGTCAGTAAAAAACTTGAAAATGATAGCCCAACTGCAGCTGAGATTTATGACGTTATGGTTAAGATGGTAAGGCAGCTGGAGAGCAGATTTGAAGACAAGTTTTTTGGATATTTTGTTACAAAAGCAATAAAGCAATTAGATAATAGCAAAAGGGAAGATCTTACTGAAGGATTCCAGGAGTTTTTGGAAACAGCAGTAAAATATTTGACAAAGTAGTTTGACTTCACAGACGGAAATCCCCTTTATGTTTTAAGACCAATGGCTTTAAATCACAACCTCCAGTTTACCAGCTTGTTGGCTGTTGTGGAGCAGTTTAATCTTGAAAACAAGGTATCCGTAGACAATTTATATGACGAGTTTTCTTCAATAAAAGACTGTCTTGACATTTTGGTTGCAGGAAAGGAAATGAGTGTAGGCAGTAAATGGCAAATGCTGTTTCAGAAAAAGCTCTGAGTTGCCAAATTTATTTAAGGTTGTCTATTTTTGTCTGTGCATTCCACCATCTAATTCGTTTGTTGAAAGAGTTTTTTCCCACATGAACTTGAAATGGACAGATGCAAGAAATGGTGCTCTGGCCGGTTAATAAAAGCATAACTGATTGTTGGAATCAACTCTACATCTTTAAGCTGCAATGAGTTTTTCGACAAATCTCAAGAAAAATCAAAACTTGAAAACCAATTTTAGTGCAGTGAAGTCAAGTAGCAAGTACAATTTCTTG
This sequence comes from Dolomedes plantarius, assembly GCA_907164885.2. Taxonomy (NCBI): domain Eukaryota; kingdom Metazoa; phylum Arthropoda; class Arachnida; order Araneae; family Dolomedidae; genus Dolomedes; species Dolomedes plantarius. The sequence continues at coordinate 110,071,580 of OU015502.1, forward strand.
AAAAAATAAACTGTTCAACTTCAACATGTCATCAACAAAGCTAAATGACTAAGAAACTCATAATAACTGAGTGTTAATTATTTTTTAAACTTGTTTTAGGCCTTCAGTTTGAAAAAAATATAAAATAAATTATAAAATAAGTTTAATTCCTCTTTTTATTTTGGCGCCTGACTCATTCCACAGTAGGGCCTACAGTAATCTGTCACAGTTTTTCATCTCTAAAGTTCCCTCTGAAAGTGACAAAATCACTCTAGCAGAGTTAGCTAAGATTCTCTGCGCACATTATATTATGTACATTGTACAATAATAAAATTACAAATTTTACATACACGTCCCTAACACTTTATGAAGGCACTTAGTTGTAGTAAACTAATAAAATAAAAATCAGTTTTGTACTATATACCTAAACCAATTTTGAATTGTTTTTGATTTGTAAATTTTCTATGTACGTAATGATATTGTTTACTTAACCTAAAATCTATGTAAGTTGCAAAACTTGAACGAAAAATGCATTGAAAATGGCTATTTGAAAGGTTAAAATTTGAAAAATTTCTGGGGGAGTACTCTCGAACCCCCTTTCCCTGGGGGGGGGGGATGGAATACTCCCCAGACCCCTGGTAGTGTACTTATCAAAACCCGTCCCTTATTTTCGGTGTTTTTATTTGGCAACCCTGCACACAGGAGTCACCAAAAAAATTGGAAGGGTCGCAAATAGTTTGGAGTAAATTTATGTCATACTCAATTATTTGATTAAAAATATACACTCATGGACAAAAAAATTAGCGCACCAAGAAATAATTGCGGGATCGTAACGAAACTTGCAATGAAGGTACATGTCGGGGAGATATGCAAATGATTAGAAATGCAGCATGATTGCGCATTACGTATAGCCGGTAGAGGGCGTTGAACATCGTACTCTGTGGAGTATAAAACAGGTAACCAAAGCTTGTTTGAGTGTGCTGAATCATTTACAAAGGAAGAGCTGAGATAGACATGCCATTACGCCGTGTTCGAAGACAATATAAGCAGTTGTCGCAGTTTGAGAGGGGGAGAATCGTCGGGATGATGGAAGCTGGGTGGTCAGCTAGGCGAGTAGCTCGTCAATTAGGCCGCTCTGATTGTGTTGTGAGGAGGTGTTGGGACCAGTGGACCCGAGAGATGTCATGTACACGAAGACCAGGCTCAGGACGCCCTCGACAGACCAGTCGTCGAGAAGACCGCCACATCGTAAGAAATGCACGCGTACAGCCAACTGCTTCATCGGCCGCCATCCAGGCACAGGTAGCATCTTCACTAGGGGCCTCTGTGTCTTCTCGAACCAAACGAAGGCGCCTGGCTGAAGGACAGTCGGTATCGCGGCGCCCATTACGTGTGCTGCCCTTGACGCCCACCCATCGACGCCTCTGTTTGGAGTTTTGCCGCGCACGAGGAAACTGGACTGCAGCGGAATGGAACCAGGTCGTCTTTAGAGACGAATCCAGATTCAATCTCGGCAGTGATGACAATCGTGTTCGTGTGTGGAGAGCCCGTTGTGAACGCTTCAATCCTGCCTTTGCTGTACAGCGACACATCGCTCCCACAGCTGGTGTGATGGTATGGGGTGCCATTGCCTACAATACACGGTCACCCCTAGTATTGTTCCGTGGCACCATGACAGTCCAGCGGTATGTTCATGAAATCCTGCAACCACATGTGTTGCCACTCATGCAACGGCTCCCAAGAGCCATTTTTCAACAAGACAATGCTCGGCCTCATACGGCAAGGGTGTCACAAGACTGTCTCCGCACTGTTACTACCCTTCCTTGACCTGCCCGATCCCCAGATTTGTCTCCAATCGAGCATATCTGGGATCATTTGGGACGACGAGTTGGGCATCCCACGAGTTTGAACGAACTAGAGGCAAGGTTACAGCAAATATGGAACGAAATGTCTCAAGACATCATACAGAACTTGTATGACTCAATGCCCGATCGTATCGCATCGTGCATTCGCGCTAGAGGGGGTCCAACGGAGTATTAACTCCTCCGTTCTTTTACCCTTTTCTCTGAAATAAATTATCCTTTTTCTTTGATTTTCTTATCATTTACTTATATCAAAGTAGTCATTACGTATGTAAAATTTCGTTTCATTTTGACGACTCCTTCTTGGTGCGCTAATTTTTTTGTCCATGAGTGTACTTTAAATGTCCATAATTACAAATTTTTAACTTTTTTTATGTGTTGAAAATATATGACATGATATTGTTTCTAAATGTATAATCCTTTCGACCCCAATAATCTAATATAAATCTGAACTTTAACAGACATTTAATAACAAAAGCGAAGTATTTTAGTTTTATATAAAGAAATTAAGTTTATAATTCTCAATGTTTCAATATAAAGTTTAAAATTTTGATACCACGCTCTTTTATAATTTCAATTTTTGTTAATTTTAATTTAATGAAATACAAATACATATTAATATTAAAATATGAAGTTTTGGTCACATGAAATTTGATAAAAGCAAGAGAAGATGATAAGCGAGACTTTTTTTACTGTAATTATGCAAAGTAAATATTTACCCAAAATATACAATTCATTGATATTTTAATACTTTGTCAAAATTTACTCATTTCTTTTTCCTATTGTTTCGTTAACATCTTCCTCGTGTTAAAAAAATTGTTACTTTTTGTTCTTTTGTTCCTTTATTTCTACTTAAAAAATTTCATTGGAGGTCGAGTGATTTTTTATTTAAAGAAAATGGGTCGCGATCGAATAAAGTTTGGGCACTACTGCCTAGACCATGCCAGCAGTGTGAGGAAATCTCAAGCAGCGAAATCCTTCCTTAATAAAGTTTCTAAAAGTGCGTGATACAGCAAGGAAAAGAATATTTCAGGTAGTCTCCTCTAACGAAACTACCGCGGGTTATCAATGTAGGATTACTTATCGTTTGCTTACATCTTTTTTTCGCATTTTGGTGCTTTCCTGTTTAACTGTCTACTGCAGTGGCGCACCCAGGGGGTTGGCCAATGGGCCCCCCCCCCCCCCCCAAAGAAATAGAAATTGCATTATGAATATTGATTTTGCATTATAAATATTTTTATCCGTTCATCTCGCCCCCCCCCCCCCAAAAAAAAAATCCTGGGTGCGCCACTGGTCTACTGCTACTGGGTTTGGCGCGCTGCCAAAATTATAACATGAGACGCATGTCAATTTTATTCTCTCCGAAGCACCGTTATTAAGGAACGTAATCCTACGTTTAAAAAAAGAGAACAAATGCAAACTTCCGACAAATTGCGAAATGAAAGTTCTATTGGTGAATCCTCTTCTAGTTCATCTAAATGTATCATTTCGCAAATATCTTATTTTATACCGAATAACCACCTCTTATCCACATTTTGTTTCTATACGTAGTCTCAAAAGCCTTCGTTTAAAATTTTTATAAACAGAGGAATTTTTTTTTAATGCAACAGAAAACGAGTCTAAGTTCGAAATGATATTCTTAGAGTTTTTAAATGATATTCTTAGAGAATTTCTCCGATGGAGTTAGTGTTTTCCTTTAAAGTACCACGTGGTTTCTACAAAATAATTTTCTAACTGATGTCTCACATTCTTATGAATTTCAGACACACTCGTGTTTTCGCGCATGGCAAGATTAAATTTAATTTGATCGAGACACAAAATTTGTCGCATACGTTAGCTGCCTAATAAGTTTCTAAACTAAAGAATTCCTAGAGACTTGCTGTAAATACCAATCCGACTTCGTCTTATAATGTGAAACGTAAAACGTCACTCCAAAGGGTTTCCTCTGATTGCCGGTGAAAGCAGATGATCACATTTCCTGCCTAAATATCTTCCAAGACTTAGTAAAGAGTCCATTACTCAATAGACGAAAGTTAATGTAATTTATAAACTTTAAACATTTTTCAAGAGTTCAAATTTAAAATTATGTATTTTATACATAAAAAATTAAGACGATTTCTAATATAAAAGTAATGTTAGAAGCTCCATGCATCAAATACTACTTTAGATGCACATTATATAAACAAAACTTTCAATAAAATAAAAGCTAAACTAATTCAAAATAATTAAAAAAAGAGTCAAATGCGAAAATGAATAGACTCGATATGACGCAGTAAAATATTTATTTATATATCATCATACATATTTATTTCCTCATTTGCAGAATACTGCAGATGTAGAAAAGAAATTAAATCTTGCGTCAAGTGTACCATCCAGTATCCTATGTCATGACCGATATTGCGTTGATACATTTTTTAAAAAATTCAAAAGAAATAATGTCATAAAACATTAAATTAATTCCAAAACATAAATTATATGCGATAAAACTTTTTAAAACAATAAACCCCGTCACACCCATCTTTAATTCGATTTTCAAGGACATTTTCCGTACACTGGAACAAAAATATTTCTTTGCGCCAAAAACTCATACGATCGTAGAGTTGGCCGCATTCCTGAATAGCTGGAGACATGAGTTTTTTACCTGCTTTCTAGACATAAACCTTGCTCTAATACGTTACAGAAGCATGATTTTAAATTACCTTCCCTGGAATATAGATACAGTGCAGACAAAAGGCTCTCCTGTGTGGGTAGAGATGTTTAATTAAAAAACATCGTCCAGAAAAATATATTCTTACACACAATGAGGACCAAAGATTTCTCTCCTGAATGGGTACGAAAGTTTTTTTTAATGTCCGAGTTCAGAAAATCTACTCCCATACAGTGAAGACGAAAGGATTGTCTCCTGTGTGGATGCGCAGATGGCCTTTTTAAATCACTATGTTGAGAAAATCTTTTCCCAGCTAAAGCGCAGGCGAAAGGTTTCTCTCCTGTGTGGGTGCAGAGATGTCTTTTTAAACTACTCCGTAGAGAAAATCTTTTCTCACATACAGCGCAGGCGAGAAGTTTCTTTCCTGTGTGGGTGAGATGCGAGTTTTAAATAATAGAGTCGAAAAAATCTTTTCTCACATACAGTGCATGTGAAAGGTTTCTCTCTTGTATGGGTGCTGAGATGGTTTTTTAAATTGCACGGCATAGAAAAACTTTTCTCACATATAGTGTAGGCGAAAAGTTTCTCTCACGTGTGTGTGCGGAGATGTGCTTCAAAAGCACTTTTTACAGAAAATCTTGTCTCGCATACTTTGCAGGCGAAAGATTTCTCTCCTTTGTGGGTGTGTAGATGTCTTTTTAAATTACTCCGTACAGAAAATCTTTTCTGACATTCAGTACAGGCGAAAGGTTTCTCTCCTGTGTGGGTGCGGAGATGTCTATTTAAACTACTCTGTTCAAAAAATCTTTTCTCACATACAATGCAGTCGAAAGGTTTCTCTCCTGTGTGGGTGTGGAGATGTCTTTTTAAATCACTCTTTTGATAATAGCTTTTCTCACATACAGCGCAGGCGAAAGGTTTCTTACCTCTGTGGTTGTAGAGATGTCTTTTTAAATATCTCTGTTGAGAAAATGTTTTCTCACATACATTGCAGGCGAAAGATTTCTCTCCTGTGTGGATGTAGAGATGTGTTTTTAAAGTATTCTGATAAGCAAATCTTTTCTCACATACAGCACAGGCGAAAGGTTTCTCACCTGTGTGGGTGCGGAGATGCGTATTTAAGTCACTCTTTTGAGAATATCTTTTATCACATACATCGCAGGCGAAAGGTTTCTCTCCTGTATGGGTGCGGAGATGTGTTTTTAAACCAAACTGTCCCGAAAATTGTTTCTCGCATACATTGCATGTGAAAGGTTTCTCTCCTGTGTGGGTGCGCAGATGTTTCTTTAAATTACTCTGTTGAGAAAATCTTTTCTCACATACAGCACAGGCGAAAGGTTTCTCACCTGTGTGGGTGCGGAGATGCGTATTTAAGTCACTCTGTTGAGAAAATCTTTTCTCACATACAGAGCAGGCGAAAGGTTTCTCTCCTGTATAGGTGAGGAGATGTTTCTTTAAATTACTCTGTTGAGAAAATCTTTTCTCACATACAGCACAGGTGAAAGGTTTCTCTCTTGTGTGGGTGCGGAGATGTCTTTTTAAAGCACCCTGTTGAGAAAATCTGTTCTCACATACAGTGCAGGCGAAAGGTTTCTCTCCTGTGTGGGTGCAGAGATGTTTCTTTAAATGATCCTGTTCAGAAAATCTTTTCCCAGCTACAGCGCAGGCGAAAGGTTTCTCTCCTGTGTGGGTGGGGAGATGTCTTTTTAAACTACTCCGTAGCGAAAATCTTTTCTGACATACATCGCAGGCGAAAGGTTTCTCTCCTGTGTGAATGCGGAGATGTGTTTTTAAAGTATTCTGATCAGCAAATCTTTTTTCACATGCAGCACAGGCGAAAGGCTTCTCTCCTGTGTGGGTGCGGAGATGTCTTTTTAAATAACTCTGTTGAGAAAATCTGTTCTCACATACAGTGCAGGCGAAAGGTTTTTCTGTATGAGTACACAGAGCATTATCAGCAATGTGATACGAATGATGAGTGTTTAAGGCGGCGAACTGTGAAAATGTTCCTTCACATAATTTACTTTTGAAAATTTCTTCGGTGCGAGGGGTAATCTGAGCACTGGGACTTTTTAGATTTAGACTTTTTCTACATGTGTCACATGGAGTGCATTCATCTTTGGTTCCAGTACGGTTCTGTTCACAGGAATGGCATTTGTTGGAAAGTCCTTCCAGAGTGGAAATACCCGACGTTTGCTCTTGTGGCATGCCGACGTTTCTTCACACGATGATCACAAATCTGAAACTGCCAGCAATACGTCTAACTTCTTTGTGGACATCACAAACATTTTAGTTTCGCATGTAACGATCTGTACCTAGCACCTGCAAATAGAGGAGAAAGAAAATGTATGATATATATGATCACTATACCATTCTACTATAAACCATTTTCAAGTCTAAATTGTTAATACATACAATGTTTTGCAAAAGTTTGGTGAATCTTGTTTCGTATTTTTCACGTTAAACAGTAAAATACAGGGTGATTTTTTTAAAACTGACAGTACTCAGAGACATCTGTAACGCGATCTATCAGCCGGAATTCCACCAAAATTGATAGAGGGACTAAGGACGACATGGGAAAGAGTTTCCCGTGAAAAAAAATAGTTCCAAAAGTCGCCGATAGGAGAATATGGCGCTCTTGTTGTCGGCGCACCCGAGAATTTGCATAAAATGCAAGTAAAACATCAAAATACAAATTCACGATTATGTAGTCGACAGCAGTGCCAGTATTTCGGGCTATAAAGATCAGGGATGAATACCGAAAAAGTTGTAAGCAGACAAATGAATAACAAAGAAATTTCACTGCAACACCACTTTATGCAGCAAATTCACTTCTCCCTCCTTCAATGTGACCACAGTCCTGTTGAACGACACATTGCATCCTGAACAATACGTTCTCAACGGCCGAGCGTAACATGTCACCAGGAATGTTCATCAAAGTCCGGGATATGTTGTCCTTTAGGACCGCCAAGTTCGAGACTCCACCAAGATACACCTTAGACTTTAAATAACCCCAGAGAAAAAATGTCACACGTGTTAGGTCCGGGGAACGAGATGGCCATGTAAGTGGAAAAAGCGACTGATGACCCTTTCTTTTTTAAAGCGAAGGCGCAACAGATTCCGCACTATAGCCCGAAATACTGGCGCTGCTGTCGACAACATAGCCGTGAATTTGTATTTTGATGTTACTTGCCTTTTATGCAAATTCTTGGGTGCGCCGACAAGAGCGCCATATCTTCCCCTATCGGCGACTTTTGGAAATAATTTTTTTCAACGGAAACTCTTTCCCATGTCGTCCTTAGTGCCTCTATCAATTTTGGTGGAATTCCGGCGGATAGATCGCTCTACAGATGGCTCTGAATACTGTCAGTTTAAAAAAGATCACCATGTCTAAAAGATTGTGCTACGAAATGAGATATACTGGGTGGTTATAATTATACTTACCTAATAAACGGCATCCTACAGCGCAAACGGGTGGACAGAATGCAACGAAATTTCGTATATGGTCTACACACGAGATGCGCTGACGGAATTTCGAAAAAAAATTTTAGTTCCAAAATGCCCACTAGAGGGCGCCTTTTCGGGAAAAACATGAAATTTAACACAATAAACGACCAAAACGGAATACAGAAACAATATTAACAATCTAGAACAAGAATTATGAGTAATAAAATGTAAAACCGGGAAAAGCTGTCAGTTGTAGGAGAAAAATGTCGAGATTTGCATGCTTGGGAAGAAGAGGAAGCTTTATGCAAAACGCGTTAGGGTATAAAACGTTTGCAGACGTTGTCATGTTTAAGTCGATGCTTCCGGTTGTACTAATGACGGTCTCTTTAGTTGAACGTGCGTTATTGGTGAAGCTGTTTTACGAAAACAAGAGGAATGCTTCTGCTGCAGTTCGTGAATTCCGTCGTAGAAAGAACCTACGGCGTGGATCAATGTCTACTAAAGGTATCCGGGCCATGATTAAGAAATTTGAAGAGACGGGGAAATATGAGTTCAACATGGAAGAGGCCGTAAACGTGTCACACCGGTACTTGTTGATGCCGTCAAGACAGCTGTTGACGCACAGTCACAGACATCAGAGTTTGGGAGCAGTAGCGCGTGCAGTTTCTCGACTGACAGATTATTCTTACAGCACCGTCCGAAAAGTACTCAGAAACATAATGCACTACCCATTCAAGATTCGCCATACCCAGGAGCTGCTTGATAGGGACAAACCACGTCTTTCATTCGCAGTCAGTTTTCTCAACAGAAAGACTTGATCTGTCATGGCCTTGGAATATTCTATGGAGCGATGAGGCTCATTTCTACCTCAATGGGACAGTCACCACACAGAATTGCCGCATTTGGGCTAAGGAAAATCCGCGGATCCAGTCTGAATTTCCACTACGGTTTCCAAAGGTCACTATCTGGTGTGGATTCACGGCTACATTCATCCTTGAGCCATTCTTTGATGAAATCGGTGAACGTGGGCCTGTCATGTTCCGTTACGGACCGTCGGTACCATGACATGCTGCAGACGTTTGTTGTGCCGCAACTACAGCAAAGGCGGGTCCTTACATCGACTATTTTTATACAGGATGGTGCGCCCCCACATATCCATGACTCCGTGAAGGCGTTATTGCTCCAACACTTCACAGAGGAACGTGTTATTAGTCGCTCCTTTCCTAATCCATGGCCACCACGTTTGCCGGATCTAACTCCGAGCGATTTCTGGTTATGGGGCTATTTAAAAAGTCCGGTGTATCGTGGAGGTGTTGCGATGTTGAAAGACTTAAAGAACTCCATAACGCTTCATGTGCGAAGCCTCACAACTGATCAGTTACGATCTGCTGTTGAACACACTGTCCATCGACTTGAAATTTTGCAGGTGAATGAAGGTGGTCACGAGGAGCAGCTTTCCCTACATCCTCCTGGACACGATTAACAACTGCTCCTCTTGTGCAATTTCGTCCTAATTTGTTCTTGTTTCTGCAAACTGAACTGTTTTTGTTTCTCCCTTACCTTTACTTAATGTGGTTCGATGACAAGGTGATCAGAAACTAGTCAATAAATGTTAATATTGTTTCTGTATTCCGTTTTGGTTGTTTGTGTTAAATTTCATGTTTTTCCCGAAAAGGCGCCCTCTGGTGGACATTTTGGAACTAATTATTTTTCGAAATTCAGTGAGCGCATCTCGTGTATAGCCCATATACAAAATTTCGCTGCATTCCGTTCACCCGTTTGCGCTGTAGGATGCCGTTTATAGGGGAAGTTTAATTATAACCACCCGGTATATAAACTTTTACAAATTATGTTCTGGATTAATTAAAAAAATGAGCATTTTAAATTTATTGCAATGAAAGCCACGAGGTTCCTTGGCCATCCTTATTCTTTTGTTCTCGTAGATCATAAGGACGTGCAAAGATTTCATGTTTCGGTTTGTAGGGATTTCCACAAAACTGCTGATATCGGTCCCATCAATAACACTAATATGCAAGGTTTTGTTGTTTTGAAATGAATAGGTGTATCTGAATGGATTTTTTTGCGCAGATTCCGAGAATGACCTTCAAAATTCCGTATCACATCACTTTTTTCACAAATGACGGAAATGGGAAAATAAAAAAACGGTATTTTGTAATGACATCGTTATAGGGCAACATTCGTAACGCGTGAAAATGTTTTCTGGAGGGGCGGAATAGATAAATATCAATATTTAGCTGATGATGGAAATGCAACTATTTTATCTGTATGACGTCAGAATTTGCGCCACTCACAAAGACGGAACACGAGAGTTGGAAAATCAGGGCCTGCTCATATTCAATCCATCCCTGTGCCATCCCCATCCAATACCAAGCCCCCAACAGACACCGATTCAGACGATGTTACTAGTGAGGAGATATACAAACCGGACAGTATGGAGGATGAAACCCCAGTGCCATTTACACAGCATGAACTGAATGATTTGGTTCGCGATCTGAATTTACCTAAAGACGCAGCAGAGCTTTTAGGATCACGACTTCATGAAAAGAATTTACTGTGCCCTAATACGAGATTCTCCTGCTACAGACACTGAGAAGCAGAATTGGTTCCGTTTTTGCTGAGGAAGGCGGTTTGGTATATTGTCGAGACATTCCGGCAGTCATGAAATACTTCAACATCAATTACAATTCAGGACAGTGGAGGTTGTTCATAGATGCCAGAAAATCCAGTTTAAAAGGTGTTTTATTACACAATACTAACATCCATCTATCCATTCCAGTAGCACATTCTGTGACTTTGAAAGAGACATACGAGAACCTTAAATTACTGCTGGAAAGTGTGCAGTACAAATTTCATAAATGGTCTGTGTTCGGAGATTTGAAGGTGATTGGAATATTGCTCGGCCATCAAGGAGGCTACACAGAATTTCCTTGCTTTTTGTGTGAATGGGACTCCAGAGCAAGGACGGAACATTGGGTTCGGTAGCAGTGGCCAGTCAGAAGTACATTCACACCTGGCGAAAAAAACCATTGTTTCAATTCCCCTGGTTGATCCCTCGAAAATACTGTTGCCACCTTTACACATCAATCTTGGCTTAATGAAGCAATTCGTGACAGCTTTAAGCAGGGACAGTAAATGCTTTCAGTATCTGGGTGGTACGTTTGCATCAATCACGACTGAAAAAATTAAAGCTGGCATTTTTGTAGGCCCTCAAATACGAAAATTAATGGCAGACAACAAATTCGAGGAAACCATGTGTGAGTGCGAATTGCGAACATGGGCTGCATTCAGAAATGTGGTACACGACTTTTGGGGGAACACGAAGGCTTCAAATTACAATACTTTAGTTGAGGAGCTGCTGGAATCTTATAAACTGCTTGGTTGCAAAATTAGCATTAAAGTTAACTTTCTTCATGCTCATCTCAATTAGTTTCCTAACAATCTTGGTGATTTTTCGGAAGAGCATGGCGAGCGCTTCCATCAGGATATTAAAGTGATGGAAAAAAGATACCAAGGAAAGTGGACTGTACATATGATGGCCGACTACTGTTGGATGTTGAACAGACTGTACGGACGCACACCGAAGACAATGCAAAAAAGGATGTTTGAAGGGGAATCCAGTGGTCAATGTTAGGTGTGTTTGCTTTTGAATATGTATTGATGTTTATTTTTCCTTAAACAATCATTCTGCCCCTCCAGAAAAGATTTTCACATGTTACAAACGTTGCCATATAGCAATGTCATTAAAAAAAACTTTTTATTTTAAATTTTCATATTTCCATCATTTATGACAAAACTTGACGTGATACGGAATTTTGAAGGTCATTTTCGGAATCTGTGTAAAAAATCTATTCAGATACACATATTCATTTCAAAACAACAGAAAAAAGTTAAAAAATTACAGATCAGTGTAATGGATAAGCCATATAGATATTTTATGCCTTGATATTCATTTTAGTTGTCCGTTATTCAAAATAATTTCACCGTTAATTATTAAGTTTAATGCTCCGAGAAATTCCAGAGATTAACATTGAGTAAAAAACTCGGTTACCTCACACATAAATCCAATAAAATATCTCCTTCCCCCCCCCCCCCCCCCCCATGTCGATGGGACTGAACTTGGACTTAAACAGCATCGGAAGTGTCACCATTCATCTCAGTGACCCCCAAACTATGGATTCGACACTATTCTCGATTTTTTTTAATGTCACCCCCTTCCCTGGGGGTGCGCTAAACTTGGGCTTAAATATCTTCGGGACTGTCACCAATCAGCTCAGCGACCCCGAAAACTGGATTCGACACTGCTCTCGGTCATATTATCCCGCCCCCCTCCCCATGCCGATGGAGCTGAACTTGCGCTTAAACGGCATCGGAAGTGTCACTATTCATCTCAACAACCTCGAAAATTATGGGTTCGACACTAGTGTCAGTCGTTTTCGATTACTTTTTCATATCACCCTCTTTTCACCCCCATCCCTAGGGGGTCTTACCCACACAGTATTTTTTCCAGATTGTAAGTTATATGTGAACGAAGTTTAGTTGAAATTGCTCCAGGTGTTCGAGTTTTGCTAGAACATATATACATAAATTTATACACTGAAGAGTAAAAAAACTGGTGCAGGCGTGCGTATGCAAATAACGGAGATATGCAACCAATCAGCGTAACGCGATGCGGTCGGCAGCGCCTATATAAGCCAACAGGTGGAAGCTGTTAGATCGGTACCTGCAGCAACAATGACATGTTATCACGATTTATGCGACTTTGAATGTGGCGTTAAAGTCGGCGCACGAGAGATGAGACAGCATCTCCGAGGTACCGATGCAACTTGGATTTTCGAGCACGACCATTTCACGAGTATGTACCATACAGTGAATATCAGGTATCCGGTAAACCATCAAATCTCCGACAGTGGTGCGGCCGGAAAAAGACTTTAAATGAAAGGGACCGTCGACGACTGACGAGAATCCTTAAACGAGATAGACGTGCAACACTTCCTCAAGTTGCTGCGAATTTCAATGCTAGGGCATCAACAAGTATCAGCGTGAGAACTGTTCAAACGACCGTCATTCATATGGGCTTTCGAAGCCGCAGGCCTACTCTTGTACCGTTATTGACTGAACGGCACAAAGCTTTACGCCTGGACTGGGTCCGCCAACACCTCCATTGGGCTGTTGAGGATTGGAAACACATTGCCTGGTCTAACTAGTCTCGTTTCCAATTGTATCGGGCGGATGGACGTGTACGGGGACAACCTCAAGAATCCATGGACCGCACGTGTCATCCGGGGACTGTTCAAGCTGGTGGAGCCTCTGTGATGGTATGGGGCGTATGCAGTTGACATGATATGGGACCCCTGATACGTCTAGAGACGACTGACAGGTGACGGGTACATAAGCATCCTGTCCGATCATCTACACCCATTCATGTCCATTGTGCAATCCAACGGACTTGGATAGTTTCAGCAGGACAGTGCGACATCCCCCACGTCGAGAATTGCTACCGAGTGGCTCCAGAATCACTTCACCTGACTTTAGACACTTCCATTGGCCACCTAAATCCCTAGACATAAACATTATTGAGCATATCTAAGATGCCTTACAATGTGCTGTTCAGAAGAGATCTCCACCTCCTCGCACTCCTATGGATTTGAGGACTGCCCTACAGGATTCATGAGGTTAATTGCCTCCAGGATACCTTCAGACATTAGTTGAGTCCATGCCATGTTGTGTTGGAGCACTACTGCGTTATCGGGGGCGCCTTACACAATATTAGGCAGGTGTACCAGTTTTTCTGGCTCTTCAGTGTACATACACAAATTTATATATAGAGAGAGATTATTACAGGAAACAACATAGAATATGAGGCTTAAGGGTTTGATTAGGCATAGTTGTTAGAGATGTAGTTTGGTGGCAACAGATCATTTTCGCTGCGCTCTCTCCACATTTTAATCTGTATTTTGCACAGATAATCTCTTAGAAGTGACAATTGTATAAATTCTTCAAATTTCTGTTCGTCCATCTACTGTACAATAGGTACTTTTATGTTAATCTTCAAATCATCTGAATCAAACATTTCAAAACAGTTATGTGCGGAGCTCTTGTAGTTTATGATATATGGGTCAGAAAAACACGGCTGATATGAGTTTTTTTCAGACCAACACCCAATGATTTGTCACCTTTTTTTTCTGTTTAGAACTTAAAATTTAAAAAATCTTTTTTTTCTCTTTCTGAGCTACACACAAACATATATACAACTAGCTGAATACCCGTACTTCACTACAGAATATGTTCAACATGAAATTTACAACATGCATTAGCGGAGGTGAGATATGCAAATGATTAGAATTTCAGCGCAGACGCACATCACGCGCGCCTGTGGCGCCACTTCAAAGCGCTATTTAAGGCTTGGAGATTTCGACGATTTCAAGTTCGGCAATTGTGTTTTTCTTGTGGTTTTTTTAAAAAACGATCAATTATGCCTCGTCGAAAACAGCGATCATCTTTTGATCAAGTATCCGAGTTCGACAGAGGAAGGATAGTGGCCTACCGAGATTGTGGATTAACTTTCAGGGAAATCGGTAGTCGTGTTGGACGAAACCAAACAACTGTAATGCGGATATGTGATCGTTGGATACAGGAGGGTACGACGGACCGGCGTGTTCGATCGCATCCACCTCAGCGCACCACTTCACGTGATGACAGGCAAATTGTGCGCATGGCAGTGACATCACGAACCATAGCACAGCACATGCAGTCTGTAACGCATCATCCAGTGTCTGCGCGTACCATTCGACGCCGTTTACAGCAGAGTGGTCTGTCCGCAAGACGTCCATTGCTTTGTCTACCCTTGACGCAGAACCACTGACGTCTCCGCCGCCAATGCTGCGATGACAGAAGGATGTGGACGGCAGAATGGAATGAAATTGTCTTTACTGACGAGTCACGCTTCTGTCTGCAACACCACGATGTTCGCATACGAGTCTGGAGACACCGTGAAGAGAGGATGCTGAACAGCTGCGTTATGCACCGCCACACTGGTCCTTCACCGGGTATTATGGTATGGGGCGGTATTGGATATCACTCTCGCACACCTCTAGTACGCATTGCCGGTACTTTAAACAGCCAGCGCTACATCTCCGAGGTGTTGGAGCCAGTTGTCCTTCCTTACCTTCAGGGCTTGCCCACAGCCATATTTTAACAGGATAATGCGCGACCACACGTGGCACGCATTGTCCAACGGTTCTTCGTCAATCGCCAGATTGAATTGCTTCCCTGGCCGCCTCGCTCTCCGGATCTTTCGCCGATAGAAAACATGTGGTCCATGGTTGCTCTACGATTGACCCAGATTCCCTCCCCAGCTGTCACAGCAGATCAACTTTGGCAACGTGTGGAAGCTGCTTGGTCTGCTGTACCCCAAGAACTCATCCAAAGTCTCTTTGAATCAATGCCGAGGCGTGTGGCAGCGGTGATCTCCAACAATGGCGGCTACTCTGGCTACTGATTTTGGCAGGAACCACACTTCACAGAAGTCTATAAATTTAATCATTTGATACTTGGTCAACATGTTATCTACAAAATAAATTTTGTTGTGATATCTCTTGTCTTTCTTGGTGTTGCAATTTGGGTGGCCAGCAGTGTATATTTTTTGTGATTTATGCACACACACGCATATATACAGTTAAAAGTATTTTACAATTTATTTTCAACTTATTAATAAAAATATACATTTTCAATTAATGCGGGTCGCAACTGAAAAATTTAAAGATAACACCGTGAGTCATTCATAGAAGTTAATTGTACAGAGCCCCAACTAAAGTGCAAATTCAACAAACATTTCTAGTCCATAGTAAACCACAGTGGAGGCTACTTAATGCTGTCTACAGCATACTTAATGCCCCCCCCCCCTTAAAAAAAATAAACAGAAAAACCTGTACACTAACTCTATTGCTGAAAATTTTAATATTAAAGTAATAACAATGGTTAGCACACAAAGACTTGGAATGACAGTGTGGCACAATACAGAACATGTACAGAATGTGATTCAATCTGTGTACAGATTAAAATAATAGTAAAATTACAAAGTTTATACAGCATATTTATACCCAGTACAGAACTGTATTTTTAATGATTCTTTCATGGTGTGTCTAATTTTTAATTATTTTTCATACTTTTAATTCAAACTCTTTAATCATAAATAGATCATTTGAAGATGTACTGAATTTTAGGGGATTTTTTGGCAATTAAAAGTGAAAAAAATTTTAAATTCAAGTGAACTGTGATTCGATAGCTGGGCAAAGCCCGGCTAGTACAAAATAATCTATCATGGGCAAGTATAACTACTTCAGATATTTTATGATTCTAAGGCTATTTTTAAAAATCTTTTAACCAAACCTTGCAGACATTAAATAGATTTAGCAATTCAGCTCCTTTTCAATGATAGATATTTAAAATTTTAATAACATTTAATTTTCACACACATTTTAACTTTATTAATGCAAAAGTTGATACATACCAGAGTGAGCCTCTTTTTCAGATTCTGAACCTTTACTGGACTTTTCATTATCTGTTAAAAAGAAAAAAAAATATCAATAGGTACAAAAAATTTGTAATCCATTATTTTTCACTGTTTACAGGATTTACAGACTTATGATAATATTTAAGGTAATAAGGAAACCATAATTACCAGATTGTTGCTCTTTTTCAGAATCCGAGCTTTTATTTCTATTATCTACAATAAAGAAATAACTAAATAAACAAGCATAACTAAATAAAAGAGCAATGAAAATATTTAAAAAACAGCAAAAAGAAAAGAATACCTACTATCATAAAAGCTTCAAATAAAAAACAATATTATTTTATGCAAAATATTATTTTACTGATATCTTACACTATCAAAATATGATAAAAGGAAAAATAAAACAATACATTTAGCAGAGTCACAAAGGTCCAGAACAAATGCAAATACACTCATGGACAAAAAAATTAGCGCACCAAGAAATAATTGCGGGATCGTAACGAAACTTGCAATGAAGGTACATGTCGGGGAGATATGCAAATGATTAGAAATGCAGCGTGATTGCGCATTACGTATAGCCGGTAGAGGGCGTTGAACATCGTACTCTGTGGAGTATAAAACAGGATAACCAAAGCTTGTTTGAGTGTGCTGAATCATTTACAAAGGAAGAGCTGAGATAGACATGCCATTACGCCGTGTTCGAAGACAATATAAGCAGTTGTCGCAGTTTGAGAGGGGGAGAATCGTCGGGATGATGGAAGCTGGGTGGTCAGCTAGGCGAGTAGCTCGTCAATTAGGCCGCTCTGATTGTGTTATGAGGAGGTGTTGGGACCAGTGGACCCGAGAGATGTCATGTACACGAAGACCAGGCTCAGGACGCCCTCGACAGACCAGTCGTCGAGAAGACCGCCACATCGTAAGAAATGCACGCGTACAGCCAACTGCTTCATCGGCCGCCATCCAGGCACAGGTAGCATCTTCACTAGGGGCCTATGTGTCTTCTCGAACCATACGAAGGCGCCTGGCTGAAGGACAGTCGGTATCGCAGCGCCCATTACGTGTGCTGCCCTTGACGCCCACCCATCGACGCCTCCGTTTGGAGTTTTGCCGTGCACGAGGAAACTGGACTGCAGCGGAATGGAACCAGGTCGTCTTTAGCGACGAATCCAGATTCAATCTCGGCAGTGATGACAATCGTGTTCGTGTGTGGAGAGCCCGTGGTGAACGCTTCAATCCTGCCTTTGCTGTACAGCGACACATCGCTCCCACAGCTGGTGTGATGGTATGGGGTGCCATTGCCTACAATACACGGTCACCCCTAGTATTGTTCCGTGGCACCATGACAGCCCAGCGGTATGTTCATGAAATCCTGCAACCACATGTGTTGCCACTCATGCAACGGCTCCCAGGAGCCATTTTTCAACAAGACAATGCTCGGCCTCATACGGCAAGGGTGTCACAAGACTGTCTCCGCACTGTTACTACCCTTCCTTGGCCTGCCCGATCCCCAGATTTGTCTCCAATCGAGCATATCTGGGATCATTTGGGACGACGAGTTGGGCATCCCACGAGTTTGAACGAACTAGAGGCAAGGTTACAGCAAATATGGAACGAAATGTCTCAAGACATCATACAGAACTTGTATGACTCAATGCCCGATCGTATCGCATCGTGCATTCGAGCTAGAGGGGTCCAACGGAGTATTAACTCCTCCGTTCTTTTGCCTTTTTCTCTGAAATAAATTATTCTTTTTCTTTGATTTTCTTATCATTTACTTATATCAAAGTAGTCATTACGTATGTAAAATTTCGTTTCATTTTGACGACTCCTTGGTGCGCTAATTTTTTTGTCCATGAGTGTACTTCAGTAGAAAAATAATTACATAACATCTTTCTAATTAAAATTTTGGCTGAAGTACGATACTTACACCGATACGCTAAGTGGGACAGTAAAAATTTCGCCGCGGCAACCTCTGACTTTAAGGCTCGGTGCACACGAGCGATCCGGTGTCGTTGCGAATTCGCACCGGCGCCGCGCCTTCAATTCACACGACATGCGAATCCTTTGCGGTTTTGGCTGTTCCGTGAAATTTACGTCCCAGATCATCCATTTTAAATGGCTTGGAATGGAATTTAAACAATAGGAGTCAAGCTATGGAGTTAGAAGTGTACTCGAGAAAAAGAGTTGTGTTTTCTTACTTAGTTTGTAAGTATCTAAAATATAGGAAAAGAAGTTATTGGGTCCACCCACTGGTGAGTTCAAGATTATTAAAAGGGACATTTTCGTCGTTATATGAAGACTTGTGTAATGATGAATCAAAGTTTTTTAATTACTTCCGAATGAGCAAACACTCTTTTGAAGAGTTCGTTGGAAGAATTAGAGACAAGAGAGATGGCTATAAATTTGAAGGGCACTTACGTATTATAGCTGAAACTTGGCAGCTTTTTACCCTTGGCGCAATATCCGCCCGCCAATACCTAATTTCACAGAGGCAACCTATTTTCTAACCGGAAGTTATAAACAACATTTCCAGCAATAGTATGTTTAAAATTTACAAATGTGTAGAAAACGTGTCAGATGAAGAACAAGATTTCGATTATAAATAATTTTAGCTTTAATTAAAAATTGCGTACTAATGACAAAACAAAAATGCATGAAAAATATTCAAAATGAGTATGTAACAAACGCAAAACTTTCGAAGCTTAAGTCTTAGGATGCTAAAATTTTGCATGGTGGTTACTCCTAAGTCTTACGTGCCCACTAAAAAATATTTTTAAAAATTACAAATTTTCAGGGTGTTAAAAGGGGCTTAAACCCCCTCCCCCATTAAAATACATCCAATGTATCTCTTGAACAAAAGGGTCCGGGAAGTTGAAATTTTGTATGGTGGTTCCCCTTAAGCCCTATGTGCACACCAATAAATCTTTTTTTAAAGTTCAAATTTTAAGGGGTTTACCCCCCCCCCCCCCGAAAAAGAAAGAAATAAACCCACTGTATCTCTTGAACTTTAAGGCCTGGGAAGCTGAAATTTTGTTGGTTGGTTTCCCTTGCGCCCTAGGAGCACACCAATAATTTTTTTAGTTCAAATTTTAAGGGGTTTAGCACCCCCACCCCACCCCCAAAAAAGAAATAAATCCACTGTATCTCTGGAACTATAAGGCCTGGGAAGCTGAAATTTTGTTGATTGGTTTCCCTTGAGCCCTAGGAGCACATCAATAATTTCTTTTAGTTCAAATTTTAAGGGGTTTAGACCCCCCCCAAAAAAAAATAAATAAATAAATAAATAAATAAATAAACCCACTGTATCTCTGGAACTATAAGGCCTGGGAAGCTGAAATTTTTGTTGGTTGGTTTCCCTTGAGCCCTAGGTGCATACCAATAAATCTTTTATACAGTCAAATTTTAAGGGGTTTAGTCACCCCCCCCCCCCCAAAAAAAAAACACTGTATCTCTGGAACAATAAGGCCGAAGAAGTTGAAATTTTGCATGGAGGTTCCTCTTAGACTCTAGGTGCTGGCCAAGAAAGATGTTTAAAAAGCAACTTTTTAGGAAGTTGTAAAGTGGTTTTAAATCCCCAAAATAAAAATGAAATATCAAAACTCGTATTTAAATTCGGATCACTGTTGTTAAATTCTGCGATGAACTCCTTATGAGAAATGACCCCACCTTACTGCTAAAGTTAATTGAAATTAAATGAACCAAATGACATAATTCATGGCACTCGTGTAATCTGTGGCGAAGCACTTGTATGAAATATACGAAAGCAGTTATTAAATATGCATCAACATTTTGAGCAGCAGCATGTTTAAAAAAGTATTTGGAAAACACATGGAAAAGTTTAAAAAAATAAGCAGCTGAAGAACAAGATTTCGCTATAGATAATTTTATATCTAATTAAAAATTTCATATTAAAAACAAAATAGGAATACTCTCTTAGGCACAAAAAAAGGCGACGCGCTAAGAAGGGGTAATGCAAATTGGACACAAATTGATATGCATACAGGTTTCGACGGAAAATGCAAATATTTAAAGTAATGGCAATCGGGAACCGTAGAACCAGTTTTCCTTGTGAATTCTGACTGTTTTGCCGCAATCTTTAATATTACATCTCCAGCTACTGGTCGATTAAAATAGGCACGCATGTTGTGAAAGTTCGGATATACACGCTGAATGGGCAAAATTCCACGGATCTGGAATAAAGACACTGCATCTTCTTCCTTTTGGCCTATATTACTCTATCAAAGTTCTTTGACAAAGATATTTTTTAAAAGTTATTTGTATCTTTAACAGTTATACATAAAAGAAATGCTATAACCTCAAAATACCCCTATTACACTATCAAAGTTCTTTGACAAAGATCTTTCATAAAAGTTATTTCTATCTAAGGGGGCTAAACCCCTTAAAATTCGAGTTCTTAAAAAATATTTATTGGTGTGTACCTAGGGCTTAAGGGGAACCACCATGCAAAATTTCAGCTTTCTAGGCCTTATGGTTCCAGAGAGACAATGGGTTTTTTTAGAGGGGGGGGGTTAAGCCCCTTTTAACCCCTTTAAAATTTGCATTTTTTAAAAAGATTTTTTTAGTGGGCACCTAGGGCTTAAGGGGAACCACCATACGAAATTTCATCTTCCTGGGTCCTATGGTTTCAGAGATACAATGGGGTTTTTTTTCAGTGGGGGAGGGGGTTAAGCCCCTTTTAAACCCCTTAAAACTTGTACTTTTTAAAAATATTTCTTAGGGGGCATGTAGAGCTTAGGAGTAACCACCATACGAAATTTCATCTTCCTGGGTCCTATGGTTTCAGAGATACAATGGGGTTTTTTCAGTGGGGGAGGGGGTTAAGCCCCTTTTAAACCCCTTAAAACTTGTACTTCTTAAAGTATTTCTTAGGGGGCATGTAGAGCTTAGGAGTAACCACCATACGAAATTTCATCTTCCTGGGTCCTATGGTTTCAGAGATACAATGGGGTTTTTTTCAGTGGGGGACCCCCTCCCCCACTGAACCCCCTTAAAATGTGTACTTTTTAAAAATATTTCTTAGGGGGCATGTAGAGCTTAGGAATAACCACCATGCAAAATTTTAGCATCCTAAGACTTTTCTTTCGAAAGATTTGCGTTTTTAACATACTCATTTTGAATATTTTTCGTGTATTTCTGTTTTGTCATTAGTGCGCAATTTTTAATTAGAGCTAAAATTATTTCGAATCGAAATCTTGCTCTTTATCTCCCGCGTTTTCCACACATTTGTATTTTTTTAACATGCTATTGCTCGAAATGTTGTTTATAACATCCGGGCATCGAAATATTTTATAAAACTTTGACGAAGAGCCCAACTTTTATAAAAGTTATCTTTTATCAAAGTTGAGGTATTACACTGTCATATTTCTCGTCAAACTTCTTTTGTAAAAGTTCTTTGTCAAATAACTTTCATAACCTAAAAAAATAAAGAAAATCTTCAAAACGAAACTTAAAACGGGAGCGAAAAGCAATGAATGGCGAAAACAATACTATCAATAAGGGGATAGGGCGCATAATTGCCGTTTTTTCGCCAAACCGCAAAGTTTCAGCTATAATACGTAAGTACCATTTGAAGATTCATTATGTATCGAAGGACTTTACGACAGCTGACAAAATCAAGGAACTCATCAAAATCAAGGAGGGAAATCTTAAATCAGATAAGAAATACATGGGCTGACTACTTCATTAGCGATATTGGAAAACTGCCATGGCAAAATGACTGCATCTTCTATCTATATAAATAAAGTAACAGACGTATTTGTCGGGTCACGTGAACGTCACGTCTCCGGGTCTCACTCATCCTGAGAATGCGATTTTGGCGGCCATTTTATTTTGGTCGAAAATCGGTGTATTATTTTTCTCATGAAAGTACATAAATCTTACATATTTGGAAAGAGCTTTGAAAACTGATAACTTTTTCTGCTTACAGTTATTCTGATACTTTAATAGTTTTAAAGATATTATAATTCTAAAAAAGCACTCCACCGGAGAAGCAGGCCACTCCAAGCAGTATGGTGCAGCCATCTGTCGGCAGCGACGGGAATGAAAATTGACGGGAATTTAATACATTTGTATGGCCCTGAAAAGGGTTTTTTTTTCTTTTGTGGGGCCCGAGCATAGCCGGGCTTTGCCCGGCTAGTTTAACAATAAATGCGAATGTGGAAAAGTGTCAACTGGGAAGATTGTTATTATAGTTAAAAAATAGCAATAAATAATAAAAAATTTAATAAATGGAAAAATATGTTTAATTTTTGCTTTCAACTTAATAAAATTTTAATTGTTTGGTGCTGTGTTGAATTTCTAATTATGTAATTTACTGCTATGCACTATTATTTTAAACTTAGGTGATTTTAGGAAAAAATAGATTAAAAAAATAATTCAACACCAGAATACGACTGACGTAAATTTATATAAAATTGATATTGTTTTATTATTTCCTACATTGAAATAGAAAGTTCGTTATTAAATTTAAAAATTAATAAAAGTTTAATCAATCGAGAAATATGTTTAATTTTTGCTTTCTCACATATTGTTTAGATTTGTGTTTAATTTTTAATTAAGTTATTTAATGCTACGCTCTGCTATTTTTATCTAATTACATTTGAGAAAACATCAAAAATCAATACGACACTGAAATATGACTAATGTAAATTTATCTGAAATATGTTTTGATTAAAATTGATATTGTTTTATTATTTTTTAAATTGAAAACAATAATTTTATAACTGGACTTGACAATTTCTTTTTGTGTTTTTTCTTCGAAATCTGGATACAAACTGATGCAAATTCTTACCCACGCACTTCGAAATCTGGATACAAACTGATGCAAATTCTTACCCACGCACTTCGAAATCTGGATACAAACTGATGCAAATTCTTACCCACGCACTTCGTTTAAGATTTTTGTCGTGGTATTTTTCATATTTAATATCCCACAATTCACTAAACTTTTTAACTTCCTCTAATTAAAAGTTCTGTGTCTACACCTTCAGCCATTTTGTTGCGGTAAAATGTCGTCCGTCTGTCGAACGGTTGAAATGAAGGTACTGATGAGCATCCGTACTCGCTCGTTTCATGACGTGTAGGAGGATGTTTTGTTTATGAACAGGACTTTTTCGTAATGAAATGTCTTCTTCGCTTCATAATAAACGATTAATGAATTCACAATTGTTTTCACGCTTTGTTTGTATATTTAAAAGATTTTTTTTTCCTACTGTAAATCTTTATTTTTCAGAATAAAAAAAGTTTTTAAGTGGGAGTGGTGGGTAATTGCTGCTATTTAAAGTGTAATATAATTTCAAAAAATTCGTATTTTTTGATAGCTCTATCATTAAAAATATTATATCCTAATTTTCTTGTATTTTCAATTTTTTACTATCAATTTTTAAAAATTGATAATTAAAAAAAATTTTAATTGATAATTTTTTTAAGCAAGGGTGCTTAAATTTAAGTACTTTCATTAAAGTTTAAACTTTTTAAAAATGATGTTTCTGCATTTTTATATTTCAACAAATGCTTGCAAACAATTTCATATATATACTGATTTCGACTAGTCTTTCTCATTTTTCATTAATTTTTAAAATTTTCTCTATTTTGCGGAAGTGAATATTCAAGGTTATATAAGCTTCAAAATTAAATTTTATTCTTAAAAATGCTACTTTATGCATTTCCATGGACAAAATGTCTTTATTTTCTATTATATTCACAGTGAATGTTGTACCAAAGAGCTCTTAACAAAATCTATGACTAAAGAGAAATGCTGGCAATTTATGACTCTATTTAAAATTTACTGATTGGATCTGTAAACGTTTTTCCAGTTCTTATTTGCATATCCTAACCCAGCGAGCTGTGTAAGCAAAAAGGGTACTACTAGATAATAAATGCACTAGAAATAATCATGCACACCTAAAAATATGTACACTAGGAACAAAAATGTGAATTGGTGACTTAGTAACATAATACAAATACAGTATAAAGATTACAAAGTGCCACAAATATTTTGTTTGTGTCTTTGTTTAATCAACTGAACACTCTTTTAATATTTTATATAAATATGGTGGATTCCAAGTAGTGATTCAACACAATTGGTTGAATCTCTACTTGGACAACCAAACAAAACTTTACAAATTCACAATTTATAAAGTTTTTTCTGTCCAAGGTGGAGGACTTTGTCATGAAACATTCGCCTTTAGTTATTCATCATGATTTACTAGCTACTTTATTATGGGAGCACCATATAGGTGAGCCAGCATTGCTCCCTATGCAGGGGACAACACAGAAAGGACCAAGCCTTATTCAGGATTTGAACCCAAGCCAACTCTGTGGAAGTTTTGAATGCTAGCCACTACACTACTATAAAGCATAGAAAATATATTTTTTTAAATTAACTATGAAAGGCATGAATGGCAAGAACTCAGATGTCAGACTTTCCAATAGAAAGTAATTAACTCTTATACCTTAACATATAAATTAACCTTATAATTATAAATACTTTGTTACCTTAATATATAAATATTCCAAATTTTTAAAACTTAAAATGTAGAATTCACTTAAAACCTTATAGATCTTTTAAATCAGATTTATATAAATCATGTTTAAAACAAAGTTATATACAAATGTCGACAAAACTGACAGTGAGTAAGAAAGTTCATCCTGAAATGCTAAACTGTCATAATGAGTGCAAAGAAAGTAAATGATTAATTTATGTTTAAAAAGTTTTCATGAAAGAACTTATACACAATGTTTATTAATAGTTACCTTATGCAAAATGAAAACTTACCAGCCTACATTTTCATATTTCGGGCAAAGTAATCGTTTACATAAATGGTTTAATATAATCCTTTAACAATAGTTTTATCTTTTTTTCATGTACAAATATAATTAATTTGATGCATATTCATTCCCAGCATAATTACAGAGCACATTTCTAGAGCACTTGGGGGGAGGGGGGGGGAAATGTACAAGAATTTTAAAAACTGTATTTTTGACACTTTTTTCTAAAACCGAACAAATATCAATTTGACAAACACTGAACTTATGAACACAAACTAGAGATAAAAAGATTATCAAAGGTATGAACAGATAGAAAGTAGACAAATTTTGCCATTACAAAATAATCTATTGAGCATAAAGAATACCAAAGAAATCTTTACCAAAGATTTCTTTATGATACATGCTATAGAGAAAATTAAATGTTTTTGTATATAACATACTAGCAATCAGGGCCCAATTTAGAAAATTCTTGATTATAGGCACAACTCGGGATGGGGGCCCCCCAACACTGATGTTGGCGTAAAATTTCCAAAATTGACACACAAAAAAAAAAAATAATCATGAATCATTGTAAAAGTACCATTTTACCAAGAATTGGCTAATTAAAGCGTAGAAGCCTAGAACATTATCAAATAACAAAATGCAATACAACATATTAACTTCATCATTAAAACACCAATACAATGCAACCAGAAAAACTTATTAATCCCTTAGATACACTATAACATACAAACAATGAACTATACATATAACTATACATATGAGGAACCAATCAATCAATCAAATTTGAAAGGATATATTAAAGAAATTGCTATTAAAAAGGGTAAAATAAAAAGAATTTGAATTTTTTTTTCTTTTTTTCCTTTTAAAATAAAATTTTTTTGGGGGGCCCCCTAGGTCCGGGCCTAATGGAAAATCAGGGCCTGCTAGCAATAACTAGTAATTAATGTTAAATAATTTATTTTTGCTTTTAATAAGAATTTCAACTGTAAATTTCAAGTAATATTTTTAAATCATCCTCTTTGAAATACAATGATTTAAAACTTTAAACAAATATATTACAATGAATGATGTATCTGAAACTATAAATACAGTGAAACTTCTTTATAGTGACCATTAATAGTGCCGAAAGAAAATGGCTGTTTGGGGGGTTGTTGTCGAAAAGAGGTTTCTTCCATAACATTGGCTCTATGGCAACTACAATTGGTTCAGAACAAAATATTGCCCTTTATAGGTGTGGGTGGCTACATAAAGTTTCACTATTTATGAGTATTGCAGTCATAGCTGTTACTGTTATATCTCTTACAATGACTGATTAGCATGAAAGTTATTCATTAAACCTTATCATCAAAAACCTTGACACAAAATGAATACAGAAACAAATAACATAAAAAAAAAATTCTGATGTAATCATAAGCAAAACAGTTCTTTGATAGAAGAATGATACAAGTAAGCAAAGACTAAACTGCAGATTACTGCTCATGCTGCCAAGTCGCGCAACTCACCATGTTTGGTGCTAGTACATAATTTATGGGGAAAATTTTATTATTTACTCAGTATTACTTATAAGTTTTCTATGAAATTAACAGTGTATTTGTTTTTAATTATATATAAAGAAATTTAATGCATGTAAATGATGGTTTGTTAACTTTGATAAGCTTTACACAATTTAACAGTTTTAATATTTAAAGCATTGAATTAAATTAAGAAAAATCCAAACAAATTAATATTAGGAAAAGTGGATTTCTTTTAGGCCTCAAATTTGATGATTATACTTAAAAATGGCTCCTTCGTTTATGTTCTGCTCTTGGGTTGAATTTTTTATAATAAATGTTTTTATTAATCAGTTAAATGGCTTAATAGACTACAAACCTGATCTAGCTAAACTTCGTGCTTATGTCACCTAAGGTCAACGATTATTTCTAAGACATATAACTTTGTTTTTTTCACTTTCAATTAAATGAATTTTTATGACGATAATTTAGATGCTTTCAGCAAATAAAATTCTAAATTAGCTTCACCGAATGAATTATAAATTCAGCCAATAATAAAAAAAACTAATTTTTTTCATAACATTTCATTTTCTTCCTTTTCAATGAATACAATCAGGAAAAAGGCAGCTTACCCCTAAATAATCATATCTATAAAATATAGATAATGGGTCTTATGCCAGGCCTGATTGCATCTGGTACATCAGTTCACTTTGGCCAGTATTTTTTAATTCTAATTTTTACAGATGAAGATGCATAATTTATGTTTTTAGTTAATTTTGTACTTTTTCCTAAAATATTTCAATTTTAATCTTAGTTTTATAAATTGATTTATATATTTTGGAAATATTTCAAATTTTGCTCTAAAATTTTATTGGTAATACTTTTATCATCTATTTTTAATTCTTCTATAAACGTTGAATTAATCTTGCTACAAACTTTTTCATTTATGTACTTTTATTTATTTTTTTACTATTTTTATACTTTTGTGTCTTTATATTGAAGTAATTAGATGGTTACTTTTCAGTTATATTTGTTTATTTTTAATAAAATCCTTTTCTTTTGAATACATTGTTTCTCTACAACTGTTTCTACAAGAAATCCCACAATCTGCTTTTAAACTGTTCAAATTTTGGCACTGCAAATATTTAGGCTATGTTAATTATTTATTTTACATAAAATCCTTTTCTTTTGAATATATTGTTTCTCTACAACTGTTTCTACAAGAAATCCCACAATCTGCTTTTAAACTGTTCAAATTTTGGCACTGCTATGCTTTTAGGCTATGCTAATTATTTATTTTAAAAAAATGCTGTATTCAATATTTTTCTTATTGAAGTATTCTAATTTTGTTTATCAGTAATGTAAATCGGATCAGTTCAAGTAAAATTTCAACTTACTAGAACATGGAACACAGCGCCTTAAATACAACACAGATTTACAGGTGGTAAATTCCGAGGCTGTGGCTAGGCTGTGGCTGCGTCGGCCAGCCGCGACCGGCCGACGCAGTACGTCACTGCGCATCATGTTTGGAAATTCGATCAGCCGATAACTTAGGATTCGGAATTAGATGAGCGGCTGGTTTTGCTGGTTGCGTAGCTTTGAGGACTAAATGTCCGGCTGAATTTGCCGGCTGCTTAGCATTGTGGACATCATTTGAGCAAAAAAACCTGAAATTACATGTTTAGCAGAATTTTCAAATAGAACCATGAAATAACTCCATCATTGCTTCTTAAAAAAATGAATTGTTTGATTGATGGCTGCAAACCATTCAACTCCTCTCGATATTAAACTCCTATTAACATCCTCTCCATATTAAACTCCTCAGAATTTAGGTAGATTCAGCCTTTCATCATTGTACCACTAAAAGCTGAAAAGGAAAATTTTCAAATTGTCCTTTGGCTTTGTGAACTGTATGTGATAGAAGGAACTGGAAAAAAATTACCTCAAAGCAGCTTCATAAACTATGTTTCTCGTTGCTTGATTCGGGACAAATACATACAAATTTCTTGAAGATCCGACTCTACAGCACGCAACGTAAAACTGTCCATGAGAAAAGAAAGGTAATTCCAAGTTTACTCCAGCTACATGTAAAGATTGTTCTTGGGCCTTATTGATGGACATTGTAAAAGCTAAACGAACTGGAAATTCTAGACGCTTGAAATGAAATGGCATATCTGATGGAATGAGGGATATGCGCGGAATGAAAGCATCCTCACCTTTGGCGCAGCCTGTCAAAATTGTTGCTTCAATGACATGAGGATGGAGCTGCTTAACACTAATCTTGTGCCGTTGCAAAGTCTTGGGGGATTTAAATTTCTGAGAAGCATAATGGGTGATCCAATCATCAGTACCAAATTATACGGTGGCATTCCAGGAGGCTCCAAAGAGTTTAAAAATTCAGTAGGGTAGTGCACAGCCTCATTTTCTTCAACAATGGTAACTATTGATTTGTACAATACAGCTTCTAAAGGCAGCTCTTCTTGAATCTTCAAGTTGATGTTATTTACACTATCATTTTTTGGTACAAGAATCTCACGTTCGCAAAGCCACTTATGGTCTGTAAAATGATGTCGAATATTTGGAAATACTTTCGCTTTGAGTTCTTCAACAGACACAACTGTGTTACAAAACATTTCTCCGAGTTTGAAGAGACCGGTTACTGGATGAAGTAGTATTAATCCATTGCCAACATTTAACAAATGGTCAGCAAACTGACCGTCCAATGTGTTGCCCTGCAGATGAACTCTCATATTTGTAGTTAGTCGCAAAGTGTGAACATGCCTCCAAAGATGTGATGGTTTAAGGCATGCATTAATTTCATCCGCCATTGTTCCTTTAGTAATGAAAGGCAATGTTTGTCGGAAATCTCCAGCCAATACAACGGTGACTCCACCCATGAGTAAATCATTGCCTCTTAAAAATTGAAGCGTTTGACTGAGGGCCTGCAAAGCATTCTTGTGTGACATGGTACATTCATCCCATACAATGATTTAATTTTCCTGTAGAACCTGAGCTTTTTCTGTTCGTTTAGGTATATTGAAGATGGAAGTTTCACTTCGGGCCAGATTAAGCGGTAACTTGAAGCTTAATGTTCTGTTCTTCCACCAGGGAACAAAGTTGCAGAAATTCTCGAACAGGCCACAGCAATAGCTACTTTGGAATTTTCTCGAAATTTAGCAAGTAATAACTTGATGAGAAACGTCCTACTTGTTCCTCCTGGTGCATTCAGAAAAAAAATTCCCCCCCTTTTTTGGTACTTCTTCCAAGATGGTAGTGTAAGCAGCTCTTTGGTCATCGGTCAAAAGCGGTTCATTCTGTGATATGTAACTTCTCAATTCTTCAATGCTGTATGATGTCTCTCTAGTCATCTCTGTAGTGATTGTATTAAAATTTCTGTCGGGAGTAGGAAGGCCTATGTTTTGGATTCTTTTGCTTATCATTTCTAAAGCCTTAAGGATGAAAAATAAGGATGAGAGCTTGATTGAATATTGTAGGGCTAAATTCAACATTTGCACCAGAAATCATCATTTGAGTTTGGAGACGTATGTCTTAGAAATACTCTCTAGAAGTATTCTCTTTGTGTGTATTCCATAATTTCATGGGATCTGCAACTCCACAATTAACGATGATGATTGCAAATAAAATCCTCGGGTTCTTTGCCAATTTAGTAGAAGCAGCCTCCAACATATTGCATCCCAATGTGCATCATCCCCCAACAAATCTCGCCTTAGGTAGGCATCACGAAAAGTATGACAAATTTCCCCATCAACCGTCCTAAGGTCTTCGAAGAAAGTAGGACCTGCAACGGTGTGAAGCAAAATTCGGAGATAGAAGCATTCAAAATTTGTTGGATTTACTGTGTAAACACGACCAAGATTTTCTGTTGCTCTGATACCAGGATGACCATTTACAGCGACTTCCTGTTTTCTGCACATAAACTTTTTCGATTAGCATTCCATGTGTAATACTTTGGCAGCTCACAGTACGGCAGGGTCCTTGCAAAGTCATCATTTTGACACAGTTCGAAGAAAGCGATCAATGTTGTTTTTGGTGGATGCATTATCCTCTCTTGTAAATTTTCTTCAGAGAAATAAACACGCTGCCCGTTTTCCAGGTGTAAATTGAGGTGAAGAGCTGAAGGGAACCTTTCATGAATTGGGAAACTAAAATTTCTCCAAACTGCTTCATTTCTGTTAATGTACCTGCCCATTTGGTACTTTTCAATCTCGTTGATAACAGATCCGTCTTCTTGAAAAAAAAAATTCTTGATCGCTACCTTTAATGACATATTTGCAGATGTATTTAATGGACTTGACAGAGCTGCAGTATTCAACATTAATGTGTGCCTGAAATAACCTTGACAATAAAGGACAGTAAAGGACAACTCACTTGTTGTCATTTTCAAACTCTCTGTGGGAATTTCCAACTTTTACTTTGATCTTCGTAACTCTTCCAACATCTTCAGGACTTCTTTTTCTGTATAGGGGATAGCCATTCATTCCAGTCGGAGTTTCCTTAATGAGATTCCTTGGGAAATTCTTTGTACACTTGCCTTCTTTCATGTATGGAGAAGTAGGATTGATAGCTACGAAAGGTCTATGAATCATATGTTTGACAATGACTTCAAAGAGGACGCGATCTTCTTGAGGATCTGAAATTTCTGCAGATATAATCTTATCAATGTCCCTCGACATGATCTTGTTTTTGAGCCACACTGAAACATGTGCATGAGGCAAACCTCTCTTCTGCCACTCAATAGTGTACATCCAAGCGCGGACTTGACGGAAGATGCGAAATTTTCTAATGGAATTCATGAACTGTATAAGTTTCTGGTGAAATGCTCTAACTGTCAAATCATGCAGATCAAATTGTTCCTGCCCTTTCATCAATTCTGCCTGAATTTCAGGCCAAATGAAATTGCAAGTAAAAGTTAAGAACATGTCAGGTCTCCCATAATTCCTAATATACGTCATAGCATCCTGTGTGTATTCGTGCATGTGACGTGGACTTCCAATGAAAGTTGAGGGCAAAATAACCAATTGACCTAGTTCTGTAGAATTAGCATCGTTATTCATAGCATCTCGGAGATGGATGTACTCATCTGCACTGAGCTTCTTCTGGTTGAGTTTGACATACAAAAGTTCGTTCACTTTCTATTTCCACGAACATGTCTAAAACAAATTGAAGGAAAAGTCTGCGGCAACGCAAAATAAGGTTAAAATCATTTTCTCGCACCATCAACCTTTAAGAATAAAAATTCATAGCGGATACTTTTTTAGCTGAGGGCACTAATGTTGATGGATCAACTTGCTTTATTTCAAAATGGTACCCATCTTCTCCCTGCCAAAAGATAAGCGGATATTGCAAGGCATCATATGATCTATGTGTTTTACATACACGTTGACGGTGATTGTCTTTTTTCTGCAAAACTATGTCCCACTGATTAAATTCATTCCCACTGATGACAACTGCCACATCATTTATAACTGGGGTATTGAAACGTCGCTCGTGCTCTCCAGCCGGTGTCCTGTCAGCTCGAATGACTAACCTGTAATCATCTGTCGGTATACGGTCCAGTGCAGTTTTGAAGCTTTGTACATAATTGTACAAAGCTTTGTACATAATCTATCCAAAAAGGACTGTAACTGCAAGATACACACGTGTTCCTGGAATGGTGGTGGAACGATGCTCTGCCTGTTTCCGTTCATCTCCCACAAAATATATTTCAATGAATTGGTGTTCCTCATTTTCTAGGGTAACATGGCTTCAATTCTATGATAAACCTGCCCTTGAACTTTGAATGTCGGCATAAATCCACGTTCAGCAACAATGCTCGTTGAGCCAAATGAAGTCATTTGAAAAGCAGAGTTGTAAGGTCTAATGTTCTGAAGAAAATGCTTAGACGCATCCGTTTCATTGCCCGAAAGTGACTTGAGTGGCTCTGGAGGTATTTGAAGTACAGGCAGACTTACTTTTCCATTGCAGCAACACATGCATTTAGTTTCGCCACTCCACTTCAGAGCACCACAATGAGGGCAGGCATGTTCCATCCTTCCAATGAGAAACCTTTCTGAAACATCAGCTTCACTTATTGGACTGTAAACAAAAGCTGCCTTGTAATTCTAAACTGGTAGATCTCACAGAAACTTGTCTTATTCTTTCAGCTTCCAGCTTTGCATTTCTCTCTTCCTGAGGTTCTTCAGCTCTCAGAAGAGTATGAGCTGTGTGATCAGCTTCAAGCCTTCAAAATCTGTGTTCTTCAGATTCCACATTCCGAGAAGCTTGTTGATTGGCCGATAATCTTTTATTCCTTGTGGAATTATTTTTATTTCCACCTAATCTAGGCCGTTTTTTGGTGGCATTTTATGTTTTCAATTTTATGCGTTAATGAAAAAGCATATGAAAATAAAATTAACGCTAAAGATGATAATTAAAGATAATGATATATATTATAGTAATATAAAGATAATAATAATATGAATAATGCGTAAATGAAAAAGCATATGAAAAAAACGCTCGCTAATGAAGTTAATGTTACGATATAAAGATAGTAATAATATAAAGATAATACGATCGTGAAATTTTACATACAGGCGTCGTTAAACACAGCGGATGCAACTAAGAACTTCCGGAATCGAAATTAATTGCAGTTAATTTTTAATTAATAAAAAACCAACAAGTTTTGAAGGGTGAATTCAGATTGTATTATAAATATAATATAATAATAATATGAATAATGAGTAAATGAAAAAGCATAAATTTTACATACAGGCGTCGTTAAAAACAGCGGAGGCAACTAAGAACTTCCGGAATCGAAATTAATTATTATTAATATTTATTTAATAAAAAACCCTTTTAGAAGGGTGAATCCAGATTATACTATAAAGATAATAATAATAATAATATGAATAATGCGTAAAGGAAAAAGCATAAACACAGCGGATGCAAGTAAGAACTTCCGGAATCGAAATTAATCACCGTTAATTTTTATTTAATAAAAAGCTAACAATTTGTTAAGGGTAAATCCAGATTATATTATAAAGATTTTATTATAAAGATAAGAATAATATGAATAATGCGTAAATGAAAAAAAAATATAAAAAAACCGCTCGCTCATGGAGTTAACGTTACGACGTAAAGATAGTAATAATATATATTATAAAGATAATAATATAATGATATGTATTATAAAGATAATAATAAAAAGATAATGATATATATAGTATAAAGATAATAATAATATAAATAAAAAATTTCCAAACGATTGTATTTTTGGCAGCTAACTTTCAGGTATGAAGCTATAGGCTTTGCGCCTGTTTACAAACAAACGCTGCGACGCCGAACGCTGGTTAGCAAAACATCCGTTAGCTTATCATGGCGTTCTATGATCACGCTTACCACAAATTCGATATAAAGGTATCAAATTATGCGAATACTTTAGACAGATCTTGCAAGCAAACTTACGTTGATAAATTAAACTTTAAAGCACAAGATGGAGGTTTCTTTTGCCTTCCAGATCCCTTTTTATTAAAAAAAAAAATGAAGATTGGAAGGATGACATTTCCCTATGGCCAGTTGTAAAGAAATTCGACATCGAACGATTTTTGCAGTTGGCATCGGAAAAAAATGTCTTGTTTGTTGTAATTTTGATTTATAAAATTTTCTAAATATTTAAAACCGTCGATAACTATGCTGATCTTACTTCGCACGTGTTGAATTTTGTGTAAATTGTACCGTGGTATCTATTTTATTCTTATTATGCATTTACGACGAATCCATTTTGCTGAAAAATTACTTTTGAATCTGAAAAATTAATTTAATTAGTTAAATTCTTAACTTGATACACTCCTTTTTTAAGTTGTTAATATGTTATATCATGTTATCCTTGTTTCTGGAATAAAGGGTAAAGGAATAAAATGCACCACATTACACAGTGAATTAACAGTAAAAATTGCTGCGAATAACACCATTTGAGTTGATTTCCAGTGATGTAAATTTTACTGTTTCTTATCCTGAATATTATAGCTCGCATTCGTGATGAAATTACTTAGTTAAAAATACTTTGACCGTTTAAGTTATTTAAAGTTCTTGGTATTTATATTTAATTGATCTGAATGTTTTGATAAATAAATGCTCTTTATTTTAGAGGGAAAGTACAAAAGATTTGTGAAAATTTCAATATTAACTTTGCCATGGTTCATCAAAAATTTATAAAAAATATTATCGAGAGATTATTTGTCAACAATAAATTTTTGTATCTTAAAAGAATTTATATATTTGTTGTCTATGTAGTGTAGCGTAATGAAAGTATGGGGTTATTTTTCCCAAGACCTCACAGGGTGCACGACACACAGCTACATGCTTATCGGAATACCATTTTCTAGTTCCCATCGTTTTGAACACGTGTGTGGATTCCGAGCGGATTAAAAAACGATACCAACAAAGGCCGCCAGAATTTTTAGCCTGAAAGTAAAGTCCAGGCATATCGGATTCTCTAGCAAGATGTGGGAATATCTGCTTTAAAAAACAGAAGCGTCTCCCATCGCCTCGTAAAACTGTCTTTCTTAGAAATACATCAATGCGAGTTTGACACTATCGCGTAATAAAGTTTGCCGAAATGTGCGTCGATAAGAAAAACTGTCACCAACAAATCTGCCGGCCGCCGCTCTGGGAAACAGATGCATTTTCGAGGAATTTGTATGGACGTCGACAAAGAAAGGACCACGAGATATAGTCAGAGACTTGGAGATTTTCAAGAGATCCCTCGTGTAACGGCCGGCTAGGCGGACGTGTCTTTTTAAGCTCCTGTTTTCAGACTATCCGGGTCTCGGAGCGTGCTGTTAAATCTGCACTTAAGTACAGATTTATTTAATTATGCTGTACTTGTTTAATCTTATTTTTTTGTTATTGAATTTTTAAGTTTTTGTTTTAAGATGTGGTGTTATCATTTACAATTAGGACTCTATCTTCCTTGGTACCGAATTTAGTAATTTTTAAAAATCCCTACAGAATAGCCTACCTACCTACTATGATGTCACAGTAGTATCATCAGGTGCCATAGGTGTATATTCCTCATCATTAATTAAAACGAGCTTAATCTATATAAAGTTTTTGTCATATATCTAAATTAGGTTTGTATATTCTCTGAGTAAAAATTTTTGTAAATATAATTTTAAAATATTTAAACGTAGGATTACGTTCTTCCATAACGGTCCGCGGTAAAGCAAAATTTATGACGCTTAAACCGTCCTCGCGACTTATAATTCAAGAGTGGCAGAGTAGACATATGTAACTCATTTTTCTTACTATCGACCTATTCTGCATAAGGTTATCACTCATTCTTCTCTTCGTATGTAGGAATTTTATTGTTAAAAAAAGAGGTAAGCAACGATAAGTAATCCTACGTTAATAACCCGCGGTAGTTTCGTTAGAAGAGACTACCTGAATTAATTTTTTTTTTTTGTATATATATATATATATCTTTTCTCTATTCTAAAAAAAGTAACTCCCGCTGCCGCCGCAGCCGTCAAAAGCTTGTCACGCTATCTCCTCCGAAACCGCTAGGGGTATGGGGTCGAGAGCGATACCATTGGATGCAGAAAAATGAGGGGGACCAAAGTAAGACATGTCTCATCTTCGTGGGACTTTAAGTTTTCTATTTTTATTTTATGTTTTGTGATAAAATATTGACTTTTTCATCTTCAGATTACGATAACTCGCCAAAAAATGATCGTAGAATTTTGATCTTTTTGCAATCTAAGACTGCAGACATTTCTCTTTCAAACTAGTCCTCATTTGTTTAAAAATATTTTAAAACGGACTAATATTTTCATCAAAAAATGAAACACAGTTTTTCAAGAAACATAGTCCCATATGTGGATGTAATATCGATGCTCCTCGAGTTCTTATCTTACAGAGAAAATATTTACATCATCTGGAAGCTGAAAGCTTTCTTATTCATATAAACCTCATTTCAAGTCTCTATCTTAAATTTTGATTTTTAATGGAATTTTAAAGCTGATAATTCAACAGTGATGAAAAGCCCTTCGCATAAAGGTGACAACAGTAAATGGATGGAAGCTGTTACATTGCCCGAGAATCACCCCTATGTATCTCGCTATTAGCCCTAACAGAGGAGCGAGCGTAGCGAGCCGAGGGGCGAAGCCCCTAGTTTTAATTAAACAAAAAGAAAATGTTGCTATAAAAGCAATGTCCAGGTGCTGCTGAGGTGTCTCAGTTTGCACAGAATGCTGTCTGATATGTGAAATACATAATCTTGCCAAAATGTGCCAGTCAGAAGAGTATATTTTTATTAATTAGGTTATATTCACATATTAATTTGATTAAAAAGACACGTGTTCACTTAAGCTACATTACTTAAAAATGATTTATACTAGATATCAAAGTTACATATTCTTTCAATAAATCTATGGTTTAATGCTTTTTAAATTATGTCGACATTAGAATGTCTTGTATATTAAACTAAACTATTCATATACATAGAATATTAATAAGTATGTATCAATAATTTTTAAAATGCAAGATTACATGAAATTATAAAATGTGTTCTGTATTTACTATAATTTGTAAATAAAATCGACAAATAATAAAAAATCTATATAATATTGACAAATGACATTTCTTTATTACCTTATAACAGCAGATGGGACCATATTACTAAATGCAGCACATAATAAAAGAACACTTTCAATGAATGGCTTATGAGACAATTAATTTACCAATTAAACATTTCTTTTGATCGAAGGCCTATATGCAAAGAAATATTTTCTGAATTATCTAAAATGGAATTTGTAGGTTTTAAAGTTAAAACAGTTTCATGCAGGATAATTTTCTCTGCTCGTAATAGTAACTATGTTTCATCTTCCAGACGTATTATTTTTACTTCCATGGATTTCACTTTATTTCTTAGTTTGTCTAACTCCTTAAATTGTCTTTAATTTTCTTAAATTTTCCATTGCTACCTGCATCTACTCATCTTGAGGGGTTTCAGGTTCTGCATTACAAATCTCAGTTTCAATTTCTAGGGGTAAAAAGAGATACATCAATATAAAAACATTAGTAGGTCATTAAAAAAATGAAATTGAAAAAGAAAAGTAAAAATAACTTAATAATTTCTTTTCTTATTTCTACAGAGGCTGTTCGCACATTTTTTAGACGATTTTGGTAAGCGGTAATAAAAAATCGTTTGCTGCAAAAGAAATAATTGCAATTGTACTATGTTTTTAAAAGTCAAAATTATCGTCTGCGGCTTGAAAGTTTTGTTTTTATTCAAAATGGCGTTTTTAACAAAGCAGTGGTTCGAAGGCTACATTTAAATGGAAACAATTGTCACAATAGATGAATCATGGGTGTATTTAAATGATTGCAAGAAAAAAAGAGCCATTTATTATCATAAAAGGGGAGAAAAAAATTTAAGTACATGGTTCAAAGAATCGAAAGAAAGTTTTTCTAAGGGATTCATGATTGTTGCTAGTTTTTCTTATAATGGCAAGTTAAAAATAAAGAGAGTGGGAAAAAATGTCAAGATTAACTCCAAATACTATCAGAAACATATTTTATCGCCAATTTTTCTGAATGAAATACCATCGCTTTACCCACAGTGCCATCAATCTGTGAGACTCCATCAGGACAAAGCTAGCAGTCACACATCAAAATCCACTGTAAATTTCCTAAAAGAAATGGAACAAAAAACTGGTATCAAGGCCATACCCTTCACTGATATCCCTACTAAATCTCCCGATGTATCACCTATGGATTTTTGTGCTTTCGGACTTTTAAAATCTGCACTATCCAAGCGTCGTCCCAAAACCCTTACAGGACTCTGGAAAGCTGTTCAGGAGGAATGGGATAGAATACCTCTTCTGACACTTCAAAAGGCATTATTATCCTGGAAATTGCGGTGTCGAAAGATAGTTCAGAATAAGGGATGTCAAATAGAACATTTAAAACACAAGAATTTTATGTAATTTAGTTTTGTGAATACAATATACATCGTCTAAAAAATGTGTGAACAGCCTCTGTATCCCTTATTCATATAATATCATATTCTAGAAGCAACTTTCAATAATGTTGTGAGAGCAGCTGTGATGCTTCAGCAGCTGTGTCTCTTTTGGAGTCTATGGCCAACTTCTCTAATGTGGCTTTCCTTTTTCCGTATAAATGTACGGTGTTTTTCCCCTGTAAGCGTAAACTGCGTAGGAACATAATCAGGGTGGTGCTTGTCTAAGCTAGATTTTCCTGTAAAGAGTAAGGAAAGATGACATATTTATGATACTTTTAACACTAACAAATCGTAACATTTGAATATAGTACATAAACTGATAACAAAAGTGACACAAGCAGGGGGGGAGGGACCCTGGCACCCCTAAGTAGAAGGATTAAAGATCTATCATGATAATCTTTCAATAAGAAAGATGACCTATAAGAAAGATAACCTTCCTATTGAGTGAACTGGCTTTGCAATATTTACAGAAAGAGATTAATATAAACATGACTTAAGATAATTCAAGAGCTTTTCAAATAGGCGAGAAAACTGGATTGTTTCCATGTTTTTATTAACTCGCTTTCTTGTTTGTTTGTTTGTGTGTTTGTCCAGTACAAATCTTGCAATCGATTTTTAACTAACTTCCCGACTAGCTAGACATTTGAAACTTTTAGAATAGCTCAGAACACGATGACAGTGCATTCTTTTGATACTTTTAGCCATCTTTAAGCAGAATTGAATTAATTTTCAGTTAATTTTGTTTTGTAGAATGGTGCAGCTATCTATCGGCCGGTACGGGAACGAAAAGTTAAACGCAAGTTAACTTCCAATTAACTTCATTTTCTTTCAAGTTGATGGGATCATTCATCAAAAAAATTTTTTTAAAGTATTTATTAATACATAGAATTGTCAAGTTTATATGATTCAACAGAAAATTTAAAAACATGGTATATAAAAAGTTCTTTTATCTTGTAATTATTATTATTATTTACCATGTTTTTATTAACTCGCTTTCTTGTTTGTTTGTGTGTTTGTCCAGTATAAATCTTGCAATCGATTTTTAACTAACTTCCCGACTAGCTAGACATTTGAAACTTTTAGAATAGCTCAGAACACGATGACAATGCATTCTTTTAATACTTTCAGCCATCTTTAAGCAGAATTGAATTCATTTTCAGTTAATTTTGTTTTGTAGAATGGTGCAGCCATCTATCGGCCGGGACGGGAACGAAAAGTTAAACGCATGTCACGCTCGCAATTCCCGAGCTAAACGATTGATTACGCATTTGATACCTCTTTATTACGCATTTGATCATTTTCTTTCAATTTGATGGGATAATTCATCA
Organism: Dolomedes plantarius; assembly: GCA_907164885.2. NCBI lineage: Eukaryota > Metazoa > Arthropoda > Arachnida > Araneae > Dolomedidae > Dolomedes > Dolomedes plantarius. The sequence goes on from OU015502.1 coordinate 110,111,681, forward strand.
AAAAAATTTTTTTTAAGTATTTATTAATACATAGAATTGTCAAGTTTATATGATTCAACAGAAAATTTTAAAAAACGTGGTATATAAAAAGTTCTTTTTATCTTGCAATTATATTCATTAAATAAAATTGTATAACCATCTACTGAATTTTATTGAAATTCCATTAGGAGCATATTTACACGGTTCCCCCCAAGATGAGATTCTGAGAGCGCCACTGTATTGATAATACATGGAATATCGGGTAAACAAAAAACATGAAATTTATGAAACAAATTGCTTGACAATCATAACTTTTAACATTTCACAAACTTAAGGTTTTAAAATTAGCTTACGTAACCATAGCGATTTAGAGGGGAAAAAACTTACCCGTTTGAAAATGTTTTTCACAGATTCTTGGGCTAGCATTTGGTTTCCAGTCGAGTCTTTTACTGCTCTAATCCACAGGTCCTGTCGTTTTACATCCTTCGGCACCCCCCCCCCCCCCCCCCCCCAACTTAGCTTGAAATAAATTAAAACGTTAATAGAAGTTCCGTTAAAGTCGGAAAATTGTAGAAAAATTTTAAGAAAGTTGGTTTTTTCCGCTTTTTAAACTGTGAAACTGACGATTCCAATTATGCCTTTAGCGTTAATATGGTTTTTAACAATATGATCCAAAACAAAAATTCGATGCTTTTTTTTTCTCATTTTGTTTATATTATATTTTTCTCATTGTATAACTTTTGAATACTACTCAAACATCAATTCTATTGTTATTCAATTTAAAAAAAAATCATAATACTTCAAATTTAAAGGACCGTCCAGCAGTCAATGTGCTGAGGAGGTCCCTAACTGAATTCAATTCGTGCACCCCCAAAAGTTAGAAGCACGCTACGCCTATGCTCTAGGGGCATTCAATTTGTTGTCAACACTTGTTCAACAGTTCATGCCTCACGAGATGGATGTGTTTCTTGTGATTTCGCGGAGTTTATAGAGTGATCACTATTTTTACGTAAAGCAACAAGGAATGTGCAACAAAAATAGAATACAATTTTGCTATGGTACTCTGTATATAAACATGTATAATCCCGCTACTTGCATATTTAGCATATATATATATATATATATATATATATATATATATATATATATATATATATATATATATATATATATATATACATGTGTGTGTGTTTGTGCGCGCGCACTGGAAAATGATCTAAATGAGAAGACTAAAATATAAATATAAATAAAAATATACTATTTTTTATATAATACCTCAGTAATTGATTTGAGATGGTTTTTCTTATACACGCAGTTTCTACATCAATGTAGTTTAATAGAGAAATTAATAACTGATGATATGGAATATAGAGACCTGTTTTGTTACATGCCAAGTTATTAGAAATAGAACTACAATTTATAGCTTTATTTATGAAGTAATATAACCAAACAAATACTAAGAATAGAAAACGGAAAAATATTGCTTGTTATTAAAATTCTATCGCTTAAATATATAGTGTAAAATTACACTGGTATATTAATTTATTTCTGGATAAAATGATTATTTATATTACTTTTGAAATATACAAGAAAATTCAAGAAAAGCTATTCGTACTATATCTCTTCAATATAAAGTAAAGAACTAATCCGAGACATTTACTTTTTTTCTGAGCAAAGCGGGCCATGAAGAATTACTTTTGAATTTTGATATGTAATAATAAATGAAAAACCCTACATATGTAAGAAGTATATTTTGTTATTAATGAAAATAGTTCATTATTTTTCATTAATATGGGGTTAAATGAAGAACACGACGAGAAAACCCTGATCAACTAAGGAATGCCTACATTTAAAATGTGTCGATGACATTTAGCTTCAAATGAAAATGATATGTGCAAGATCTTACGCATTTGGATGCAAGCAATGCATGACATGGGGGAAAAAATGTACGTCACGCAAAACACGAATTCATGTTGTAACCTGCTTTTATAATACTAAAACATCTATTTTTTTTTCTTCTTTCAAATTGGGTTTTCAATTCCTATGATAAGCTATGGGGAATTTTTTATTCAGTAATTTTATAATAACAAATTAGCGGATGCGTATTTTTGAAATCTTCTCTCTGTATTTCAAAAAGGAAATTCCAATGATATAGTACAAGTTTTCAAATTTTTTTTTCAATTTGCTTTGTTTAAAAAGACATTTAGTTTTAATTTTAAAGCATATAACATTAATAATTTAATGTGCTTTATTATTAAATAATTATTTTAAATGTATTAATAATTTTATTTGTGTATGCGGAGTGGTTGACGTCCCACAACGCCGGTAAATTTCTGTAATCATCAATAAAATTTAAAATTTCTTCCGAAGACTGCGATATTCTGAACACTGACTTGAAAACTGCCTTGCAGAATAGAAAAGCGCATGGAATGACGCACGAAAATCCACTCGGGTTGGATACGCTTGCAATAAGGCATGCGCTATCCAATTCCTGGAATTTTGCAGGTGGTGACGCATGCCTCACATTCCTTTACTCCGTGTGTCATGTTGAAAGCGAAAGCGCACAAGTGTGGACATAACTAAACAGGCGAAAGAAAAGAGAAAGAAAAGAAACAAGCGAAAATGAAACATACGTTATGACAAGAAGAAATGCAGAACGACGGTTTTCGATTCAGGGGAAATAGTTCTTGTACGACGTTCGCTACAAGACCAACTAGACAACCCACTAAAACTCAACCGAAATATAGAGGACCGTAGTCATCACCGAAGTATTACCTACCGAGTAATACCACCGAAGTATTACTCGGAGAAGAAAGGAGGCCGATTCTATACGACTACAGCTCATGTGAGTCAGCAAAAATCTTGGAAATGTGAAGAGGACAGTAGCAGCGACGATGACAATTTCGAATACCAGAATAGTACCGATGATGAGCAACCCACAGCACCTAGAAGGAATCCTAGACGTGCAGTACGTAAATCTGAGAATTGAAGTAAAAAAACTTTTATAGACTCTATATGCTTACTAGAATGTAAAATATCCCCTTTCTGAAATTTTACTTAATATCCTGTTTAGTTGATACACTCATATTAATGTTTTTACAAGAAATGTTCTGGAAAGTTTATTTCGCAATTTTGAAAATATGTAGTAACTTGAATATTTTAACATTGTTTCTAGAAATATATTGTTACCTCAAAGCATATATATTTAATGCAAAATCATTCAAAATTGTATACTATGTTACCATGCACTATAGAGTTAATTAATTTTGAAGTTAATCACTAATGTGTTACTTCTATGTTAGTTATGGTTAGATGTAATGCGCATTAATCCAGAGCGATTTAAGTCCATCAGGATGCCCGAGTCTTAAGCTCGACAGCTGGCGCAGCGAACGTACCTTCAAGTGACCTTGAGATGTAAGCAAGTGACCAGAAGGCGGAGGCGAACATCTCCAGAAGTGGATTAAAAGGGCCGTCGCTTGTCGCTTGAGGCACACTCCAAAAAATGTACGGCTGCTCAATAAATTGTTTGCTTTAAGGAAATGTACTGTGTTATGAGTACTACATGGTTGTCTAGAAGTCATAAGGAAGACAACATAGACTTGTGGCACAGACTTGAAGCAACATGGAATGACTTGTCCGTATGTGTTATCCAAGCCTAGTTCAACTCGATGCCTAACCGGGTTACAGCCGTATTAGCTGGCAAAGGTGACAACTGTGGGTACTAATTTTGGACCCTGTATAACTCCAAATTGCCTACAAATTTAATCATGTTTTCTTCCTACTATACTGTGTACGTACAATAAGTATTGTTATTTGCTTTCTTCCATGATGTTGCAATTTTAATACAGTATGTGTACGTATATATGTGATATGTGTTATTGAGAACTGTGGCAACAGCATCCACAGCACCCGAGACGAATCAGAGACATTCCCGCCGAACGAAGATCCTCGCCATTCTACGGGGAACGCACGACTAGAGAGAGAGAAAAAGCTGCCGGGAGAGTAAGACGTTAGGACGTAGCGTGGTAGCAGACGGCTACCAAAAAAGTAGTAAAAATGATGTTCCATAAATGTTAATTGTAACTGTTTTGTTCTGTGACTCGTCAAGAATAAATTGGTGTTAGTGTGAACCGATGTATTCAATTTAGAACGACGGACACCAATTTACATATATATATATATATATATATATATATATATATATATATATAACTTGTAATAAAATAATAAAAGCTAAATTAATTTAAAATAATTAAAAAAGAGATGTGAAAATGAACAGTCTCGACATGAAGCAGTAAAATATTCATTTATGATATCATCATAGATATTTATTTCCTCATTTGCTGAATACTGCAGACGTAGAAAAAGAATTATAAAAAATTTTTAATTTTAAAAATTTTAATTTCATATTATGCAAAAACAAAACTAGATGTATTGCGTAAGTGACATTTCATGATACTCCTTCCTGTAATGAAAACAGATTAAATGGCACAATACTAAATATATTTATCAATGCTAATATATTTTCCCTTTCTAATCACTTTATTGCGTCAAGTGTTCCATCGAGTATCGTATCTCATGGCCGATATCGCGCTGATACATTAAAAAAAAAATTCAAAACAAATATCATAAAACACTAAATTAATACCAAATCATAAATTACATGCGATATCACTTTTCAAAATAATAAACCACGTCAAACCTGATTTTGAATTCGATTTTCAAAGACATTTTCCTTACGGTGGAACAAAAATATTTCTTTGTGCCAAAAACTCAGAAGATTTTAGAGTTGGCTACATATCTGAATGGCTAGAGATGTCGTTTTCATCTACTTTCTAGACATAAACTTTACTCTAATGAATACGCTACACATGGATGAGTTTTACTTTTTAAATTACCTTCTCAGGAATATAGATACACTGCAGACAAAGGTCTCTCTCCTGTGTGGGTAGAGATGTTTAATTAAAAAAAATTCAGAAGAATATTTTTCTAACACACAGTGAGGACGAAAGATTTCTCCTGAACGGGTACGAACGATTTTAAATGTCCGAGTTCAGAATATCTACTCACATACAGTGTAGACGAAAGGATTCTCTCATGTGGGTGTGGAGATGTTCCTTTAAATGACCATGTTCAGAAAATCGTTTTTCGCATACTTTTCAGGCGAGATTTCTCTCTTGTGTGGGTGCGGACATGTGCTGTTAAATTACTCCGTAGAGAAAATCTTTTCTGACATACAGTGCAGGCGAACGGTTTCTCTCCCGTGTGGGTGAGGAGATGTCTTTTTAAAGCACTTTGTACAGAAAATCTTTTCTCACATACAGTACAAACGAAAGGTTTCTCTCCTGAGTGGGTGCGGAGATGTGTTTTTAAATGACCCTGACAAGAAAACTTTTTCTCACATACAGTGCAGGCGAAAGGTTTCTCTCCTGTGTGGACGCGGATATGTGTTATTAAAGCACTTTGTACAGAAAATTTTTTCTCGCATACTGTGCAGGCGAAAGGTTTCTGTCCTGTGTGGATGCTGCGATGTCTTTTTAAAGCACTTTGTACAGAAAACCTTTTCTCACATACTGTACAGGCGAAAGGTTTCTCTCCTGTGTGGGTGAGGAGATGTCTTTTTAAAGCACTTTGTACAGAAAATCTTTTTTCACATAGTGTGCAGCCGAAAGGTTTCTCTCCTGTGTGTGTGCGGAGATGTGCTTTTAATGTATTTTCCACAGAAAATCTTGTCTCACATACTTTGCAGGCGAAAGGTTTCTCTCCTGTGTGGGTGCGGAGATGTGATGTTAAATAATTCCGTAGAGAAAATCTTTTCTGACATACAGTGCAGGCGAAAGGTTTCTCTCCTGTGTGTATGCGGTGATGTGCTTTTAAAGAACTTTCTAAAGAAAATCTTGTCTCGCATACTTTGCACGCAAAAGGTTTCTCTCCTGTGTGGGTGCGGAGATGTTTTTTTAAATTACACTGGTGAGAAAATCTTTTTTCACAAACAGTGCAGGCGAAAGGTTTCTCTCCTGTGTGGGTGCGGAGATGTTTCTTTAAAAGACGTTGTGCAGAAAATATTTTCTGACATACAGTGCAAGCGAAAGGTTTCTCTCCTGTGTGGGTGCGGAGGTGTGTTTTTAAAGCACTTTGTAAGGAAAATCTTTCCTCACATACAGTGCAGGTGAAAGGTTTTTCTGTCTGGGTACAGAGAGTATTATTAGCAATGTGGTACGAATGATGCGCGTTTAAGGCGGCCAACTGTGAAAATGTTCCTTCACATAATTTACATTTGAAAATTTCTTCGGTGCGAGAGGTAATCTGCACACTGGAACTTTTTAGATTTAGACTTCTCCTACATGTGTCACATGAAGTGCATTCATCGGCTTCAGTAGGGTTCTGTTCGCTGTGATGGCATTTACTGGAAAGTCCTTTCCCACTGGAAATACCCGACGTTTGTTCTGGCATGCTGACGTTTCTTTACACGATGATCACAAAACTGAAACTGCCAGCAATATGTTGAACGACTAAATTTGTGGACACCACAACTATTTTAGTTTCGCATGTACCAATAGTACCTTGTACCTGCAAATAGAAGAGAAACAAATTGAATGATATATATGTACACTATACAATTAAAATATAAACCACTCTAGTCTAAATTTTTAATGCATATGTTTTTCAAAACCTCGGGGAAGCTTGTTTCGAATTTTTCCCGTTAAACGAACAGTAAAATGTAAAAGACTTTATGCTACGAAATAAAATATATATAAACTGTTACAAAGTATGCTCTTGAAAAATTAAACTACTGAGCATTTTAAATTTATTGCAATTATAGCACGATGTTCCTTGGCCATCCGTATTCTTTTGTCCTGGAAGATAAGGACGTGCAGAGATTTCATATATTTCGGCTTGTAGGGATCTCCAAAAACTACTGATATCGGCCCTATCAATAATGGACAAGCCATGTTGATTTTTTTGCCTTGATATTCATTTTATTTATCCGTTATTCAAAATAATTGTATCGTTAATTATTAAGTTTAATACTCCGAGAAATTCCAGAGATTAACATCTGAGTAAAAACTCGGTTACCCTCAGACATAAATCTAATAAAATATGTAAAACTAGTTGTTTGCCCGGTGTTGCCCGGGTATTTGGAACATCTCGGTCATTTTCTTTTTCACTCCTTTTCACCCCCATGTCGATGGGACCGAACTCGGACTTAAACGGGACATCTTATACTGACGAAACGGTACTTGGAATGGTGACATCGGGAATATAACCATTCATCTCATCGACCCCGAAAACTATGGATTCGACACTATTCTCGGTTTTTAAAATGTCACCCCTTCCTACCCTTACCCCTAGGGGTGCACGAAACGCCGTCTTAAATGTCATTGGGACTGTTACCAATCAGCTCAGCGGCCCCGAAAACTGGATTCGACACTGCTCTCGATCACTTCATCTCCCCCTTCTGACCCCGCTCATGTTGATGGGGCTGTACTTACGCTTAAACGGCCTCGAGAGTGTCACTATTCATCTCAGCGACCCCGAAAACTATGGGTTCGACACTAATAACAGTCGTTTTCGATTATTTTTTCATGTTACCCCTTCCCACCCCCACCCCCAGGGGTGTCTTACCCACACAGCATTTTTTTCCAGATTGTAAGTCATATGTGTACCAAGTTAGGTTGAAATTGCTCCAGCGTAACTCTGGAACATACATACATACATACAAAAATTTATATAGAGAGAAAGATTATAAGAAATAAAGAATATGTGGCTTATGGATTTGTTTAGGCATTTAGGCATAGCAGTGACGGACCTAGGTCGGACCCACTTACTAAGGGGGCCCCACGACAGGGGCCTTTTTTAATTGAATGAATGCACAATTGTTTAATTGAATGAATGCACAATTGTTCCAAAAAACCTTTTTCTGTATTCACCTCAACACGAAAAGTTTTTGACGTATTCCCATTCTATTTTTTTCATACTGATACTGTAAATGTATATTGCCTTGTGAAAAGTAAAATTTTCTTAAGTTGAATTACCAATAAAGTTAATGTAGATCAAAGTGAAATATTTCTTTGGTTTTCCTTGAAGCTACCGTAATATTATAAGAAAGTATTGGCTCCTAAATGGCTCCTTTTCTTTTTAATGTGAATTTTGTCTTTAACTATTATTGCTTCGATAAAACAGCCAAGCCTTTTATAGTCCACCTTGGATAGAGGAAAAATTCGTACAACAAAAACCAGCGCCGTACAACTGATTTTCATCTTGTACCAAACTAGAAGTTAACGAGCTCATGGCTCAGGCGGTTAGAACGTTGGTTATGGACCTGTGCCGTGCGGTACGTCGTTGGTTCGATTGCTCGAACCCGGGCCTTGACGTAAGACTTTATTTTTTCAATTTGACACATAAACAGTAAGGATCATTGCTCACCTTGTACTGCACGAGTTCGCTCACTTATTCTGTCTATTTTTTCTCTGCACAGCTCAATAGCCTGTGGAGACAGTCTGATTAAGGAAAAGAAAGGCTAGCTGTCATAAGAAAAAGTTAAAAATTGCCGGGTTTTTTTGGGGGGGTGCTCAAAAATAAATCCGCCCCGGGCCCCAAATGGTCTCGGTACGCCACTGAGGCATAGTTGTTTAGAATGCACAATACTGGCCATTAAAATTGCAACACTACGAAGGAAAGCAAATAACAAAACTTTACTTATTGTACATATACAACATAGTAACCCCACATTAATTGTATTAAAACTAAAGTGCGACAAAAAGTCGAAATACTACGCACCTTATTCTTTAGCCCCCCAACTAAACAACAGAAACAAGATTCTGCTCTAAAAGTCAGTCATTCTAACAGTTGCTTTCTAAGCAGCGCCAGTCTGGTCATAGGCAGCCAAAACTAATTTCAAAGTCGTAGAAACGTCCCAAAATAGTATTCAGAGGAGAATTAGAAAGTGTCAGAGATATATCTCTAAAGTGGTCACTAGACAAGATTTCGACATCCGCACAATTAGCAGGGCTGCTCAGCAGTCCTCTAAAAAATTTTATAACAACATAAACTCTATTAATAACGAAATCATCGCAGAGCACCCCGACTATGATTTCAGGGACCCGTCTTATAGAAAGAGACCCAGGGCAGCTCTTTTAGAGTCTGCCACGAATTAATCTCTCTCTTTAATATGTGTAATTCATGGCACGGTGCTAACGTGCTGGGCTTGTGTCTAGCGAGTCACGAGTTCGAACCCCAAGCAATCAAAAGAAAATAAATGAATAAATAAATAATAAATTAAAAATATATATATATGCATATACATGAAAGCATAGAAAATAAAAATTTTAAAACATTTTAAAATTTTAACAAAAAATTTTCTTATACTAGCCGCTGCGCGACCAACATGGTCGGTTTTAGTTTTATATTTTCTTTTGCAAAACAAATCAACTGAAAGTAACCTATGTAAGGAATGTTACCATTACCTGTCATCACAAATATACGTTGTTAAGGGGTAGTGAGAGCTCAGCCAAAAAACTTATAATCATTGCTAAATTCATTATAAGGCTGATTCTAAAACATAGTGATTAAAAAATGTGAATTTCCATTACTTCAGAACAGAGTTAAAGATAAGACTGGGAAACCCAACACCAATGATTTTAAAAATTACATCCCTTTCTGTATGTACAATTTTTCAAAATTTAGATATCTACACTTTATCATTACATCAAATAAGAAATTGTTGGGGATAATTTTTTTTCACTTAAAAAATGGAGTAAAAATTCAGCAAGTACTAAAATATAGTGTGGATTAAATCACTCTCTGTATGTGCTATTGTTCACAATTCAGATATCTCCACTTAATCATATCAAATAAATTGTTGGGGAAATTTCTTCACTTATAAAATAGAGGAAAAATTCAGCAAGTACTAAAATGTAACGTGGTTTACAACTACGTTATTCATAAAACTTCTTAATATACACAGTTGAGTATTTCAAAAGTAGGAGACACTACAGTGACAGAATCAAAAGAACGGACTCTAGATAAACCTACATACAACTGTCCATGACTAAACACTGGATTTGATAGGTCTAAACATATTTTGTCAAAAGATCAGCGATTGTAACATATGTCGCCACTACACACACACGGTTTTAAATTGCGGACGGCCGCTAATGTTTATATCCGGTAGTTTCAGTCGTTGCCATTCGGAGTGTAGAAATATCGTCGATTTTTGTGCCGCATACCTACGCGTTTTATATATATAGATATGTATCGTTTTAAATTTTCTCAATGTTTTCATTATTTGTGTTCTACTAGTTGTACTCGTCCAATCTTTCCCTCCAACTTTCCCCTTTCCCTATACCTAAATTTCCTCTAAATTTTATTTAATATATTCGCTTCGCAAAAAATGATTAATGAATTCATAATTATTTTCACGCTTTACTTGTACATATAAAAGATGTTTTCCTACTGCAAATATATATTTTTCAGAATTAAAAAAAAAGTTTTCATGTGGGAGTGGTGGGTGATTACTGCTATTTAAAGTGTAATATAATTTAAACAAATTTTGGAAAAATTTCGGTTTTGATATCTCTATAATAAAAAATTTTATATTCTAATTTTTTTATATTTTTAATTTTTAATTATCAAATTTTTAAAATTTGTTATTTATTTAATGATTGATTTTTTGGGAGGTGCTTAAATTTAAGTACTTTCATTAAAGTTCAAATTTTTTCTTATAATGTTTCTGCATTTTTGTATTTCAACAAAACTTTGCAAATCTATATCTATAAAGGAAGAAGTCCTGACTTATATATACATATATACATACACGTATCAACGCCCAGCAAAAACTATTGGAGATACAGATATCAAATTTTAGGAGCTTATTACTTTTGTGCTGAAGGCGTCATTTAAGAAGCAATTTTTCAAAATTCGCCCCCCAAGGGGGGGAGGGGGGCAAAACGTGTTTTTTACATATTCCTTCATATCTCAAAGAAGGATATTGATATCCATAACATTCTTGCTTTAAAATGTAAGTAACATGAATACCTAAAAACCAATTTCAGGATTTTTCAAAATTAGGCCCCCAAGGGGGGGAGGGGGGAAAAACGTGTTTTTACGTGTTTTATCACATTTTCCTTCATATCTCGAAGAAGAAAACAGATATCCATAAGATTCTTGCTTTAAAATGTAAGGAACATAAATACCTAAAAACCAATTTCAGGATTTTTCGAAATTCGGCCCCCATGGGGGGGAGGGGGCAAAACGTATTTTCCCATACTCCCTCATATCTCAAAGAAGGAAATTGATATCCAAAAGATTCTTGCTTTAAAATGTAAGGAACTTGATTACCTAAAATCAGTTTCAGGATTTTTTTCAAAATTCGGCCCCAAGGGGGGGAGGGGGGCTAAACGTGATTTTACGTGTTTTTCACATGAAACGGATATCCATAAGATTCTTACCTTAAAATAAAAGGAAGCCGAATACCTAAAAATCAGTTCCAGGATTTTTCAAAATTCGGCCCCGCCCCCCAAGGGGGGAGGGGGGGCAAAACGTGTTTTCCTTCATATCTCAAAGAAGGAAATTGATATGTTAAAGATTCTTGCTTTAAAATGTAAGGAACATGAATACCTAAAAACCAATTTCAGGATTTTTCAAAATTTGGCCCAAAAGGGGGGGAGGGGGCAAAACGCATTTTTCCCATATTCCCTCATATCTGAAAGAAAAAAAAACAGATATCCTTAAGATTCTTGCTTTAAAATGTAAGGAACTTGATTACCTAAAATCAGTTTCAGGATTTTTCAAAATTCGTCCCCCAAGGGTGAAGGGGGGGCAAAACGTGTTTTTCACATATTCCTTCATATGTAAAAAACCGGGTTAAATAATACACCCATATATCGCTTTACGGCCTAGATACGTTCCGGAAAAGTTGGCCGTAAAGCGAAAAGCCGTATAACGAATCAATTATTTTGATACAAACCCATACAAATTTAATTGGATCTGTTTCAATTTTTTATAAATAATATAGTTTTTAGCTCAGAAAGCATTTTATTCTTTTTATTTCCTAGAAAAATGCTTACATAAAAATAAAAGTACAAAACAATGTAATAATTCAAAAAATAAACATATAAAAAAAATAAAAGAAATCATATGCACATATGTATACATATAATGAAAACCATAAAATAAAATGTTTAAAAACTGTTTTAATGTGATGACGAACATTAACATGAAGAATCACTAAGCTATGATATGCTGCCATCATTACTTTCCGGCATACTAAACAATTAACTGAAGAGTAAATAGTTGGTATTTGGCGCGATAGATGGTAGCGGCTATCTAGAGCATTAATCCGAATAGTCATATCGATTACAAACTAATATATAAGATCGAGTAATCATATCGAGTACAAAGTAATATAGAAGAAATTCTAAAACAGTTTAATTTATTAATATGCGTATAAAAGAAATATATCCGTTTCCTACTTTGAGATATGAAGGTATATGTGAAAAACACGTAAAAACACGTTTAGCCCCACCCTCCCCTCCCCTTGGGGCCGAATTTTGAAAAATCCTGAAATCGGTTTTTAGGTATTCGTGTTCCTTACATTTTAAAGCAAGAATCTTATGGATATTGTTGGGAATTCATCTCTCTCACGCGCATGTCCGGATGTGTTCAAGGGCAGAGAGTCACGTGAACTTTTTGATATCTTTTTATTTTTACTTTGACTCTTGGCATCATGTTCACTCGAGCTCATTGACTCGAGCTCATGACGCGTGATGAATCTTTAGAAATTAATTTCATTTTCTTTTTATGTATTAAATTTTGAAAATGTTGTAACATGGATTAAAACTCTAAAATATCAAGCTTTGAAGTCTTTCTTGAAACATGCCTGGATATTTTACTTGAGATGAATACTTGAACTTAACGCGTAAGTTCGCGGACGAGCCTGGTAAAATTAGTTCCGCCCAATGAAGAAACAAAAAATATTGTTTATAAGGAAATCCTCCACAGAGCAATTTCATTATTTTTTCATTCTAATTATCCTAAAATGTACTCCGTAGCGAAGCACGGGTATTCAGCTAGTATTTTATATAGCCGGACTTCGGCACGTCTTTTTCTCATTAATTTTTTTAATTTTCCCTATTTTGCGGAAGTGAATATTCAAGGTTATATAAGCTTCTAAATTAAAGTTTATTCTTAAAAATGTTCCTTTATGCATTTCTATGGATAAAATGTCCTTATTTTCTATTATATTTACAGTCGATGTTACACCAAAGAACCCTTAACAAAGTCTATGACCAAAGAGAAATGCTGGCAATTTTTGACTTTCTTTAAAATTGTTTTATTGGAACTGTAAGCATTTTCCCAGTTGTGATTTGCATACCCTCAACCAGAGAGCAGTGTAAGCACAAAGAGTACTACTACATAATAAATGCACAAGAAATAATCATGCACACCTATAAAAAAGTATACTAAGACAAAAAATTTGAATTGGGAACTAAGTAACGTAGCACAAATACAGTATAACGATTACAAAGTCACAAATATTTTGTTTGTGTCTTTGTTTAATCAACTGAATATTTTATATAAATATGATGGATTCCAAGGATAAGTTCAACACTGATACTTCTAAAGTTTTTTTTTTGTTTTTTTGTCGTCTAATGTGGAGGCACTTTGTCATGAGACATTCAAATTTTGTTATTCACCCTGATTTACTGGCTACTTTATTATGGGACCACCATATAGGTCAGCTAGCATTGCTCCCTATGCAGGGGACAACATGGAAACAACCAAGCCTCATTCAGAATTTGAACCCAAGCCCACTGTGTGGAAGCTCCGAATGCTAGCCACTACACTAGTATAAAGCATAGAAAATATTATTTTTTTAAAATTAACTATGAAAGGCATAAATGGCAAGAACTTAGATGTCAGACTTTCCAATAGAAAGTAATTAACTCTTGTACTTTGTTACCTAAATATATAAAGTTGATATAAAAGTTTCCAAATTTTTTAAACTTAAAATGTAGAATTCACTTAAAATTTTAGTTTTTTTTAAATCAGATTTATATAAATAATGTTTAAAACAAAGTTATATACAAATATCAAGAAAACTGACAGTGAGTAAGAAAGTTCAACATGAAATGCTAAGCTGCCAAAATGACTGCAAACAAAGTAAATAACTAACTTATATTTAGAAAAGTTTTCACGAAAGAACTTATACACAATGTTTATCAATATTTCCCCTATGCTAAATGAAAAATTACCAGCCTACATTTTCATATTTGGGGCAAAGTAATCGTTTACATAAATGGTTTAATAAAATCCTTTAACAATAGTTTTATTTTTTTTCTCATGTACAAATATAATTAATTTGATGCCTATTCATTCACAGCATAATTACAGAGCACATTTCTGGAGCACTTGAGGGGGAAAAAATGCACAGGGATTTTAAAAACTGTATTTTTGACACTTTTACTAGAAGTACTTTTTATTAAATAAATATTTTTTTAACCCAAGGAGGGGAGGTAGGATATTTAAATCCTAAAACTGAACAAATATTAATTTGACAAACACTGAACTTAAGGACACAAACTAGAGATTTAAAGATTATCAAAGGTATGAACAGCAAAGAAAGCAGACATAAATTTTGCCATTACAAAATAATCTATTAAGCATAGAGAAAATGGTGGTGAGAAAGAGCAAACAATTAAACTCTACTTCTGAGTATGATTTTTGCAATAAAAAATTTTAAAAAACTATATGAAAGCTGCTATAAATATCATTTAATGGAGATTTTTAAACATTAAAATGTTTCTAAGAAAGAAATCTTTAGAATACATAATGCAGAGAAAATAAAACTTTTTTTTATAAACATACTAGAAATTATATACAGTAAAAAACAGGAAGCATTCATCATTACAGTTTTGAAGTGTTAAGTAATTTATTTTTGCTTTTAATAAGAATTTCAATTTTAAATATCAAGGATTATTTTTTAATTATCCTCTTTGAATTACAATGAATGATGTATCTAAAACTATGAATACAGAGAAACTTCTTTGTGATGACCATTAATGGTGTCGAAAAAAGTGGCTGTTTTGAGGGGTGTCTTCCATAACATTTGTTCTATAGCGACTAGAATCGGATCTGAATATAATATGGCCCTTTAGAGGTGTGGCTGGCTACAGAAGTTTCACTGTATTTAGGAGTATTGCAATCACAGCTTTTTCTGTTATCCCTCTTACAATGAGTGATGAGCATGAATGTTATTTATTAAACCTTATCATCAAAAACCTTGACACAAAATGAATACAGAAACAAATCACATAAAAAAAATTATTTCTGATGCAGTCATAAGTAAAGTTCTCTGATAGAAGAATGAATACAAGTAAGTAAAGACAAAACTGCAGATTACTGCTCATGATGCCAAGTCGCATAAACTCACCAAGTTTGGTACCAGTACATAATTTATGGGAAAAATTTTATTACTTAGTTTTACTTATGAGTTTTCTATCAATTTAACAGTGTATTTGGATTTAATTATATATAAATAAATTTAATGCATATAAATGATGGTTTGTTAACTTTAATAAGCTTTATACGATTTAACAATTTTAATATTCTTTAAGTACACATTAAATTAAGAAAAATCCTAACACATTAATGTTAGGAAAAGTACTGGATTTTTTGGGACCTCAAATTTGATGATTATATTTAAAAATGGCTTCTTTTATGTTCTTCTGCTCTTGGGTTGAAACTTTTATAATAAATGTTTTTATTAATCATTTAAATGGTTTAATAGCCTGTAAACCTGATCTAGCTAAGCTTCACACTTATATCACTTAAAGTCAGTGATTATTTCTGAGAAATAGCACTTTTTTCTCACTTTCAACAAAATGAATTTTTATGATGATAATTTAGATGCTATCAGCAAATGAAATTCTAAATTAGCTTCACCTAATGAATTATACATTCAGTAAATAATAATAATAAAAATTTATTCTTTTCATAACATTTCATTTTCTTCCTTTTCAATGAATACAATCAGGAAGAAGACAGCTTACCCCTAATTATTGATATCTAAATTATGCCAGGCCTGAGTGCATCTGGTACATCAGTTTACTTTCGCCAGTATTTTTTAATTCGAATTTTTTCAGATGAAGATGCATAATTTATATTTTTAGTTAAATTTGTACTTTTTCCTAAAATATTTAAATTTTAATCTTAGTTTTATAAATTAATTTATATATATTGGAAATATTTTAAATTTTGATTTTTGCTCTAAAATTTCACTGGTGATACTTTTATCATCTATTTTTAATTTTCCTTTAAACGTTGAAATAATCTTGCTACAAACTTTTTCATTTATGTACTTTTATTTATGTTTTTACTATTTTAGTACTTTTATGTGTCTTTACATTGAAGTATTTACATGTGTATTTTTCAATAATATTTATTTATTTTTTCAAATAAAATTCTTATATTTTGAATACATTGTTTCTCTACAAAAATTTCTACAAGATATCCCACAATGTCTGTTTAAACTGTTCAAATTTTGTCCCCAATTAATACATTTTGGATACTGCAAATATGTAGGCTATTTTAATTATTTATTTTACATTAATGTTGTATTTAACATTTTTCTTACTGAAGTATTCTAATTTTGTTTATCCACTACTTATTGTTGCAATACTTCTGTTGTGTTGGTTGCCAGGCTAAAAGTTTTAAAACAGTAAGAAATAGTATTTTCCTAAATTTTTCATCTTTTACTGTATTAATCTTTACTGTAACTTATAATACTGTACTTTTACTGTAACTTATAATTAACTGTATTAATTATTCTAGTAATTAAGTACTAATTACGTAAATTGTATATAAAATTGACTGTGAAATCAGAAGGTAACTTTTAGCAATCTCTTGAAAGCATAGAGGGTATATTTTAATATTAAGCCAACATCGACCTGAAGGTAAAAATCTATTGATTTACTGAAAACTACTGTACATACCATGTCTGAACATGCTCCCATTTAACAGTTTAATGGTTTACGTATTGTGTTTGCACTTTACTTGACTCACAAGAAAAATAGCGCAAATGTAGAAATCTTGCATATTTTCATAGAGAAAAATATCATTTGTTACGACTAGTTGCCAAGAGATGGCGTTACTTGTTGAGAAGTGGCATTTAATTTTATCTGTTAGGAAGGTGGGTTTTTTTTTTAAGATAGAGTACGTCACTATAGTGACGTATTGTGGTTGTTTAGTTTAGTGCTAATGTAAGGGCCTGTTCACATAGGAGTCCATTGCGTAGCGTTAAGGAAAATATGACGTTGAGACGAAAATAAACCAATCATATGCCTCCAAACGATTAGCAATGAAATTTTTAACGCCTACGATTGGTTTATTTTCGTCTCAACGTCATCTTTTCCTTAACGCAACACAACGGACTCCTATGTGAACAGGCCCTAAGAAGTATATAAAAGGGTGTGTTTCCTTATGGATTTTGACGTCGTGTACAGATGTATTTTATCGGTGTTCAAGATACAATAAATATGATTTAGATCTGCATCAAGTTTTTGTTTCAAAGCTCTGTTTCGGAATAATGTGCCTCCGTCAGACACACCGGTCAACAAAAGGCCCTATTAATTTCCATTATTTATAGTTTTATAATGAGAAGCATAGATCTGAAAAGTAAACCTGTTGTGTCCTAGATTATATTGTGTATGTTATGTTCCTGCACTGAACGACCGAAGCTGGGTAGGCTCGGTTATTGTTCTGATTTTCAGTTTCTTAACACCATTAAAAAAACTTACTTTAATAGTTAATAATTTTTCTAGCACCAAGATCATTGACATTGACATAACAGACTATAGAGATACCAGGGAGCAAGAGCTCCTTATCCTCAGTATCAAGGTTAGTATGTGACATAAGATTACCGTTCTCAAGGGGTGATTGATTTTGTTGGTTGTTCGTGTTCTATCGTGTTAAAATTTATTTATGTCATTTTTGCAAACAAACTAACTGTATAAAGATTCCGTCGAATGCTGATATCAATCTTTTTACCAGATTGATTGCTATTTATGGCTTGTACATTTTTATCTGCTGCAATACGTCTCTTCATATTTTCAATATCGTTTCTCATAGCCTGAGCTCAGTTACATATTTGAAGCCATTTTCTGACGCCAGAAAGGAAGCCAACTTGGAGCCTTTTTCTGACAGCAGTGGATTGAATATTTTTAATATAATGAAATCCACATCTTTGTCAACTATCCTACGGCTTACGAATGTTGGAGAAAACACTTCTCCTGACCCTTCCGTCTCTGATGTTGCTACTGCCGCTCCTGCGAAAGATTCTCCCTTCTGTCTCGGTAGAGAGAAGACTTATTAAGCGAATGCTGTTATGGAATGCGATTTAGATCCAGCTGTTGCTTTTCAAAACCTTGACCCTCATCATCTTCAAATTGAAGAAATGCCAAACATTCTGAACTTTCTCAAGATCTGCGGTGATAAGACACCTGAATTTAAGGACTTCAAGAGTTCGATCGACTTCATTATACAAACTTTGGACGAGACTTTGGCGAACATCTGCAGCTCAACTGGACTCGACCATGACTTTGAGATCAGCAAATTATCAGGTATGTGGAAGTACATTGTTGCTTTCACCCTTCGTCCTAACTTTGATAATTTAAAAAACCTAATTGCTATTGTGAGTAAATTTATTACTACTCCGGTAGTTAAAAAATCTAGTAAAAAAATAGAAGAAGTAATGAAGGTAATGAGCCACAAGGTAAGCGAGTTGCTCGCCAAAACTTATTAGACCAGGTAAAATCGGATGTCATCGAAACAAGAAATAAATTTGCTCCCCTTGAGGAAAATTCTGATGATGAAATTGTAACAGATGATACCATCCATGTAGAAAGAGAGCCTAAACCAGAACCATTCTTTATTAAAATGGTTCCAGGTTATCAAAAGATTATCGAAAATATAAACAACCTAATACAATTTAATTTGCCCAAAACTGTCTCAGGACAGTTTCTTAAGATCTCTCCCACTACCATCGATAAATTTAGAAATATCCAAAGGTACCTTATCGCCACTAAAACTGAATTTTTTGGAATTCAAACAAATATTTAGAGGAATTCAAACAACAACTCGTAGAATTTGGTTTTGAGGAGAACAGAGTTTCACAACTCAAACGATTTAACACCAAGGAACCTCTCCCGATTTTCCTATGCCACCCCCGACAAAATAAGACTCTTTTGAGCATATATGAAATCCGACACTTTTTAGGTTTCGTAGTTAGGGTTGAAGCCTACAAATTCAAAGGTACCAAGCAATTCTTCAACTGCCAAAAATTCCACCATAGTAGTGAAGTTTGCCTTCTACACCCTGTCTGTATGAAGTGTGCTGGTGCACACTCATCAGCAGCCTGTACTAAACCACGTGACACCCCAGCAAAATGTGCTAATTGCAATGGTGACCACCCATCAAACTATCGTGGTTGCAGTGCTCACTTGGAACAGGTAAAAATTAGACGTAACCAAATTAAGACCATAAAAGAAGCGGCCAAAGCCGGTAGTTATACTCCCCAACTAATTGTCCCAACAAACTCAGGAAATACCTTTGCTAGCAAACCCATTAATTCAACAATTTCTTACAGCCAGGCTGTTCAGCCCAATAGCTCCTCTTGCCCCGCTATAACGACTGAACAAACCACTAATATTGTAACTCCTGCTAATTCTACTATTGAAACTCCAACCTCTAGAGTAACGCCAATGGGAAACCTTGACGGCACACTAAATAAACTTTTAAAAATTAGGGATGTTCTTAAAGAAATTAAACAACTCTGTTACGAAATGAATATACCAGATTTTAATTACTTAGTTGATAAACTTAATTCACCGTCTATAAATAACGTTCTTTCTGCTGCCTCACAAGAGGCAGCCACCTCTTCTGCCCCTTATTGCTCCCCTCTACTTCTTCTGCAATTTCTGTTCTGAGCTGGAATGCTGATGGCTTGCGTACACGTATTCATGAGCTTCGGGAGTTTGTTATTAAGAACCCCGTTGATCTTATTCTGGTACAGGAGGTGAAGTGTCCCACCCCAGAACTCTTAAAATTCAAAACTACAATCTGTACTTCACTCCCCGCCTTGACCCTAATACTAACGCTCCCCTTCATTTTGGTGGCACAGCGATCTATGTCAAACGTAATATTAAACATAACCATCTCCCCAGTATTAACTTACATACCATTGAAAACACAATTGTTAAAATTTGGATAAACTCTAGTACTACTCTCACCCTTGTTTCCACTTACTTAAGAATTATCAATGGTAGACCCGTAACTAATTAACTTTCTCAACTTTTTAATCTTGACCATAAAGTTATACTTTTTGATGACTTTAACGCTCACCACCCCCGTTGGAACTGCCAGAATGACCGTTCAGTAGCCAGATATGGTACTGAAATTAATTCCTACTCAATTGATAACTCTATTGATATTGCTTTCCCACTTTATCCCACCCCCTTTATCCCACTTTATCAAAGCCTGGTGGGCCACCAGGCTTTGTGTTTCAGGCTCCCAATCCATCATTGACTTTGCTCTTTTAAACAACATTCACTATCCGTATGAGATTAATACAGTTGGTTCTCTGTTTAACGACGCTCTACTTAACGACGATCTCTATTTATAGACGATATTTCCCGGTCCCGGTCCCGGTCCCTCCGACGTAAAAAAATTCTATTTTAAGACGATTTTGTTTCTATTTAACGACGATTTTTTCTTACATGATAAACTTTTTCTTCATTTAATCTACTGGAGGGTTACTTTCTGTGGGGGAGTTTGGTTTCAAAACCAGACCCGGAATTTCCTTTATGTTTGTTGCAATCATAGACTTGTTGCAGTGGAAAAAACCGGGGGAGGGGGGGGATTACTGTTTCTCGGAAGATCGAACATTCTTCCCTGGTGGATCGAATTTCTTAGTGCGGGTGTGGAATCACTCTATTGTACCTACCATGTTGTCATGTGATTTACGAACTGTCCAAAAGCACCCCTCTCTCACTCCTTCTGGGAAGCACGTGTTCATGTTTAGAGAATTGAGGCAGTGAAAGGCAAAGTGGTGTAAGTCACATTTTCAACTTTTTTTATTTGAGGGCAAATATGTAATTTCCATGTTCAATTTATAGTGGAATTGCAAATAATTATTGTTTGCAATATTATAGTAATTATTATGAATAATAATTTGTTCAATTTATAGTGGAATTTTTGTAGTTTTTGCAGTAAAACGCTTTTGACCACTTTGCTTACTGACTTACACCACTTTGCTTTTCACCGCCTCAATTCATGGTTGGGTGTAGGAGCTCATTCCAGTACGAATACGAGGTGAGCAGAGCAAAATGGCATCAAAGCGAAAGCATCTTACGCTACACGAAAAAGGGAAAATTATTGAAAACTGGGAAGAAAGTGTTGGAATAACAAAAGTCCAATTCGCAAGACAATTTCAGCTACCCGAGTCTACTCTCAAAGGCCTTTTAGCAATAAATTTTTGAAGCAGCACAAAAATTTGGTTTGAGATCCAAATCCAAACGGCAGAAAATTCAATGTGGCCGATCAGAAGAGTTTGAGAAGGCAGTCCTGCAATGGTTTCATCAAGCAAGAGCATCTAACATTCCAATTTTCGGAGTGATATTTAAAGAAAATGCTATTATTCTGGCAGAAAAGTTTGGAATGCAAAATTTTCAGGCTTCGGCTGGTTGGCTAACAAAGTTCAAAGAAAGATACGGGCTTGTATTTAAAAGCATATCTGGCGAAAGTGGCTCAGTAGATGAAAAAATAGTGGATGAATGGAAAATAGTGCTGAAGGGGAAATTAGATGGATATGATGAGAAGAACATATTCAATGCAGATGAGACGGGCCTATTCTACAATATGGTGCCTAATAAAACCTTAACGTATATGGGCGAAAAGTGTTTTGGTGGAAAACACAGTAAGGAACGATTGACTGTTTTACTGTGCACTAATTCGGATGGATCTGAGAAATTTCCACCACTAGTTATAGGCAAATCAAAGCAACCAAGGTGTTTTAAGAATATCACCAGGAAACCTTGTGAGTACCGCAATAACAATACAGCGTGGATGACATCACAAATTTTTATTGACTGGATTAGAAAGTTTGATGCAAAAATGCATCAAGAAAAGTGAAAAGTTTTACTTTTAATCGACCGATGCACTGCACATACTCCAAATATCCCTGGACTTACAAATTTGACTATCCATTTCTTACCAGCTAATTGCACTAGTAAGTTGTAGCCATTAGACCTGGATATCATTCGCAGTGTGAAAGCATACTACAGAAAGTCTTTAATTAGGAAATTAATAAACAATTCGGCTGACAGTATAAAAATTAGAAAATTTACAATCTTGGAAGCAATGCACATGATAACATGAGCATGGAAAGAAATTTCTTCATCCACAATAAAAAACTGCTTTCGCGTTGCTGGAATTCACAAATAACTTGTAGTGGAACTGCAAAGTACGGTTGTAGAAATCAACGAAGATGACATTACCCCTGAAGAATGGAGAAGTCTTGTTGAAGATGAGGATGTTTCAATTCAAGATTTCTACAATTGTGATAAATATGTTTTAACAACAGATTTCAGAAATGTAGAACAAATTTATTAAGATATTGTAAACAAAAACACAGTGTCAGACGAAGAAGGTGAAGTTGAAGACACGGAAAACGAGACATTGCCACCGTCTTACACAGATGCAATTTCTGCTCTAGATGTTCTCCGACGCTATATTACATCGAAAATGGAAGGTGACTTATTTAACATTTTAGAAAATCTGGAAAAGAGAATAACGAAAACAAGGCGAATGAAGCAATCAACACTTTTTGAATTTTTTAAAACGTAATTTATTGTATTGTTTGTACTCTTTTTTTTCAATGTAATTTAAAATAACTTTTTGTGAATAAAATAATGATGATAATAAAAATAACATTTTTAAACATGCCAATATATTAAGAAATATATTGACAGTCCTAAACCTGTAAAGTGTCAAGGGAAATGTTATTTTTTCACAAATTCTGTTTAAGGACGATCTCTACTTAAGGACGATTTTTCACGGTCCCTTGAAAGTCGTTAAACAGAGAACCAACTGTACTATTAATGGTTTATCCTCTGACCACTTACCTGTTGAACTTGACAATAACTGCAACCCTGTGCTCCCTTCTATCATTTCTCGATATCATACTAATTGGCAGTCCTTCACTAAATTTGTTAACAACTCCTCCCCACTCTTTAATGATATTAACAGTCCTGATGACATAGACGCTGCTGTTACCTCTATCACTAAGACCATTCAAAGCGTGCTGGAATCTGCTAAGGTCCATTCTCCCCAATATTTCTATCATAAACTACCCCATTATATTGTTGACCTAATTAAATATAGGAACCATTTCAGGAAAATTTGGCAGCAAACTCGGGACCCCAAAATGCTTAATAATTACAAAAATCTTGACAACCAGGTTAAAATTAAAATCAAAAATTTCAAAAATAATAAATGGAAAGAATTTATTGAGTCACTAGCTCCCACTGATAACTCAGTTTGGCAATATCTTAAGAGAATTAGGAAACCCCATAAGGACCCCCAAAGGATGGTTCCAACCTTTAACTCCAGTTCTGGTATCTTAACTAGTGACTCTGACAAAATTGAGGCCTTAGCAGCTAATTATGAAACCCAATTCAATCCCCACTCTAGTGTTTTTTGCCCAACTACAATTGATACAAGTCTATGATATTCTCCAGAACTTTCAGTCCAGTAATCACAATAGTGAGATCGAAAAAACCACTGTTAGCAAAGTCTTAAATGCAATTAACTCCCTCCCTAATAGAAAAGCCCCTGGTCAAGACGGTATCACCAATAATGCCATTAAAAATCTCCATCTTCATTATGCCAACTATTTAACGATTTAATTAATAACATCTTTAAATTTGAATACTACCCGCATCCCTGGAAATCGGCCATTATTTTCCCAATTTATAAGCCTGGTGAGGATCCTTCCCTTCAGAAAAACTACAGGCCCATTAGTCTCTTATCTTCTCTTTCTAAAGTGGTTGAGCACATTTTTGTAGCCGTATTCATAATTTTATCGATAGCAATAATATTCTCTCTAATGCCCAATTTGGTTTCAGACCTAAACATTCTACCACACATCAGCTGCTTTGTGTTACTGAGTACATCCATGATGGACTACAGAACAGAATGCAGACTGGTGCTGTCTTCTTTGATATTCTTAAAGCTTTTGATACTGTCTGGCACAGTGGCCTTATCTATAAATTCATTAAATTTAAAATGCCAGCTGCCCTAATTAAACTTATACAATCCTATCTGTCGGACAGAACTTTTGCTGTAAGCTATTTTGGTACCACTTCAAACCTACGCCCTGTTAATGCGGGAGTTCCTCAAGGTTCTAAACTTGAACCGGTCTTATTTAACTTATTTATAAATGATATCCCCACCACCCCGAACACTTCGCTTGCAGTCTATGCTGATGACACAGCCATTCTCGCTAAAAACCATAATGTCAGATATATACTTACCTCCAACGTCACATTAACATTCTTGAGCGCTGGTTTGATAAATGGCGTATTAAATTAAATCCCAGTAAAACAAAAGCTATCTTCTTTTCATACAATAGGATTCCCCCACGCCCAGTTAACGTTTATGGTCAGCTCATCCACTTTGAAAGGGAAGTGAAATATTTGGGTATCTTCATGGGTAGTAAGCTTACTTGGAAGAAAACTATTAATAATAATATCTGCAAATTTTTTAAACCTAGAAAAGATATCGCCCACCTCCTGTTCCAGAAGGAGATGAGTATAGAAAATAAACTTCTGCTTTACAAAGCAGTACTTCAACCTATACTTCTTTATGCAGTACCTGTATGGGGGTCAGCGGCTAAGGGCCTGTTCACATAGGAGTCCGTTGCGTTGCGTTAAGGAAAAGATGACGTTGAGGCGAAAATAAACCAATCATAGGCGTTAAAAATTTCATTGCTAATCGTTTGGAGGCATATGATTGGTTTATTTTCGTCTCAACGTCATCTTTTCCTTAACGCAACGCAACGGACTCTTACGTGAACAGGCCCTAACAGTCATGTCCAGAAATTGCAATGCGCACAAAATAAAACCTTACGTCTAATCACTAAAGCCAATAGATATAAAACTAACTACTCCCTCTACAAAGATCTAAGTATTGAACCCATTCGCCTGACTATAATTAATCTCGCCGCTAAATTTTATAATTGTCTTAACTCCACCCCTAATGAAGAAATTGCCAATCTTCCGGATTATGACAATAGAGAATTTAATCGTAGACCTAGAGCGACTCTAGTGCTTGACACTGGGATTACTCCCAACTCTTCTTTCCCCCAATTTAAAATTTCTTTTTTCTTTCGTTTTGTCATTCCGTTTTCCTTAAATTCTTTCTAGACCGCTTTTCCCCCCTCCCCATTTTTCCTAATTATATGCAGTCACATCCTCTTACGCTTTTTTAAAAAAAGTAGTGTGTCGTCTCGTTGGTGTAATATGCCTCTGCGAATCCTCATGGTCAAATTGTGAGCCGTCCTCCCTGATAATATCTTCTTCTAAGCTCCTGGATCCTGTTTCGTCAACCAATCAGGTTGAGGGACACATTTTGCTCTCGACCAGTAGTTAAGCTTGATCTTTTTTAACCTCTGTAATACAAATTCATCATGCTTCCTTTTTCGGACTGTTTTCAGGCACGGGTTGCTTGATTGTTCTTTCCCATCCTGGGTTTGATCCCAGCATTTAATATCTTTGCTGCTCGCGGTCCTCTGTGGCTCGTCTTCGACTTTTGAGAGTTTAATCTTTATATTTTGCTTTTTATTTTATATTGGAACATTTTTTTTGACAAGTCTTGCTGATATAATTTTGTGTTAACTTTAACTTACTAAATTCTAACATTTTTGTTTTTATTTTTGTAACTTCTTTAATTTATTTTGTAACTTTTTTTTATTTTTATTTATTTTATTTTTTTTAAACTTGATTGATTTCTTCTTGGACCATGCGTGAAAAGCTTCAGTGCTTCCCATATCTATACCGAGGGTAAAGGGCTTGCTTAGCCCTATTTGGAACCTCACGAAAACTTTTTGTTCATGTCCATGTATGTCCGTTCTCAAGGTTATAAATAGTGTTGACGATGATTTACAGAAAAATAATAATTAGTTGAAAAAACAACTAATTAACTAGGACGAGTACGAGTAACCAATGTGGCATGGCTAACTTAAATGATAATGGAGAATTTAAACAAGGGGTGAAACAAGAAATCATTAAAAAAACAAATTTCAAAACTAGAAGACGGGAAATTTGGAATATGATTGGGATAAAAAAAACAAGTTAGTGGAAGTTACACGAGAGGGCGGTAGGTCCGAAGTCCGTAAGGCGCGAGTAGCGAAATAAAAGAGGAAAGCAAACAGGATTGGAATTCCAGGTTAGCAATACCCTTCTCCAAACAGCTGGTCCGAGGGGGAATCGCATGGTAGAAAGAGGAACGATCGAAAGAGAAAGACAGGTCAGAACCAGAAGTAACCGAGCTATTGTAATTTTGAATTTTGATAAGGAGGAAAGGGAATTACCGAACAGGAACAAGGCCGGAGCTCATGTGCTATTTAAAAACACTAACAGGGTCGCCCAGACGGGAAAGGGGGCAACTGGGGCACTTTGCCCCAGGACCCCAACTGCCGGAGGGGCCCTGCAAAAATTTTTAAAAATTAATTTCTTAGATTTCACCCAAAAGAAAATTCTGAAACTTGTACCGTACTTCAAAATTCAAATAATCTCCTGAAAAAGCTCCCCCCCCCCCAACAAAAAATTCGATTAATTAGATTTCTCTTACTCCAAAATTGTCTTCTGGAAAATACGCGATTTGGTTTTAATGAAAAATATAATTGTTAAGTCCTAACTGCTATAAAATTACATTATCTTTAATAAATTGAAGACAGTTCTAATTACTACAATAGACCAGGCCCTGATTTTCCACTAGGCTCGGTAGGCCCAGGCCTAGGGGCCCCCTAATGTTGGGGCCCCCCTCAAAAAATTTTATTTTAAAAGAAAAAAAAAATGAAAATTCTCAAATCAATTTTTTTTAATTTTAGCTTTTTTAATAGCAATTTTGTTTTATATATCCTTTCAAATTTGATTGATTGGTTCATCATATGTATAGTTATATGTATATATAGTTCATCATATGTATGTTATAGTGTATATAAGGGATTAATAAGTTTTTCTGTTGGCATTGTATTGGTGTTTTAATGATGAAGTTAATATGTTGTATTGCTTTTTGTTATTTGATAATGTTCTTGACTTCTACGCTTCAAATAGCCAATTCTTTGTAAAATGGTACTTTTACAATGATTTGTGATTATTTTTTTGTGTCAGTTTTGGAAATGTTACGCCCACATCAGTGTTAGGGGGCCCCCATCCCAAGTTGTGATTATAGTCAAGAATTTTCTAAATTGGGCCCTGAAATAGACAGAAAAAAAGCTTCGTGGATGGAAGCTATTAGAAAGAAAATTCTAGCTTTATGAAGAAGTAAAAATTTAGCTTATGTCTCCTTTAGTAAGTCCCCAAACATACGTAAAAGTCAAGGTCACCCTCGCTCCCCTCTCAATAGTACGACCGGCAGTCGTCTGCAGCTCTCCCTTTGTTTATGTTAGATTAGAAATTAGATTGTCATTTACTTAGACATTCAGCAGACCTAAGCTGTACTTCCAGTGTCTGTTGCAACAGGAGAATGAGCCTTCAGCAAAATGTCCCTCATAAAAAATCGTCTGAGGTCGACAATGGGCTAGGACAGACTAAGGGCCTGTTCACATAGGAGTCCGTTGCGTTGCGTTAAGGAAAAGATGACGTTGAGAAGAAAATAAACCAATGATATGCCTCCAAACGATTAGCAATGAAATTTTTAACGCCTATGATTGGTTTATTTTTGTCTCAACGTCATCTTTTCCTGAACGCAACGCAACGGACTCCTATGTGAACGGGCCCTTAATCATCGAATGGTGCTCAGTATTGAACACGATTTAGTCAAAACTGTTAGTTTTAGTGAAATAATATATGACTTTGCCAAAGTTAAGGCAAGAAAAAAATTAATGAAAATTTGCTCTTTTAACTTTTAAAATCGTTCAAATTCAACTATTTTTAGTTTTCTTTTTCTTCCACTTCATCTTCCACTATCCTCCACCTGGGGACGCGCCCTATTAGGGGTTACAGGCTCCTCCCACAGCATAGGCGACGTGACGTCATCACTTATATGAACACGTATAAGATTAGAAAATGGAATTTCTGTTGTAAACTTTGGCAACATGGCAACGTTCTCAGGCACACCGAAATGTTTAGGTTGATCTTAGCTTAGAGTTGTAAAGTTAACGGGTTGAATGTTGAGTTTCAGAACTCTGTAAGTGGTCTCCGTGGTTATTATCTGTTTATAACATAGTTAACTGAACGCCACTCACAAAAATTCGTTGCCAATGTAAAACTATGTCCCCTCTAAAATTCTAAATTCACTTATAAATCTTTCTGTTTCTATTGACTTGAGAAAAAAAAAAACATTCTTACAAATTTATTATTGTATTTCTTTTAATTTTGTAAAGTTTTTTTTGTTTATTTCCTGACTCTTATTTGAGGATGGAACTTCAATATCAATATTTTATGAGAGGAATATATAAATTTTTAAATAAAATTCATTACACTAAGTAGGCTGCTTGAGTTTCTACTTTACTTCCTTACAGTATAATTATATAAACTTTAAGGTTGTCTATTTTAAGTGGAATACGTTAAAATGAGCAAACTGGGAGTAAAAGATATACTATCTGACAAGTTTGACTTATAAAAATGAATTATTAACATTTTTAAGAGAAACTTTTATCCCAAACAAATGGTGAAGAGAAAATGTTCAAAACTTTTTCAATTCTGTTCACTCTGTTATTGGATTTATTTAAATTTATTGCTTGAAAGGAAATGTTCACCTTGTTATGTAAAACAGGTATAGTTGGGGCACATTAAAAATAAAGCTTTAATGTACAGGTAACCATAATTTTAGGGGGGGGGGGGATTGCATACTCTCACAGCAGTTACAAAAATGCAGTGACTGTTTTAAATTGTCATAATCTGTTTACTGATAAGTAATGTTAATGTTAAGTGCTCTTTTTCTACCTTAAGCATTTAAAAAACTGTTTACACTATTTGCTATATATTTACAGAAAAGGATTGAGTTTAATCTTTAGATTAAGGAAGATATTAGTGATAAATTCTCCAATATTAAAGCAAGGAAATTTCTCTTGCATCGTGTGTTAGATATGTATAACCATTTTTATCATGAGGATTTTTGCTAATTTACAAATGGTTTATTACATTCTTTAGGATCCTTCAGATTAATTACTATGAGGTTTTAGAGAAAAAGCATATAAAGTTTTACTTATAATTGAATTTTAATATGGTAAGTGTTTGTAATGTTTATATAATTATTGATGACATTTAAAGTTTTAATAAATTCAAATGCCACCAAGGAAAAATTTGAACTTTTTACTTTTCGGCTAAAGAAAGATTTTGAAATTTATGTGCAGAGGGGAAAATAAGGAGAAACATATGTGAAACGGGAAAGCATTTAGATTGGGTTGCCCTTAAGGCCTGTAAGGTGCTTAATTAGCAATTGAGTGAACTCAGTCCAAATGGGGAAACGTTTTCCACTTTCAGCTGATTTCAAATTTAAATTGTGAGATTGGAAAATATTCACCTGATTGATTTATATAAGCCCTATAAGGTGTTGATGCTTTAATATTCCTTAATGATACCATGCTCAAAGAAGAAAAAGTGTTGCACTAATATTACAACAATTGTTTGAAGTCTGAAAAGTTTCTGGGCCATCTCACTGATTTTATCAATCATTGAAATTTCTTTGTTTCACAAGAGAAAAAAAACCCACTTTATGCCTGTTCTTACATTTGTAAAATCTAATTTCTGGGTGGGAATTCCTAACTATCTAGGGTAGATGGCTATTTAGGTAACTTTCAGAAAACAATACAATTGAAATATATCATTTTGGTTTCAAATCTCCTTTGGAAATTTTATATAAGAAAAGGCTGTATTACTGATACTGTAGTTTTATTGGTACTTTCCCATTATACCAACCTGTTGCCAACCTCATCACAAGAAAAAACTGTTCTCATTTGCTTGCACAGACCAGGGTTTGATCTCTGGAACATCTGCTTACAAATTGCAGATGCAATCACTGCACCACACCGTTACTAACAAAATAATTCTATTTAAGTGTAGATAAAAAGTAGACAGATTTACATAAAAGTGAAATTTAAACATTATTTAAAGATTTTATTTTTGGGTGTAGTTCTGTCCTTTTCTTACATATACTTATTATTTTGTTCAATTCTTCATGTAAACAAAATTCCTGTATGAAAGTAATAATATATGTGTGTTAGCAAGTGTTTTCTTGATAGAATATTTCAAAGCTTTGTAAAACAGTATTATAACCAAAAAGGAAGACAAAGTTCTTAACACTTCTGAATTTTTATCAGGTGATATGATTATCTTTTGATCTTTTGAATATCACTCTTTGACTGCTATATTTGTCATACAGGGCATTATACCATAAATATTCAATTGTTGTTAGTAACTTTAAAAAGATATTTTGTAAGTATACAGAAGGTCATTCACACTTTATGGAAAGGATTTTGATGGTTAAGTTTTATGTATAAACATATTTTTTACAGCGATTTGCTTCTATCTAATAGCCATGGTTCTTGACAATAGCTCTTGCTTGAATTTTCCATGAAAGCAAACTTTTTCTTAGTACTGTCAACTCCATTCCTTTAGGGCCATTTTCCAAAGACCGTTTAATGTTCTTGGACGCCATTTTCCTAAGGCTTGTTTTAATAAACCAAAAGTGCGAAAGTCCATTGGAGAAGCATCAGGTATTTCATTAAATGGGATTCACTTTATTCTTTCTGACCACTTATTTTTCACTTCATCTTTTCCGATTCTTTTTTTGCTAAATAAGTGGCAGTTGATTTAGACGTGTGGCTAGAGGCTTTGTTCATATGAAGCTCAACGTTATCAATGTCCTTTTCAAATAAAGCTGGAATATCTTCTTCAAAAATTGGTTTTAAAATATTCTGCTGATAAAAACTCACGGCGCAACAGTCCGATGTGGACCAGGGCCGGCGGTACCCATCTCCGCTTTCGTAACCGTGGGCTTGGGGTGCCATACAGCATATGTCTCAGTCAGGTGGTCAACCTGACGTGGAACCCCCAGAGTTTAGTTCCCAAGCATGCTTGTTCCTCATTTTATCGACCCACTGAAGGGATGAAAGGCTGAGTCGACCTTGCCCAGTCACAGGGTTGAACCCTGGACCTGTGGGATGGCAGCTCGATGCTTTTAACCACTACGCCACCGGGCTTCATTCTGCTGATAGTAGTGAATTAATTTTGGCTTTACTTCAGACTTTTTGGATTTTTAATTTGCCATTGTAACAAAATCCTGCAACTATCATGAATTCCTCTGGGAACTTTTCTGTGCACTGATAAGCCATTTCGTACAATCATTCATTCAGTTGAGCAATAGAAAATTGATCTTTTTTATTAAAGTCCCTAAATACACCCATGCCTCATCAAGTATTACCACAAATTTCTATTTTTCAGCAGCTATGTGTGTTTCATATAATTTTCTGCTTTGACAAATGCGGAGTAATTAGAGTTGATTGACTAAATGGCTGTCAATCAGAGACTAAGTGTCGCTTCTGTTTACAATTTGACATGTGAGCCTTTGAAGCATGCGAAATGTAAGAGCGTTAATAATATCAATTCAGTGGCATTATCTCAGAATTTGTACGGACTTATCAAATGACCCTCGCATCACAGGTCCTGTTATCTTATATATGAGTCTGTTTTTGATAATTTGATTAAATAAAGAATGCATTACAATTTTAATATTTTCTTTATTTAATATTTTGTACATTTTATTTATAAAACATCACAAAATGGTTTCCTCATTGCCCTTTACTCTGAGCTTACCAGGTCAAAAGCAGAGATCAATCCTCCTCCTTCAGAAATCAAATTACTCAATATCAGAAATTTTAGAGCTTTTATCAGGAGGGAACACTGATATTTTCTTTTCCCTCCATATTTAGAAATTTAAAAAAGAAAAAAATTCATGGTTAAAATATTTTGTCATTAGTGGTGTATACACCTGTACCATCTTTTGAAGTGGAATTATATTGTTTCCTTGCACCAAGCTACCCAAATTCTGTTAGTAAATTTAACATAGATTTCAAGAGATTTAGAAGTAAACACATTAGGTTGCATGTAGGCAATATAAAATAAACAGTTGCTTTAGCATGTGAAAAATTTATTAAGAATATTTCCAAAATTTATTGGTGTTAATACAGGTATTTCCATATTTTTTTGCCCTATAGTGCTGATTTTCCTATTGCTTACCTGTTATCCACGTACTAACATATTTTGACTCAAAAGCCTAAAGCATCTCTAGGACATCCAGATTCTTGCCATCTCTGCAGAATGTCGGTCAAAAATGTTATCAGCTATAAGAAGATAATTTTTTTGATAAATGAATAAGCAATTATAATTGTACATTTTTTTTTTTAAGATGAGTAACCATTTCATGGCTATAAGCAGCAGTAAATTTGAAGAAGTTACAATATTGTTATTATGATGAGAAAAATCAATTTATAAATTCGTAAAATGTGAACTATAGCACAGGTCAATCCATTTCAAATCACCAAATTTGGCAAGGTAATGTTGTTCGACATTTTTAATTTTCCTAATTGTTTTAACCAAGTTTTCTTCATAGTTTTATGAGTTTAAAAAACATGATTAAAAAATTTTTTGACCTTAAAATTTTTTGGGGGCGGCCATTTTTAGCCAGCCATGGAGTTATTTTTTGGTGAAAAATGTGTTTCACGGAAAATGCTGTAGCTGCGTTATTTTTTATACCTATCAAGATGTATAAAAGACTGAAATGGTCAGCATAAGATTGTCTACATTTTAGGTTATTAGAGAATTTTCATTAGACTCAAGGATCTAGGCCAAAAAAAGTTGAAAACGTTAGAAATAATAGGTCAAACACCACATTTCACTACCCTTATTTTTTATGAAAGAATTCAGACACACCTTAAATATTTTTTTCTTGCAAAAATCTCTCATAGTGCTACTTGTAAAAATTTCTATCTTGAAAACCTTTTCCCTTTTTTTGGTACAGCTTATCAAAAACTGTGTTAAGCCCGTTTTAAGCAGTATTCACTAATTGATATCCCAAACGGGACTGAGTAAAAAATTCCAAAAACTTAGGATAATAAACATCTTTGTAATATAAAGCTACCATATAAAATTTATGAGTGAGACTTAACTGGTTTCAGAGTGGTAGAGTATTAATTTTATGAAGAAAAAAAATTGTGCTAATTTTTTTTGCACTAGTCTTCCAAAATCAGTATTAAAGCCTCTTGTTCTTGTTTCAACAACAAAACCATAAATGTTTTGTTAGATCTAACCATAAAATTTGTCTCTGAAGCTTGTATGTCCCTGACGCTTATGAGTTAGTGGAAGAAAATAATTTGAATCAAGTGAACTCAATATGTATGACATTGAAATGTATATAGATTACAAAAGATTATTTAGTTTAGTGATGGTGCAAGCAGGCAGTACAAAAACAAAAAGAATTTCATCAATGTCTGCCAACACAAAATAAGATTTTGGTATAGCATCAGAATGGAACTCTTTTGCATCATTGGATGGAAAAAATTCTTGCAATGCTATAGGTGGAACCATGAAACGGGAAGTAACAAAAGCTAGTCTTCAAGTCCTTACAGTAATCAAATACTCACATCACAAAATATGTTTAAGTTTTGTTCAGAGGAAATATTAGGGATAAATTATATTTTTAACTCAACAAAGGAAATAACGCAAAATGAATCTTTTCTTTTAAAAAATTTTTAATATTGTGTACCGATGCCACGAACTCAAGGTTATCATCGGTATTTACCTATAAGTGAAAATCAAATTAGGTGCTATACTACTTTGAAATATCAGAGATTTGATGATTTCAAGACCTCAATTGAGTTTACAAAAGTCTCACCCTTTGATGATAACGACAGCATGGTATGCATTTATGATGATAAGTAATGGTTAGGTAAAGTTAAAGATAAAAGTGAAGACAGTGACATTTAGTGCGCTTTTTTCATTCATCAGAACCAGCAGCTGCATTTAAGTTATCAAAAAAATGATAGTGTTCGGGTTCCTGTCACTAAAGTCTATGCAAATTGACACCAATTGAAATCACAACTATTTCAGGATGAATATTCAGTATCTCAGAAAAGATATGCTAAGAATTTTTAGCACTGTTGAATACTGTGAATAGATTTTAAAATGCGAAGAAGTATATTTTTATCATTAATTTTTAGGTGGATGAACAAAATAAAATTATACTACTATTTTTAATACTTTATGTTGATGTTCTTATAACTGCAATAAAACATAAGGGATACAATTAATTCATGTAGGTTTTAGCATTTTAAGATTAAAGAACAATCTTGGATCATTTTTAAAAAAAATAAAAAACATCATATAGAGAAAAGTTAAAACTTCCTTTCTCTGGACTGAAGGGAAATTAACGGAGTTTTTGTGCATTTTTAGTGAACTGTTATTCAAAAACCAGTTATGTCTCGCTCATAAAGGTGTTTATTATCCTAAGTTTTCAGAGTTTTTTACTCAGTCCCTTTAAGGATATTTTTATTAGTTAAAACTGTCCCAAACAGGCTTAACACAGTTTTTGATAATCTGTACCCAAAAAAAGGGAAAGGTTTTCAAGGTTGACATTTTTACAAGTAGCACTATGAGAGATTTGTGCAAGAAAAAAATGTTTAAGGTGAGTCTGATTTCTTTCATAAAAAAATAAGGGTAATGAAATGTTGTTTTTGACTTTTTATTTCTAACGTTTTCAACATTTTTTTGGCCTAGATCCTTGAGTCTAATGAAAATTCTCTAATAACCTAAAATGTAGACAATTTTATGCTGAACATTTTAGTTTTTTATTCATCTATATAGGTATAAAAATAAAGCAGCTATAGCATTTTCCGTGATACACATTTTCTACCAAAAAAATGACTCCATAGCTGGTTAAAAATGGCTGTCCCAAAAAAATTATAAGGTCAAAAAAAATTTCAATCATGTTTTAAACTCATGAAACTATGAAGAAAACTGGGTTAGAACAATTAGGAAAATTTAAAATGTCAAGCAACATTACCTTGCAAATTTGGTGATTTGAAATGGATTGACCCGTATATGATTATGATCTGTGCTTCAAGAACAAAAAGAAAAAAAACCCTGCTAGATTTCAGTAAAGTTCAGCATCTTATTCACTAAAATATTTCTTTTTTTTGCTAGAATAACAAAAAGAAAACTTTATTTTGTATTGATTTGAGTTTTTTTTTTTTATAATTATTTTATCTGACTAAACCCTGTAGTTAAGATGCTTGGAATTTGATGTTAATAATACATCTGGAAAAAATGTTTAAATCTTACTGTTTTTTATTTTTTTATTTTTTCAGATCACTTACAAATGGGACAACAGCAGAAGACGAATAATGTAACTACTGAGCAGGTTAAAATTTCTCCGGAAGAGGAGTTACAGGAGTTAGCAAAGAAAGAACTGTTGCGGGATATCAAATGTGCTTCAATGAGAGCAGAGCAATTTGGAGCTCACAGTTGGGCTAAACCTCAGAAGTATGTGCCTAGTAAACGTTTTTTAAGACATATGCTTGTTAGTGCCTCAAGGGATAATCACAGAAAAAGTGATAGGTTGAAGGAAAGTAAAGCATCTAAGATTACATCTGCTGTATTGCATCAATCACCAAAGAATGACCATTCCTCTCAGAAAAAAAGAAATACTAAAGGTAAGCGATCAAGATGGGATTCCTCTCCACAAGAAAGCAAAACAAACTCCCTCCATAAAAATGTGAACAAAGGAAAAAAACATCTTGCTAAAACAAAACATAAAATTAAATGACTTTTGAACTTCATTTTGTGTTTCTCATTTGTACATTTTATGGTAATTAAAATTTCTACCTCTTAGGACATCCTTTGGAAAAGGCCTCTTAAAATGGATTTTATTATTATTATTATTATTATTATTATTTAAATACATTTTAGTTTTCTCATTCATTTGATGCCAAATTATCCTCTTCACATTATCTTGGTTTATCTGAGTAACAGAGATTTATGAAATAGGATATTTTTAGGTTTGTTATCCTCATACTCCGATGTAGTTTATACAGACATTTAGTCACATTTTTGCATGAAATTATAATCTATAGAATTTTTTCTGTTATGTCTGGATTTCTACTTTAACTTACTTATCAACCATAAGTGTTTCTATTGAAGAAACATAGCTTTAAGAGTTTTATGTATAAACATACCAGATATTTTTTGGTCCATGAATATTTTTACTTCATGCAAAGAATCTATATTTATATATTTAGATTACTGTGGTAATTAACAAGATTTAAATATCTTCAAAACAGTTTCTTGAATTTATAAAATAATTCCTTAAAATATTGTCTGTAATAATGACTTCTCAAAAGTTAAAGAATGTCTTTCCTCATTAACCACAATATGTGGAAAGAAGCAATGTATAAGAATGCCTTACTGAGAAGTTCATTATTTTTAAAATTCTGTAATTTTTCATAAATAGTGAATACTGAACAAACATTTTAAGTATTTTCTCAAGATTTTTTTAAGTATTTTCTCAACATTTCTTATTTTGTTGTGCTTATAAGGCTGAAATATTGTATGCCTAGTAAAATTTTATGCTTTAAAAAATAACTCTGAAACTGCTCAATAGTGATCTTCAATGGCTGATTGATGTATAAGTGCTCATTCTGAGAGAGAGAGAAAAAAAAACAATATGTATGTTAAGGGCAAGACAATGTCGAGGAAAAACTAGTAGTTTTTAAAATGAATATAATATTCAAAAATATTTATTGAAAATTATCAATTAGACTTTATTGTTTTGATGCTAGCTGCATGAGGTTGGAAACCTTCTGCACATTAATAGGATGACATCTATGATTCTGAAAGTAAATAATAAAATTGTATCAATCTTCTTAAAGAGAGCTTATTATTCAAAGGCTAGGGTGATATTGAACAAATAGAGATGGCACTGGAATAAGTATAATTGAAAATGTTTTTCTGTCAACTCTCCCCATTCTAGAGTGGCTCATTAAACTAATACGAGTATAAGTTTTATAGCAAAACATTTTAAACTTTAACTCCAAAGAATTTTCCTTTAAAAGTTTTGCATGAGATATTTTTACCCTTGATATCTCAAATATATGAAAAGGAAGTGTTTAGACATAAAAAAAAATTCTCTACTCCTGGTAGGATTTGAATTCCAGTTTCTAACTAAATTAATTAGTATTTCATCTATGTTCTTCAATATACTTATATTGAACCCGAAATTATCCATGCATCACAAAAGCAAAAGGTTAGAAATGAAATGCAAATATTCCAAAGAAATGTCAACATGGCTTTCAAATTAATGAATGTAATACACTTTTTCCCTGCAGAAACACTGGATATCTGTGTCTGATTTTTATTTTCATTAAAGTCTATTTAAATCACTATATATAGTTCAATTTTTAAACTATACAGGGCTATTTTTAGATTAGCATTGTATTAATTAACATGTAGAGTGGAGACTTCACTATTTATAAGAACTAAACATGATAATGAGACATGGCACACAGCTTTATATTTTATAATTTGGTCCATTTGTACAAAATTAATAAAATATATAGCTGTAAATGTTATTTGATACAAATACTTCCATAGTGAGCCACAAACTTTTTCTTTCCTGTGGGAAATAAATATTTTTTTAAAAAAATTCATTTAAAAGCCATCTATGGTTAACTGACACAATTAAATTCAGATCTTATTGATCTTGGTGTCAATTTCCAACAGTAATCCTGTGCATTACTGTTAAAACATGTTGATAATCTACAATTTTTTGAAGCTGCCAATGGTAAAAAGAATAAGACTGCCCAGGGATATTCAATATGGAAAAATGAAATGCTGAACTTGAATTTGTTATCTGTCAGACCAATCAGTTATTTTAGCTTCCATCACAAGGAACTGTGTGTCACACTGTGTTCAAACTTTTTTTTTTAATATAAAATGTACTATAACTGTTTAAAATTATAGGATGACAGAATTTTTATTTTGGAATGGATATTCTAAAAACACTGAAGGTTCTAAAAGAGCAAGGCTGTCAGTAACCATCGTGCCAAAATTGGTATACTGTAAACATTTTCCCATAGTCCATGCAATAAACTGCAAATAAAACACTTAATACTAAAATAATGTTACACTTAATTTGTAGAGTTTGTCATCCTTCTTTCCATGAAAATGGAAGGAGTAAAACAACTCTGTGCTGTGCAAGTTGGCTTCTATGATTAAAAGCACATAAAATTTTAAAATCTATAAAAATGACTGAACGAAATCACATGTGGCATGTTGGGTGGTTTGAGCTTTTCTAAGTTGTGATTCTTGACAAAATGAGAGGCTTGCCTTTCCTCACCACTGTTACACATTTCTAGAACCTGCTTTACACAGAATATGGCCTTAAGTACAGGATTCTTTCATGCCCACTTTCATGATTTCCATCAAGGAAATGAAAGGGAAAACAAAGTTGCTCATAATATTTTTTTAAAATACTTATAAATAAAAGTAGTTTTAACTGACATTTTCATCATAAAGAAAAAAATTTATAATATGATTTTATGGCCTCCTAAGATTTGGAACTGCAGATCTAAATCATTCCCTGTAACTTATTTGCAAACAGTTGCACTGCCAGATTGTAGTTGTGACAAGAAGGATATTTTATTAGACACTTTGAAAGTATTTAGGCAGGGTCCTTAAAAGTATGGTGCCTCTAGTAGCATTTGCAGCTTGGTTAATCTGCTCACTGATGATATGGTCACCTATGAGTAACACATCTCTACACTCACATTTTAAAAAAATGCTAGTCTGCCTATATGGTGCCCCCATAATAAAATGGCTAGCAAAACTGTGGTGTATTATTGAAGTAAGGATATTGTCCAAGAATCCACCTGCCACATTGGAATAAAAAATTGTTTATGAATTAATGCAGAACCCTTTCTTAGGAATAATTTCACCAAGACTCAGGCTAAGAGTATTTGTGTCTGTTTTGTAAAAGTACTATAATCAAATTCACCAATTAAGTAGTCAGCATTTTTTACTATTTTAAGTATTTAGTATGAGGATATTATTATCTTAAATTTGCTTTTGCCATATCTTAAAATTACACAATATTTAAAATTTAAATTACTTAACTCTTATTAAATTTGTAAGAGAGTGTGGATTCTGGGCTCATAAAATGTATAGTGATATCTCCAGCTTTCCCTTATACTGTTTCAGCAGTCTTATGTCAATACTTATCTGTCAGATGTCTTGTTTATATAAAATAGCCAAGGAAATAGACCTGGGTCTCTGAAGAAATGACAAACACAATATAAGATCTAATATAGATTTATTTATAAGACTTACATTGTACTTTATCTACGTAACATATGCTACAGGAAATGCTCATTTATACTGTTGCAACTGAATAATATAATGCATTTAAAGTAACAAAATATTTTTGATAATGCACTTTGCCATCACCTGTTCTATACAGCAATCCATATTTTTCATTAAAAGATAAAGTCTTGTCATTCAGATAAAAACTTATTCTCCAAAAATGTGCAGGTGCTTTCAGAACGAAAAGTGCAGAAAGAAATATCCTCTATATAAACTAGCGAATACTAGAACTGTACATAAGGTAATTTATATTTTTATATAGCATACACAATCTACACAAAGCATATTTTCTTTGGTATATATTTAAAAATATAATTAAAACTGAAAACAATGAAATAACTTCTAAATTGAGAGTAATTCTGGGAAACATATTTAAAACTCTCTGGATCAAACCCAAAATTTACAAAGAGCTATCTGGGATAGAGAAAATTCTTATGTTTTGAAGGAGATATTCATATATCTTATGACACTGCACATATTTTAGATTATCAAATCCCTTAGAGATAAAATAAAGTTAAAGACAGGGTTTGTATACTTTTCCACACAGATGAAATACAAAAATTTTTTTTATCTGTACCAAGGAAAAGTGAAAGATTTAAATAACATAATTTTAAATATTTTGAAAATGAATTTACTATAATATAAAAAATTATTTTTAGAACATAGGTGATTTCAAGAACTCCTTTTACAAGCATAATCCAAGAGACGTTTACATTTACCACCTACATTGTTTGATTAAATCAAATGACACATGCAAATATGATAGTACAATAACATTACCAAAGAAAAAGTTTATTTTCATTTTAACTTATGTAATGTTTGTAATTACTTAAGTCTCAAAATAAAGGGAAAATCTTGTGGTTGTATTACAGACCCTTATAATAATGATTCTTCAGAAAAGTAGCTAATACATACTGAAGATATCAACACTGAGCATGGTTTATAGAAGTACATCAACAACAACAGCACACACAATACATGCAAGATAAATCAATTGCACACTTCAGGGATTTAAATTTGAATCATATATAAGTTTAGAATTATGTAAAAATTTCTTCATGCAAATATAATTTTGTGATTAGATATTGCCTGGTTAATTGCATGATTATATAAGCTGAAAGCAATTAAACATTAAACCACACTGAAATCACAAGCAAGTAATCTTATTGATAATTTATACATGATACACTTTGATTAAACAGGTGAATGTTTTCAATGGAAACACAAATCTTTTTTTTTTTCAGTGACATACAGGGCAAATACAACAATGGTAAACTAAAATTTCTAGACATTTTGAAGAGGTCTGATAGAAAATTCTAGTCTACCATTTAGGATTTTTGAAATGAAATTTTGCAACAAAAATAGTTAAGAATTAGCTTTGTATCCAGAAAAATGCTTCCCTAAATACTTCCTTATAAATTATTAGATTTATAAATTAATTTTCAGCCTTTTTATACAATTTCAACTCTTAATGAAAATCCACCATATTGTCATATTAAATGTGTTAAGCATGGCACAAATAGATTATACAAAAGGCTTTAAAAGCATTACATATTCAACTTCTATTCAATAGGCATTACTTTATAGCTGTTTTTGGCTACACTGTAAAACCAAGTCATTAAGTTAGCCTTACCTCAAAATTTAAAAGAAACATATGTACTCAGGAGTACAGACTTACTTTTCTATTATACAAATTATTTTAATTTCAATTTAGATGTAGGCAGTAATCTGCAATTTTTGTTTAAAATTTAAAACTTCAATATGGTAAATCCAGAAGCACGCTCATTGATGACTACTGTTAAAATTAATTTTTTTAATGGAGCATTTCCCCCCCACTATTTAAATGAAAGATAGGTATTTTAAAATACATTCTTTATAAGGAATGTTCCTAAGCATATTACTGACATCACTCACTGAAAATCTATATCTAATGTAATTCATTCAGACTGATAAATACTGAGGTTGATAAATTTAATTTTAATTTTATTTTGTAAAATAAAGAGGATAATTTTTTAAATTATTAATACCAAATAGTGGGTTGACAGTCATTTACATTTCTAGCCTTTGTTCTCAAAGCTGAAATTTATTAGAGGGTAACAGAAGTTTATAAAAAAGGCAAAATATAATTTTATTCATGAATACCTTGGGTGATATGAATCATTAGAAAATAAGACATTTCAAGTATACATGTAATCATAGTTTAAATAATTTAGAATATAACATAAAACTGTATCCATCACAACATCCTCTAATAAAAAGAAAGTGTAGATTATACACACCCATTTTACATATGCTATTTTTATTTCAAAACACGACTTCTATATCATTAAGGACAAAACATATCACTCACCTTTTGATTTAGGAAAATGCTTTATGATAATGGATTAATGTAGTCAAATCCCATAAATCTCTCAAGTTTTTACCTCATTTTATACATGGAAGTGTGATATACATTACAATAAATGCAGGAAGGTACATCCATAAAATACTTTAATTAGTAAAAGATTTCTTTGATATAAATATTTGGAATTTCTGTTTTGTTCAATAATTTAGTCATGTAAGCATTCAACAACTTAGTGAATATTTCCATTTGCAAGATATTATTGTGCTAACTTTTTTTTTTTTTTTTACCAAAACTCTTCTCCAAAATAGCAAAACAGCACTTGTATAGCTACAAACTATGTTAAAATAAATATGCATATACTTTATAAAGCAAAATTAAAACTGAAATCAGTGTGCTATTTTGAATGTAAAATGCTTCAGTAGATATGCAAGGCAAACATGATTATACATAAAACACAGCTTAAAATTAAAAATTAAGCATTTTTTAAAGAACTTTATTATGTTATAAAATATAGTAACAGAAAAGTAGTATACAGATGTTAAAGTTAAAATGCATGACTTCTAAAAAGGGTATTCATATGTCAATTTAGAAGGAAAAAACATCACTCTGGAAGTGTAAATTAGAGTAATATAGTTAACGTAGTTAAGAGCAAGTTAAACACTTATAAACTGAACAAGTTACACAAAAATAAATTTTCGATTTAAAATGAACAAAAGAAGAAAAAAAAGAACTTGCACTGCAGAATGTATATTTATACAAAAGCAAAATATAAACAAGAAAAAGCATTACAGTAATGAAGAATGAATAAAATGCAGGCACTGACATATCTGCACATATGTGAGTAAAAACAAATGATTACCAAATCCAGTATGATGCATAATGTGTGTGTGTGTGTGTGTGTATGTACATTTACACACACACACATACATATATATATATATATATGTGTGTATGTGTGTATGTAGAATCTTATACAAACACACTAAAACATGAGGCCTTAAGTATAATTTTAATGCATGATATGGTCAGTTTTCACTAAAAATGTTCTTCATTATCCTGGATACCCTATTCCCCAATTTTAAGACTTAGAATATCTGTCATAATTAGTTCATTTTCATAAAAAAAAAATATAAATTCTTGCAAATGTATAAGCAATTTTATCATGTGCCAAGATTTAACACATTTTTAACTTAGTTACACACATACAAATAATTAACTACAAGAACTACTATAGACATTTTCAAATATATATAAATACATGTATTTATATTCAGTATCTTGAGAAAAATGAATATTCTTCTTGAAAACATTCTAACTTGATTTTTAACTCACACACTATTTTAACTTACTATAGATTTTAAAAAGCAATCCCATAAACTTATTTGAACATTATACTAAAAGATAATATCTTAAGATACTACAAGATGCTCAAAACTCTTTTCATATTACACTATTCATAACACCACAGAAAGCTCACACAGATAAATCTTTTGATACAGATTGGTAGTAATTTAAAATCTAATACACAGAAAAAATAAACATGAGACATGCTATGTGAATGCACAGCTAATTTTATATTAATTATAAATAGATCAGATAATTGGTGTCAAGAGAAAATGTTTCAAAAACAGTGGTTTAAACTCTTTGTTATAGAGACTGAAGTGAAGAATGCATGATTTGTGGAGATTCTATGCAATGCGTTTCACATAGAATGTATATGAAGAAAATGCAGTAAATTAATTTGAAAAACAAAATGAAAGTATATTTAATAGAGCTCTAATTAATTTCTTTAATACAAATTAATAACATTAGGAATAAGGAAACTGTCAGAAGATAAAGAGATTCTTCATAGTTTAGAGAATTATTTGTATGAAAATGGAGAAAAATGCTTCTAAATAAATTTATCAGAAGTCAAACTGAAAATATCAAAACTTATTTAATTTCTGCAAAAGTTATTTTAATCAGTACATGGAAGCATATTTTAAGGATGAAATAAATAAAAAAATCAATTTAAAAGAAGTTACTTTGTTTCATATTTTTTAACAAAACTATTACCTGCATTTAATTTAAAAATTAAAGCATTTCAATCATGTTTATACACCAATAAGCATATATAAACAATGTATATTTCCATCATCTCTTTTTCTTTTACAAGTCCCTTATAAAAACATATTAATAAAGAAAGTTATAACATTATTTTTTTTGCACAGTATTATAAAATGAAATTTTTGGGCAGTTTAAAATTCAAAACAGAGAGACTGACTTTGAATTTTCAAGAAACATACCCCTTGCTATTATTCGTTGCATTTCTGCTCCAACTTTTTGAATAAGACATTAATATAAAATGCAACGTAAAAGTCATAATACACATTTCAAGTTAAAGACTATTTCATATCAGGTCTATATAATACAAAGAGAAAATAATTCTATATTAAAACACTTCTACAAAAACAAAGAGTTATGTCCAGAAAATGATATGCACAAGAATATATTATTTAAATATACTAAAATTTGAGCAATGTGCATACATGGAATTCGGTTGCTTTAAAAAATATCATACA
Organism: Dolomedes plantarius; assembly: GCA_907164885.2. Classification (NCBI taxonomy): domain Eukaryota; kingdom Metazoa; phylum Arthropoda; class Arachnida; order Araneae; family Dolomedidae; genus Dolomedes; species Dolomedes plantarius. The sequence goes on from OU015502.1 coordinate 110,156,257, forward strand.
TATAAAACACATTGTCATTAACAAATAAGCTTTTTATCAATACAATATGTATACTAATGTTAAAAGCTCAAATTTAGGGACGGATACCCTAATATGCAGAAAATTGACCTTCCTGTTCGCATATGATTAAAATAAAAAAATACCTTTGATAAAAATTTTAAGAAAACTTAATTTTTTTCCTCTGTAAAAGAATTTAATAATTGCCTTATAAATAAAAATTCAAATCAAATTTTAATATTTTAAATGATTTGCCAGAAATTAAGCAAGGAAAACAAAGGCAGAAATTTAGAATATATTATCCTAAAATGATTAAAAGCTCTTAACCATATAAAACAGAATCACAATCTGAAATATAAAAGTTACTTTTTAAAGACTAGAATCATATAATTAAAAAATATGTAAAAGTAAGTTTCATATAAATATGTATAAAATAATTAAAAATAGCTTACATGCATTTAGAGAATTTAAAAGGTCACATAATTTCAAAGATAACATTAATCTACTCTTGAAACATTTAATACCTAGTGATTCATCAAATTATAATCTTCAATTTCATGTAATGTCAGAATTCTATTTATGTAATATAAAATAAAATTGTTGTTCTCTAATACATATATATATAAATTAAACAGAATGAATTAACAGAAAATACAATTAATTTTGTTTTACCATTACATAAATGTAATAAATATGCACAAATTTTCATTTAAAATAACTTTGAAATTTATATTTATGTGTAAAATAAATGATATCAAATGGTGTTAAAATAAAATTTATATAAGACATGAAAAATAACACACATACATATACACATAAATACAAAATAAAATCACAAACAATTAAATGAGAAAAGAAAACTGTCACAGACATATGTGTGTGCCGACAATTCCTTATATTTAAAAAATTCTCGATCCAAACTTGTTATTCTCACAAAAATAGCTACAAAAAAGTATATTGCTGACATTTTGATTTATATGTAATAGAACTCTGGTTTATAATGCAATAACAATTCAAATAGCTTAAAACCATACAGCAAATAATTATTTTCTATAAATTGTCCATTGTACATTTCAGACTATAAAATATAAAGGATATATATGAAAAAAGGAAATTTATGACATAAAAATGCGCTTCATACACGTGAACAGGACAGAAAAAAAACATGAGTATGGATCCACTACAAATGAAGTGTTCTTTCTAAAGCCACAATATGCATTCCCACTTCTTTGCTCGAGTCATGAATCTTGACTGGGCCCATAAAAGATGAGCTCTGGTATCTGGCCTCCTTGTACACCTGTTCCATTGGTGCTATCAGATGAACACTGAAACTGGAAAGTTATGCAACCAACAGTCATTTCACTCACACCATCTTGCCCAAAATAACTTAATTCTGCTCCATCAAGAACAGTAGATGCTGTATAGTAAGTGTCAGCTTCAACAAGAATTGGGTGTTCAAAGTAAACATGAAATGTATTGCTTGAACCATCAGAATAGAAGTTTGTCTTGTTTTCTGCCAACACCTTTCCCATTCTTTTTAGTTCAATCTTTACAGTATAATCAGCAGCACCATTACTTGATCCATACAAGCCAAAGCCAACAATAAAGATGCGCTTGTCCACAGAAAACTGAATGCTGTCGCATCTTCCCCGATACCTCCATTGATTACTCCTGTATGCCGATGACTGAAAACGATGACATACTTGAGTTTTCAAACCAACACGTGGTTTAGTTGGAAAAGGCAAAGCAGGTTTATTGTTAGCAGTATAATGCAAGAAAATATCTTTTGTTTCTTGTAATGTAAGCAAGCCTGACTGAGCTGCACCATTAGCATACTCTTCTAAAGACATGGTAGGGATTCTAATTAAATGCATAGCATTTCCTAGAACTTTTCTCTTATTTTCAACAGTTGGCTCTAAATCTTGACGGAGGCATTCTGCAGTTGACCAATTTAGAGCTGCCTGAAAAAGCGCATATTCCTTAATCATGAGGGTTTCTCGAGATAATATAGACTCAAGTGTACGATAGTCAATATCTGCAAAACCCTCAGATGCAAAGGCTAATTCTGCTTGAGCATCGATTACTTCCCAACATCTCTGCATTAAATCAGGTTCCTCAAATAAGCGACTCTGACTCAAAAGAACACATGCATTTTTTGCAGTGAGACTTGTTTCCAAATAGGCAACACAAGCTCGAGCCAAATGAGGCACTAAATATTTCTTTGCAACATACAATGTAGATAACACTGTGTCAGCTTCTAAATTTATATCATCACAGTAAAGGAACCTATTAAAAAAAAAAAAAAAAAAGAGAGAGGGGGAGGTCAGAGATTAGTTTATATAAATATGTGATGATTTATACAACCATATACCTGTATACTGGAGGTAAAAGGAACTTAGTCACAAATATTCAATTTTACAGGAAAGCTAAATGAAATCCATTTAGTACTCTCCACCTCAATACAATTGTTAGGCAAAGTGCTGTTTCCCAATTGGCTAAGTTGCTTACATGTAAGTGTTCAAGTTAGTGTTTTGCCACACTGAATAACACACATATATATATATATATATATATATATATATATATATATATATAAGAAAAATGTCAAACAGTCTACTTTGAAAAAATGGACTTGGATCCTTTTATCTCCAGCAGACAGATATATAAGAGATACAATACCAAAGAAAATCTTCCTGTGCAATAAAGAAATAAAAACTATTTTCTGAATAACATTCTTACTAGGTCATTTATTTATCAAACAGGGTTCTAAGCAACAAAGTAGTAAGCAGAGAAGTGATGTTATATTTTTTTTAAAGATCTTTCATGCAGTTAACTGCATCAAATATACATAAGATTGAATAGTTGGTCCCTACAATAAGTAAAACACGAAGCTTAATCTATATAATTAGGCTGGTACAGTATAAACAGTAAATCTCCAGCATGGTTTTGTATCAATAACTGAAGAGCAGAATTCTTTGTTTCCATTCACATGAAGATTTTGTCAATGAAATTCTTTTATGAAAAAAGTTGATGCTTGAACTTTGATGGTTATTGTATCACTAAGGTAAGAGTTATCAGAAATAAATTTTTCATTTTGTTGGGAGCATGAAAGTCATCTTTTGCATTATTAGCATTTTTAAGGCAACCGATAAAGAAACTGCTGATAAAATTTACATATAAGTTTAAGTCTCTCTCTCTCGCACCCACATACGAAAAAAAAAAAAAATTACTTAAATGCCGAAAAAAAGCACCTTTGGAAACACTTAATACCTAAATGCATTTGGCACAGTGGCCAGTTTAGTACTTTAGGTATATCAGCCACTGTGAGACTACCACAAAATTTATCATGAAAATTGTCAAAACATTAGAATGTGTATGACATTATGACAAAGCAGAAAACCTAAATTTCTACTTTCATGAAAAATTACGATAGATAAACAAATCTCATTCAGGTAGTGATTGAATTATTTTTCACAATATTCTCATATTTAAAAATAAATAATTTTTAATATTGGTTAATGATTTGAAATATAAAATATAAGTTAACAGAGCTATTTTGTTAAATCACATCTAAGTTATATTTTAATCTTTAAGATTATTCTTCAAATTGAATTTTTGACCCTTCTATCTGCTGTAGATTTCAACATGAATAAATCATCCACAATATAAAATAGTGAAATGTGTTTCACATACTTTTGAATGTTTTAACAATATCTATTCAGAATAAATGATAACTTAAAGAACATCCTTGTACTTTGTCTAAGAATTTTGATTTACTACCTTAATTTCAATAAAATGATTTTACTGTAGTATATAGTTCATTATTAATTCACAGATTTTTCATGAGAATGTTGAAAGGTAGATAAAAATTTAATCAGTTTATTTTCTTCAATGTATTTGTAGAGATAATATGCAACAGCAAAAACAAACAGTTTGTCACTTCTAATTCCTTAATTCTTTTACATGCAGATAGATAAATACATTCAAATATAATTAAAAGTAAAATGATTTTTGATTTGCTCTCTTATGACTCTTATTTCTAACATTGATGTACCTATAGACAGCCCCCCCCCCCTTTTCTTCTGAACTATAATACTGTGTCTTCAACAAAAGGTCGCCAAATGAAATTTAGTTTGTTCAAAATTATTTGAATAAGAAATTCTTAATTAGTTCACCTTCTTTCCAGAGAAGACAAGACAGAGAAACAGTAAAAGAAATCCTGATTTATAAATAAAACAAATATTCTTCATTAATAATTTTCTAAAAACACTAATTTTTTTTTATGAAGAAAATATGTAAGAAATACTATTAACTAAAATGATTACTTTACTCAGTAGTTATAGTTTTAGAAATAATAATAACAAAAAGCAAAACAACACAGTTATATTGCTGTTCACTAGCTCATTGAAAAGATAGGAAGAAATTTTTCTCATATGATTTGCACACTGTCCTTAAAATAAAATCCAAATTCCCCAAAAGCTAAATGTTATACCAATTATCACAAGTGAAAAACAAAAATTCTCATGCAAAAATCTATATTGAAAACAGTTCCTTCCTCAAATCAAACCTCAGAAAATTTCCAAGCACATGAGATTTTTAAATTTTACATGATCAATCATAATTAGGATATATTTTACTTTATGTGTTTGAGATTGAAATATATATATTTTTTTAAGTATCAAATGATTAGCAGAGTAAATACTTCAGAAAAAAAATTTACAATAAAATAGAATATAATTGCATTTTTCAAAAAATTTACATTCTTAATTAATTATAAAATATATGATTAAAGATAGAGATGAAAAATATAAATTATGGGTTCAAAGTATGCTTCTGAAAATGCAGATTCTTCAAAACTTTCATATAAGGAACATTTTTTTTAATTAACAGGAAAGAGACAAAGTAAAATATATCTCTCTACTGTTTTCAGATATAAGGAAAACTTGCTACATTGCCATGAATCAAGTCAAGCTATAAATATAAATGCATAAATATTCTTAAATAGAACTGCATAGAATTCATACATGCATGAATAATATAAAAATAAGAATATAAATTATTCACATTATAAATTTAACAAAATCGCATATATAATCACCTCAAGAGTGTCAAAAAGGCAGCAGGCTCTACATCCGGAATCTCAATTTCTGAATCATTTTCAGCTAGGCCACCATAGAACATAGCATAAAACACTGAGCTTCCAGTAGCCAGGACATATTTATGTGCTGGAATCTTTTGTGCACTTCCTTTTGGACCGACTAAAAAATGGACATCACTCATCAATTCGTTGTTGAACATTGCTGCATTCCTTTCACGAACACTAGCATGGTTTGACTGCCAGTTCGGATCTGAAGTGCTACCTGGACTAGTACCTCCAGTACTGCTGCCACTACCAGAAATAGGAGGAGGACTGCATGACACAGAACACTTAAGTATAGGGCTAGGCAATGGACTTACTAGAGATGGAGGAGGTGAATACTGCAGAGGTAAATTGGCTGGGATGGTCTGCAAATTTCCCAAACCTAACATAGAATTTATGAACAGTGAGTAAATAAATAAATAAAAATTTATAAAATAAATTTATAGGTCAATGAAAGTTTACACAAAATAAACCCTTTTAATTTCTTTGCTATCAGACAGAAAACAGACATCAGAACACAAGATATTAATCTCACAGCAGCATCCATACATAATATCTTACTGAATATAATAATAAAACACTTAATTTATTTTTAAAATTAAGAAAATAATTATAATTAAAGAAGTAAATATTCAAAAAATCATAACAGTAGAATCTTGATCAAAAGGGATATCTCTATCAATGTAATTCACACTTTAATTCTGGATACATATCAGGATTTGTAATCCTTATTTTCAAGAAATCAAAAATAAGTAATTCCTGGGGACTTTTTAAGGACCTTAAGAATGTTTTACTTCCAAAGTTTTGATGATTAGTAAAATTTAAGGAAGAGAATCAAGACATTACATGAATTTCCTAAAACTCCATAAATTCATAAAAAATCAAAATTACTTTTATACATTCTAATCTATTGCCTATTCTTTCCACTATATTCTTAAATTTATGCCACTTTACGTGTTCACATAGAGGAGGGGGGGGGGGGGAAGAGGCTACAAATTTTCTACACTGAGGAGAGGGAAAAGCGAAGAGGAAAACAAAGAATTTCAAATAAATAAAATACATACTCTCTTCCCAAATAATAAAATTTTACTGATTTTGAAATAAAAATGTTTTTCAAAATTTCAAATATAACATTTTGTAGCTCCTTTTCAGCCCCCCCCCCCCCCAAATCTCTCTATTTCTTGGCAAAAAGAACCTCAATCACAATGTTCATAGTTCTACAGCTTAAACAAATGAATTTTTTTTCAACGAAAGCTCTTTCTGAACAAAAGGCCTCCTAAACAGCAAGGGTTTGCAGCCTGTAATACACAAGATCACAAGCATTATACCCCTCTGAGAATTCTGTTATTATATCACAAGGAACTTTCAGAGCAGTTATCATTTCACAATATGTTTATTTTAAAGATACTCCTCTTCTGCAGTGCTTATGTGAAAGAATATAGCATTATGCTTAATTTAACATTAATAAAACAAAGAATTTCAATATTTAATTTTTTCTTTTACGTAACACCACACTCTGCTATTTTTCACCTCTGGGATTTACTCAATTTTTTTTCTAAATGATACAATATTTAAGTTCAAATGATAAATTTATCTATTAAGCCATTATTCAGATTAAAAAAGATAAAAGTCAACAGAAATGCAAATAGGAAAACTGGATTTAAAATTTCTGTTATTTTGCTTCATTTTTAATGCCTTTGTCTAAGAAATCTTGAATTTAGAATAGTTCTAATTAATAAAGCAGGTAATAGTAAAAGTTTTAAGAAATATTGCCTAAAATAAAATTACGATAGTTATCTCTGTTATGGCATCTCAAACAATAAAATTCTTAAAATATGTGGTAGAGTTAATTTTTCACAAAGCAAAAGAGGACACAGTACTGCACTCTCATGAAAATTATTATAAATAAATCTATATCAGCAGTTACCAAAAGAACACATGTTCTCAACTGGTTCATATACATCTTATTTGACTACTTGATTGAAAAATATATTTAATTTATGATATGTCAAATAACTGATAACACTCAAAAGACATAAAATCTAGATTTTGCTACAACAGAGATAGAACTAGAAAATGAAAATTCTAATCAAACATGAGCATTCCATAGACAAATCACGTCCTAAATGAGGGCCTTTGTCTCAGAGAATGTGAAAATCACATTACTGTAACATTAAGCTGAACATATTTACTAATGAGAATACCACTGTAATATGTATTATAAGTACATATCGTTATGATGATTTTTCTATCGCAGGATGTTCACTTTTACAGATCTATTAGTTTAAGAACCAAGCTTTCAAAAATAGAGAGACTTATTTTCCAATTTTTAATAAACTCGGAGGAAGTGTTTGTTATCCTTGAACATTAAATGATTCAGAAAATAAAAAATCACACAAATTCTTCTTAAAATTACATTTATATAATATACAAAAAAGTGTTATCCTCATTGACCACAGAACTGAAATGTAATATATATATACTTAATACCATACTAACTGAGGAAAACAAATGTTTATCAAACTTATTATATAATGAAACTTTTAATGGTGATTCCCCACCCCCTCAAAAAAAAAAAAAAAAAAAAAAAAAAAAAGGAAAGGAAAAGAACAGGAGTAAACAGCACATTTTGTCCATAAAATCTAGAACTTAGTTACATGTTAAAAATGCCTTACATATGCTTGTTTTAATTTTTAAAATATAATCTTAACATTTTTCTCATTCTATTATAATACACTGAATACAGAATGAATAAATTAATGGTAAAACCAAGTGCAGAAACCTATATCCTCCGAGGAGGAATTAATTCTTTTTTGTTAAATGTACGCAGAAAAAAAAAAACACAGACATCTGTTACAATTTGCTACACTAACATTATATGTACTTGTGAAAAGTTATTTTTCTAAAAAAAATAATCTCTCAACATACACAAACTTAATATCAAATATAGGTGTAAAAATGAGCAAACCAGGTTGGCCTTACGCAAAACGGGTCGTTATAAAACTCCAAAAAAATAAGTACTCCTTACAAAAATTTGATCTTAAAATTTACATAAAATATTTAATTATACGATAAGGCATTTTTCGTAAAATACATTAATGAAAAAGCAATAACAAGGTAAACGAAAGCAATGCACAATGTTAATTACCCAACATCCAAGTTTTGTTAAAATGAGCACAACTTGTTTCTTCTCGTCGTTTGTTTGTTTTGGCAGACATCATACGTCTTCCAATGTTATCTAGTTACATATACCATTGACCATTGCTACGCCATCGACAGTAATATAATCACAGGTCAGGTAAATTGCGGAAACAATATAAGATCACCTATTCATGGCAAATGTGATAACATTACTTCAAAAATGTTTCACCTAAACAAAGGCAATGAACTTAAAAAAAAATAAATTTATTTCGAACTTTTAATGTCGGAAAATAGCCAATATTATGTTAACTGAACTAGCGTACAAATTCAGATCATAACGATCACGATTATTCAATGACAAAACAATAAAAAATAGAACTTTAGGAGCAGTTTTTTTTCAATGATAAATTTTAAAAATTGAAGTATATCTACAATATGCCTTAAAACTAGACATTGAATTACACCTTTAAATTAAATTTGGATCTTATTTCAAATAAATTCAAATATATATATTCTCAATATAAAAACTATCTTTGAAATTTTCATAAGCATAAAAATTTTAAATAGTTTTTATCGGCGGTAACGTTGCATCAATCTTTTTTTATCAGACACTTTACCCCGAAAATATTAAAATGTTTGAGAGGCTAATGGCAATAATCACTTTTATCATTGCATTTTTCTTCGTGGCATGTGGCATCTCTCTATCGATTGGTGTGTGTGCGTGAGTCCGGTCGGGCGATTTTCTAGGCATTCATGGTTACATTAATTTGATGAATAATCAGTAGGTATTAAATTTTTGATATTTGCTAAATAATATGATTTCAATCTGAATAGTTTGATTACTAGTGGTTATGAAGTAGTATATTAATTTACGTAAAATAATGCAGTTTTGTCGTAACCCTAACTTTTCTAAACTAAGCCTAAAGCGTGGCATTCATCGTAAACTGTTAGGCCACGTTTGTGAACTTAAATCGTTTTTTTTTGTCTTATTTTCATAAGCAAACGTTATCGTATTTGTAGTCAGTTGCTTAATTAAGTCTTTAGAATGTTTTTCTTAAAATTAAATTTTGAGAGTGTAAACTACACACGTGCTTTGTTGAAGCGGAAGGATTTCTTTCACTGACTGTTTTTCGAGTGATGGGTGTGCATAACCTTTATTTACAGGAAATCAATTAATAATTAACGTATTTGGAAAAAAATAATCGTCAAAACTGCAATTTGTGTTCTGCATAATACAAAACTGTTAAGATGTCAGGGATAATGCATTTATTAAGAATAATGAGCGGTAGCGTGCTGTTTCAAACTATTCTGGAATATTACTTGCTTCACACTAGTTATATATGATATAATATGCTGCTGGAACATAGCATATACATAGTTTAGTATGTAGTATACATAGTATGGCCTAATAGGTTTTCTATGATGTTATGAAACAATAGCTTAAATATTTGTAATTGCTGCTCATTATATCTGTATATAAAGTTGTTTCTAAGCTATTAAAATCTTGTATTCATGCTGCATTACAGGTGAAGAAAATGCAGATTTTTGTTAAAACTTTGACTGGGAAGACCATAACACTTGAGGTAATTTTATACATGTTTATTTTTGATTTAATGTATATCTTATTTTGTGTAGCTACATAAAAGGTGCTAATTGTAAGTCTGGTGGTGGGTTTTGTATTTCTTTGTTTTGTTGATTCCTTCCCTCCTCCAGCCTAATACCTTGAATTTTCAAGAGCTGATAAGTGCTAGTCACAAGATTAATGGCATCCAGGTTTTGAGTGTTATATCTGGAGTTAAAAAATGATGCAGTAGTCAAAGGGGTTACTTCCTGCAATACATTTGACATATGGATTCCTAAACCATATATTGAAAGTTTTATTCAAATATATTTGAAGTTAAGTAGCCCATATTCCCCAGGAATTTGTTCTTGCAGTGGATAGAAAATTTCGGTTAATTCCCAATATACGGTGCCCCTTGTATTTCACTGCATTGGAACCGCCATCTTGGTTCCGTCTCCCGTCGCCAATTTGGCGATGGGAGACGGAACCAAGATGGCGGTTCCAATGCAGTGAAATAATATAAATGACAACATGCAGAACTTTCATTGAAAATTTATACAGAAAATGAAAAAATGAAGTTAAATAAGGGCAGTCGATTTTATTTTTTTAAATTTTTTGTCGCCGAAGCCGAACGCGTATTTTTGGAACGGGAAAGTCCGAAAAGTCCCAAAAATATGCATTTTTTAAACTGTACGACCACAATAAAGCACAAAAACACACAAATACAAAAAATGAAAGCTGATAAATAATGAGAAATTTATTGTGTGTGGGGGGGGGCTGCCGCCCCCCCAACCCCCCGCTAAAAAAAAAAGTCATATTGCAAATAATTCATTTAAATAGTCGATTTTATTTTTTTAAATTTTTGTCGCCCAAGCAGAACGCGTGTTTTTGGAACGGGAAAGTCCGAAAAGTCCCAAAATTACGCATTTTTTAAACTATACAACCACAGAAAAAGCACAAAAATACACAAATACAAAAAATGATGAGAAATTTGTTATGTGTGGGGGGGCTGCCGCCCCCCCAACCCCCCGCTAAAAAAGTCAGTATATTGCAAATAATTCATTTAAACAAATATTAAATACATCTTGGTTAAATATATCAGCAAGTAAAAAAATGAAAGTTCTGCATGTTGTCATTCATATTATTTCATGTTAAAATTTTAAAAAAAACCACTTACCGGTTATTCACTTTCGGTATAGCTTCTTTTACGTTTTGTTGATTTTTCGGTGTTTTTCGATACACCCAATTCGTCTGTAATCCAAGAACACGGTGTTTTTTTTACCCATAAATAAGTTAATTTTAAAACCATAATTAAATCTAATTTACTCGCTTCGAACCGGGAACCACATCTAATGGATCTTTTAACGCAATGTTCAGATCTTTCCTCTCAGTTATAGTCATTTGCAAATTACAATTAAGACAATAATAAATATTAGCTATTAACTCAACATAAATACAATAATCTATAATAGTTCTCTTACCCGCATTTTGTAAATCCCGAAAAAAATCCAAATCAACCCTCCCATTCGTAAAAGAAGCCATACCTCGCAAATAAATGTACATCCGAACGCTGGAAAAGCAATCCCGAAAAGAACGGTTTAATTTTTTGAAACAGGCGCGTTATATAAAATCCAGATAACCCTCGTTTACAAGTAAATCACAAGCTCTGATTGGCTGCTAATTATTCAAATCGGAAGCTATACTAAACGGAACTAGACTATCGGAAGCTTTAACTTAAAAGTATTTAACAACACAAACCACATTTGGCATTTTATCGTCAACTTGGCAAAAATCTAAAAAACATCGCCAAAAAAATATCGCCATCTTATTGAAATCGAGAGCAATAAATGGTTACCTTAAAAGCATTTAACAAACACAAACCACATTTGGCGTTCATCGCCAAATTGGCATAAATTTAAAAAATCTAAAAAACTTATCGCCAAGTTGCGGCACCGTGTATTGGGAATGAGCCAAAATTTCATATAGTCTGTATAGATCCACAACTTATGTGTGCAAAGCAAAAATTTTGGCCCTTGAAAACTGTACTTCTAATAAACCCTAATTAAAAAAAGAACCATGGTAAATGATTTGAAGATGATGCCAGGAACACTTAACAACGTTGGTGCCCGAAAAATTTCACCAAATTGGTGAAAAATCTACCTTACAGTCTAGCCATGGTGGTAAATGATTTGAATAAAATTATGAAGATGAGGCCAGGAGCACTTAACACTTTTTATAACTATTCTGTTAGTTGAAGAGTGAGTAATTCAATTGGTATATGTTTACTATTTCTTCTCTAGGTTGAACCAAGTGATACTATTGAAAATGTGAAAGCCAAGATTCAGGATAAAGAAGGTAAGAATTGATGACAGTTGAAATTCTCACTATTCTGAGTATCACATTAGATCAGTGATTCTCAACCTTTTTTTTTCTTGCAGTATACTTTTAATAATTTAAATTTAGTGGCACACCACTAAGATATATTTAGAAGTATTACTTGGATAATTGTTCATACCTATAATATATTTGTGAAAAGAATAATTTTCATTGAAATATAAAGTGAAAGTGCATTACAGAGTAAACAAATGTTTATTTAATTACATTTAGTGTGAAATTTGAACTTATAATATAAAATTATATTTGGGCATAAAAATGAAAATGCTACTTATCTCGTGATATTGTCGAATAATCATATCTAAGATTAATCCAGAACGAATTGATTCTTCTGAATGTTTTGAAATTAAATATCAGTTATTACACATTGAAATTAGTTCCTCTTCTTTCAAAGTTAATTCATATACTGATGTGTCATTTATCACAAATGGATTTGGAATCCATTTAATTTTTTATTTTTAAATATAAAGAGTAATGATTAATTCTTTGCTCTGGTATTGTCGTATGATCAGTTTTTATGAATTATTTTATACCAGTCTTTTGGAATTGACTCGCTTTTCTAAACTACCTTCTTGTGCTTTATTGTTCCAAAAAGTTTTTTAATATCAAAAATTTATTAGTTGAGTTTGAAATATTTTCTTTCGGTCATTGCCTACTTTTATGTTATTAAATATAAGAAAATATCAGGTAAGTTTAGCTTAGCACACCATATTTTGTCATCTAACAAATCAATGAAATCATTATCTTGTTGAAAGATTAACTTTGTCTCGTATTTAATTCATGCAAACAAGATAAAACTTTCCCTTGGACAAGCACCTAATTTCTGCATGCAGTAATGATTTGTAGACTCCAAAGCCTGGCATAATTGACCAAATAGATGACTTTTAATAGTCATGATTTTATATAATTAATAATTTTAACACACTGTTCCAGCACTATTTTTAATTCTTATGGTAATTGGTTTGTAATGTGTTTCCCAATGCTAAAAAAAGGGTAACTAATATATTTACATTATGTTCCCTTGTGCTACAAATCCTTTTATAGGTTCTGTCATAGGCAAAGAACCGTCTGCAAATACCAATGCACAAATTCCACCAAATTTTAATTTCATGTAAATACGATTTAATTTCATAAAAAATATGTTCTGTTGTGAAATCTGATAATTCATGACAACATAAAACATTGAACTACTTGTCTGACATCGCTTAGGTATAGGTATTCGTAGTACCAGCACATTTCAAGAATGACTGTATTTGATCACACATGTTGATTTTTTATTTCTTCTAGGCATTCCCCCAGATCAGCAGAGATTAATATTTGCGGGTAAGCAATTAGAAGATGGCCGAACTCTCTCAGATTACAACATTCAAAAAGAATCAACTCTGCATTTAGTTCTCAGATTGAGAGGTGGTGCAAAGAAACGCAAGAAGAAGAATTACACCACCCCCAAGAAGAACAAGCATAAGAAGAAGAAGGTTAAGCTCTCAGTTTTAAAGTTTTATAAGGTATGTTAGATTAATGGTTAATTGTCATTAACCTTTTTTTAAATGTTCAGTAAAATTTAAAACAAGTTCAGTTTTGTGTACAGTAACATGATGAGCACAAAATCCATTCTCTGAAGTTCCTCCTTTGATCTAACTGTCTAGTTGCGTAGTGCAACATCTCCTGAAATAGTCATAAAGATACTCCAGGGTTCTCCTGTTGTTTTCTTCATGGTCTGTTTCAGGGGTAGACTGAACAGATTGGGATGAACATGAATGACCAATAGGCTCTGATTAATGTACTTTTGAAAAAAAATTATAACCTTAGACAAATCAACATGTAGTCTTCTCAGCAATATTTTTTAATGATTATGATGACTTATCTGTCAGTAATTTTATATAATGATGAGCGCAAAATCCATTCTCTGATGTTTTTCCTATGATCTGCTGGTCTAGTTGCAGAGTGCAACAACCTTAAGATAATTGTTAAGAAGGCCTCAGGGTTCTCCTGTGGCCGACTTATCTCTTGTCTTTAGGTAGACTTTGTGGATTGGGAAAAACGTGAATGATAAATAGGCTCTGAATTACATTTGATAATTAATTTGATTTTTTTTTTTCTATAGAATGCTACTCCTTACAGTTAAAACTTGTGATTTTTAATTTGAAATACTCTTAACTTTTTTTGTACTTCCTCGATATCAAACTTTTTTTCTCCCTGCTCTCTTTCACACAGTGAGACTTATGTACCATCTAGGAATTTTATTCTGAAATCTGCTAGTTCTTTTGCAGAGTGTAACAGTCTTTAAGTTTATAATGAAAGTTCTACAGAGTTCTCCTGTAGTTACTTTTATTTTCTATCACGATTGTCTATTAACAGATTACAGTTTAAGAAAAATTTTATGTGTATAAACTAAAAGCAAACTTGTGTAATTTTGTTCTTCAATCTGCTAATTCTAGTGCAAAGTGTGCAGTCAAAAATTTGTAATGAAAATTCTACATGATTCTCCAGTTATCTTTTTTTTCTGATCGATTAAGGGGATTATAAGAAATATGACTGATTAAATGGCTCTGATCTTTAAATTCTAGTACTAATTATATTTTGTAAAGTTGGTGTTAAATAACCTCTTAAAAGGCTGTCTGGAAAGACTATGTTTAATATGTTGATTTTACCATCTAAAACTCCAAACTTAAATATACAGCAGAAGAGCATTTGTATGATGCTAATTGTAGGAGCAGTCTAGGGACTACTCTCGATTTGTGTGCACGGCCGCCATCTTGGATTTTTTTCGCGCCAACTTGGCGGTTTTACCGTGTTTTGAGGAGTGGAAAAAATCTCGCCAATGTGTTAAAAGCGGTGTTTTCAAAACGCTGGACTTAGAATTTTTTTTAGCTTTTTTAATAAAAACCACCTTTTTAAATTATGAAACTTAGAAATATTTTTAACAAATCTTGTAATGGTTGGACTTAGATTTTTTTGGGCATTTTTAATAAAAACTACCATTGCAATTTATGAAACTTAGAAATATTTTTACAAAAAAGCATTCAATTATTGAAGGATTTTTAATAAAAAGTATCATTTCAATTTATGAAACTTAGAAAATTTTTACAAAAAAGCATTAATAAAAAGTAACATTTCCATTTATGAAACTTAGAAAATTTTTACAAAAAAGCATTCGATTATTGAAGTATTTTTAATGAAAACTACCATTTCAATTTATGAAACTTAGAAAATTTTTACAAAAAAGCATTCGATTATTGAAGTTTTTTTCCACACCACCCAAGAGGTAAAACTTCCAAGGCGCGCTTTGTTTTTACGTGGTTTCGGCTGGACCCATAATCCACGTGTATTTTTTATGAAAAATCGTAACTTTTCAAAAAAAATACAATAACATTCTAAATATACAATCGCATTTAAAATCACACAATTACATTTAAAATACACACATTAGAAACATTTTAAATATTTATATTTAAATGCACTTACATTTAATGCACTGCACATACTACTAGCTGTTTCGTGTGGATCCTCTCCTCTGCTTGTTGTGTGCTCTCCTGGGAGGGTAAACTATCAAGTCCACTAGTTTTTTTATTTCTCCGAGCCAAAGGCCTCTCCAGGAGAGCCGACTGTACCCTTGTTGCCTTCTTTCTGTTGCCGTGTTCCAAGCTGTGCACCGTAAACCCTATTTAGTCCTCTATGTGTTGGCACAATTTCTTCTTACGTGGCACTTCCTACATCACTTGGAGAAAAAGTGTGGTGGGGGCCCTGCGGTTCGTATGGATACATACGAACAGTATTTTTTTTTTTTTTTAAATATATAATTTTTTTTTTTTTTTTTTTTTTTTTTTTTAAAGGAACAGAAGAAGTGAGCAGAAGCAGGATAGTAATTGAGAGAGAAAGTTAGTGTTGTGTTAGTAGGGCAACTCGGAGGCCTGAGTGTTAGTTATTATTAATAATCATAATAAAACTTGGAGCAACGAAAGAAGGGTTGTTTTGTACACATATAATATTCATACATATATAATATACACATATAATATACATACACATATAATATTCCCCCCTTCCCCCCAGCACTGAAAACTGCACGCCATAATATTACAAATTATTAAAAAATAGACTTTAAAAATTTCCACATACCTTTATCCTTCCCAATTGTCGTCAACAAACGGTATGTCACCTTGCAGTATGTTTTCTGTTCTCTGTCGCTTTTTTTCAGGCATAAGATCTTCAATTCCTTCCGATTCTGGGGTTGGTAGCTCAATCTCCAGAAGTTGTTTCCCCTGTTTCCCGGGACCTGGATAGACGTCCTTCAAGTCCTGTAAAAAATTAAAAATTCGCTCGCCTTCAGAGAGCTCTGTCTGAAGGCGACGTCTTCGGTAAAAAAAGACAGCCATTCCTTGACTGATGCTCTTGGAGTTGCGTCTGGAGCTCAAAGCAAGCTTCAGATGCTTATTTTCGTTTTCCAACGAATTTATCGTGTTTGAGCGATCAGTCCAGCCCACAAACTCACCGATGCTGTGGTTTGTAGTTTTGTGAATAGCTGACGGGAAAAGAACATCAATATTTTCATATTGGCGTGCAGAGTCAGTGCAAATTACCGAGGTGCTCGGGTGGCAAAACCTCTTGACTAAAGGCCATAAATCCTCCTTTTTTTTAGACTTTACACGGAAGAATAGCCCCTCTTTGTCTTCACGACAGTAGATCCCAAAAATGGTCTCTGACATCGGGGCTGTTCTTCTACCCCTGTTATACTTGCGAGAACTTAAAAAGGTTTCGTCGAGCTCTATCGTCTTATGTAGTCCCCCAAGTAACTGACTATTATGCGACGCATAAACCTCACAAACTTCCCTACAAAAGAAAAAAAAATCTATCACACTACGTATATGAATTTTGGGTAATCCATTGTACTTCCTCCATTCGCACATGTCCCTGTGCACTTCAGTAACCTTGCGCTTGCGAACAAAGTCAATGATGATACTCAGTATTTCCCTGATGGACAGCTTAGAGTGTTCAAAAAATGTGTTTGACAGTGGGTTAACTGTCACACTACACTTTTTCTCCTTGCACCTCCACCTCCAACCAAACTTCATCCTCGATTCTCGCGAAATTCTCATTTTCGAACCGCATGCGGTGCACTCCATTTCGTCGCTCTCCCGTGGAAGAATATTTAAATCCTGCAAAAAAGAAATAGCACACTCATCATTTTCTATAATTCTGTGCTCAGTATGATGAGAAAAACCAATAAGAGATGGATGCATTTTAAGATGCAGATAGATTACTAATCCGGCGGTCTCGAGTGCTGTGATAACCAGAGCGTGCGAATTAGCAAGTGCACAGTAATCTAGGATTATGAAAAATGTGGATTAGTTGAGCTAATTGCAACCCCGACACCCCCCCCCCCCCTCCAATGGGAGTTCAGAAAAATGCCGTCGTTCAATCGACGCGATTTCATTGGTTAACGAAGGTACCAGAACGAAATAATTATCGCCCAGCGAAACGCGCCAAATCGTGGCGGAAAAATCCAAGATGGCGGCGGTGCACACAAATCGAGAGTATCCCCGCAGTCTAGTTGGCACAAGTTCTCTTTGATTTGCCAACACAATGTTATGTTTACCTAATTAAAAAAAAAAAATCTTGCCAGTTTGAATGTACACCATTTTTAAAGTCTGGACTTAAGATTAAAAGAACTCACTAATATGTGAATTTTCAAAAAGACTGATTAGGAAGCTTGGAATAAGTTTTTAGGTCTCACATAATCATGTCTTTAATAAATTAAACAGTATTGCTACAAAGAAGTGTAGGTTATGTGTGACGTGTTTCATTGGTGTCATAAAGTTTCTATGTGTTAGTTCTTTTACAAAGTATTTTTTATTCTATTTTACAAAATATTTTAAAAACTTCAGAATCATTCTTTGGGACTAACATTTCTTAAACATTTTAAGAAAGTAGCTTATAGAAAGTTTAAAAAAATAGGAAAATTAGAAAATATTGTATTAAAAATGGTGACTAATTTTCTGCTTAGATAATTAAATAGTATGCTAGTTTTCTAATGAGCTAAGTTTAAATGATTGTTTTTTATTCTTCAGTAAATTTTATGCTTTTTGCTCTGTGATGACTGGAATTACCGTTTGATCTTAAAATGAAAATAACCTTTTCTGGCGGCTAACATCTGAGAGCTAATTTTGGTATGTAATGAAGGCTAATAGATAATCTATCGTATGTTCTGGGGTGATGTTATAAAAAGATTAATATTGTGTTGTTTTGTATCAAGAGGATTAGTTAGTAAATTTTAAGCTGTTCGCTCTGTGATGACTGGAATTACCGTTTGATCTTACAATGAAAATAACCTTTTCTGGCGGCTAACATCTGAGAGCTAATTTTGGTATGTAATGAAGGCTAATAGATAATCTATTGTATGTTCTGGGGTGATGTTATAAAAAGATTAATATTGTGTTGTTTTGTATCAAGAGGATTAGTTAGTAAATTTTAAGCTGTTTGCTCTGTGATGACTGGAATTACCGTTTGATCTTACAATGAAAATAACCTTTTCTGGCGGCTAACATCTGAGAGCTAATTTTGGTATGTAATGAAGGCTAATAGATAATCTATCGTATGTTCTGGGGTGATGTTATAAAAAGATTAATATTGTGTTGTTTTGTATCAAGAGGATTAGTTAGTAAATTTTAAGCTGTTTGCTCTGTGATGACTGGAATTACCGTTTGATCTTACAATGAAAATAACCTTTTCTGGCGGCTAACATCTGAGAGCTAATTTTGGTATGTAATGGAGGCTAATAGATAATTTATCGTATGTTTTGGGGAGATGTTATAAAAAGATTAATATTGTGTTGTTTTGTATCAAGAGGATTAGTTAGTAAATTTTAAGCTGTTCGCTCTGTGATGACTGGAATTACCGTTTGATCTTACAATGAAAATAACCTTTTCTGGCGGCTAACATCTGAGAGCTAATTTTGGTATGTAATGAAGGCTAATAGGTAATTTATCGTATGTTTTGGGGAGATGTTATAAAATAAATTAATCTTGTGTTGTTTTGTATCAAGATGATTAGTTAGTAAATTTTAAGCTGTTCGCTCTGTGATGACTGGAATTACAGTTTGATCTTACAATGAAAATAACCTTTTCTGGCGGCTAACATCTGAGAGCTAATTCTGGTATGTAATGAAGGCTAATAGATAATTTATTGTATGTTTTGGGGAGATGTTATAAAATAAATTAATCTTGTGTTGTTTTGTATCTTGGTGTTTTGGTGTTTGTAACTAAATTTTGCAACTTACCTTAAGAAATAAGTTTTATGCTGTTTTGCTTTGTGATGATTGGAATTACCGTTTGATCTTACTATGAAAGTTACCTTTTCTAGCGGCAAATATCTGAGAGCTAATTTTGCTATGTAATGTAGGTTGAAATATGTTTCTAACCTTCATAAAAGAAGTTATTTACCTATTCCTTTCACTTTATAAGACAACCATAAGTTAGGGATGTTTTTGTCCCTTCTATGTGTCAAAAATCTAACATTATTCGGTGGATGTGATTAAAAAAATTCTTGTGTTTGTAAGTAAATTTTACAACTTACCTTAAGAAATAAGTTATGCTGTTTTGCTTTGTGATGACTGGAATTACCGTTTGATCTTACTATGAAAGTTACCTTTTCTAGCGGCAAATATCTGAGAGCTAACGGTAACATTCGTCCGTGTCAGACACAGACAAATGCATTAAGGGGTTAAAATCTAACATGCATTTCAGATTAATATCATCAAAAGATGTTTTGTGTTAAAGAAGTTTTATATTTTACCTAAGTAAATTTGCTGCTTGTCTAAAGAGTTAAATTCTATGCTGTTCGCTCTATGATGACTGGAATTACCGTTTGATCTTACTATGAAAATACCTTTTCTGGCGGCTAATATCTGAGAGCTAACTAATTTTTGTATATATTGAAAGCTAATAGATTGATGCTATAACTTTGCTTTGTATTTAACATATGAATGAAATTTAGTTGAAAGAGTAGTCAACTTCACTAGTTTTTATGATAGGTTAAGTGATGGTATGTTTCTCTTCCTATATCAATATCAAAGTTAAATGGAATTATCTGGCATTTCAATAAATATTCCTAAGTAGTATTGAAGGATATATCGTAACGAAAAGAAAGTCTTAAATTTTTAAGCTGTGGGTAATTATAACTTGATATTGTCATAAATATTTGCCTGTGTTCTGTAGTGAAGTGATCAGCATCTCGGTCTTCCACAAAGTGGGCTAGAGTTGTATCCCAAGTAAAGCCTGGATGTTCCAGTGCTGTTTTCTCATGGGGAGTACTGTTTGCTCACCTATATGGTGCTCCCATAATAAAGCAGCCGACTAATTTGTAGTGGACTCGCGTGTGGCATCAAGGATATTGACAAGGTACCTATGGCATAGGAGGAAAAAATTTTTAATGTTAAAAAGCTGCAGAAATTAAATTTGCTTTTTCAAGAAATTAATTTTATGCTGCTAGCTCAGTGATGACTGGAATTACCGTTTGATCTTACTATGAAAATTATCCTTTCTGGCGTCTAACATCTGTTAACTTATTTATGCTTTTTTTTTATTATTATTATAAATGTTTAAACTAAAAGCAAAACTATGTAGTGTTGTATATTTTTAATGATTATGATGACTTATCTGTCAGTTATTTTGTATCATGATGAGCACAAAATCCATTCTCTGATGTTTTTCCTTTGATCTGCTGGTCTAGTTGCAGAGTGTGACAACCTTAAAATAAGTGATAATAAGGTCTCAGGGTTCTCCTGTGGCTATTTTATTTCTTGTCTTTTGGTAGACTTTGTGGATTGGGAAAAATGTGAATGATAAATAGGCTCTGATTTACATGTGTTAATTATAATCTTTTTCCTTCATCTGTGAAACCTTTTTTCTCCTCAGCTTACTCTGGCACAATGAATCTTATGTACCTTCTCTGAATTTTGTTCTGAAATCTGCTAGTTCTGTTGCAAAGTATAAGTCTTGAAATTTATAATGAAAATTCTACATGGTTTTCCTATAATTATTTTTATTAATTCCATCACCATTATTTATCATGTATTGTGATTCGAAATTTAATTATCAAACTAGCCACTGCACAACCAGCATGGTTGCTCTTAGTTTTTTTTTTTTTTTTTTTTTTCCAAAACAACTCAACTGAAAGTAACATATGAAGGAATGTTACCATTACCTGTCATCATAAATATATGTTGTTAAGGGATATTCTCTGTAAGGCTGATTCTAAAACATTGTGATTTAAAAAAAGTGAATATCCATTACTTCAGAACAGAGTTAAAGATAAGACAAACCCAACACCAAGGATTTTAAAAATTGCATCCCTCTCTGTATGTACTATTTTTGAAAATTAAGATATCTACACTTATCATATATCAAATAATTATATCTCAGTTATAATCATAATTGAGATATGATATTGGCTTATATTAGATTTAGGCTAAACCGCCAGAATTAACTCCAATGATTTGTCATTCAATCTGATATGTACTTAACCAAACTAACCAGTGTTGTCACAATTGCATGTATTATGTATTTATTTGGTAACGTCAGTTTTACGTTATTTAGTAACTGTCTATTTAACTGTTGTATATTATTTCTTGCATCTCATTGAGAGTTGGTATTAAGTGTCATCGTATACCTACCGCCAGTATGGCGTTGAGAACTGTTATCACAGGTTGTATAGTTAATTTAAATTATGTTTTTTAATAAATTTATGTTCGTTTTATATTGTCTCACTTTATCAAACTGCCTTGCTTTAATTGAGCCAAAGGGATTTCTTTAACCCTCCATGATCCAATAGTATCAAGGTTATGGGCCGAGATATTGGGGGAATTTTTTTTTCCCCTTTTAAGCTCTAATTTTAATGTATGTTTAAAAGCAGTGTGAGACTTTAAAGATTTTTTTATACAGAGATTATCGATGGTGGGCCTATTTGTAGATATTTTACAAATTTGTTAAGTAAAATGGAAAATTTAACTAAAATAAAATTAAGCCATGATAATTATTCAACATGGTGTGATGACATCAGAGTTGTCCTTATGGATCGGGACGGATGGGGAATCACTAAAGGAACAGAAGTAAGACCAGAAAAAGATGCCTCCCCGAAAATTAAGACTTTGATGCCAGGAAGAATAGGGCATGTAGTGCCATTTATTTAAGCATTGAAGAACTGACACCCCTTATAATATACTGTAACTATTAGCTGGGCATATACAGCTTTCAGGTTGCTATTTAAAGGCTTGATAACTTACACCTCTGAATGTATTAATTTTTCTTTAATTTCCAATGTTGAAGACCCAAAATTTTATCACCTTGCTGAATTTTAAGATAAAAGTACAGTGATTCTCAAAGGAAATATGCTACAGTTTGCTCAATGATGATTGGAATTACCGTTTGATGTAATAACAATGAAAACATTTTCTCGCGGCTTTTTATTTCTGAGAGCTTACCATTTTTAGCATATTCCAAGAACTGTACCTTTGGAAGCAATCTATTATTGCAGTTCACTTTTTTCAGCAATGTTCTGTAGATAATTTTGGGGGATTAAGGCATTTTAACATGCTTTAAAAACTTATGTATGAAATATGATGAGGAAAGAGCTCCTATTACTTCCCTTTTCTTCCCTATCTCTTTTAACTAAATAATATGCTTGTTTGTATGATTAATAATGTAAACATTTTTAAATGTTTGGTGAACCCCTCAATTTATAAATTTTCTATTTTGTTAGGTTGATGAAAATGGGAAAATTACAAGACTGCGAAGAGAGTGTCCCAATGAAGACTGTGGTGCTGGGGTCTTCATGGCTTCTCACTTTGATAGACAGTATTGCGGCAAATGCTGTTTAACTTTTGTTTACAACAAACCTGAAGAAAAATAATGAAATAATAAAAATGATGTAAAGTTAATTTTTGATTGTTTAATTTCTTTTAGATCAGTATCTGAGCTTAGTACTAATTCAGCATAAGCTGCATTTAAAATTTTTGGGGCTGAAGGAAGCTACTATCCACCCATGTATACAAGGACCATCAAAAACTGGTGCATTTATGCTAAATCTAGAGGTAAAATATTGGTGAAATAGAGGGAATGTTAACATATATTAATGCAAAGGTTGTTTTGTACATCTTCCAGTCTGCATCCAATTTCATATTACGAATCCTCTTAGGCAAGTTTTTCAGCCAGACAGCTTGAGATCAGATCGTATATTGAGCCATTAAGATTTCATTTTATTCTAACCTTTTGATGCAGTTAACTTGAATTTGATGTTTTAAATGCAAATAATACAATTGTAACTAAATGTTCTAAATCTTTTGTAATTTTATAGACAGGTATATCTTACAGCGGTGCTTTTTTTTTTTTTTTTTTTTTTTTAATTATTAGAATGTAAACCTGCAAGTGGAATAAACCTTGACCATAGAATAAAAAATACATTCTTCTACCTTTACCACTTGTGAAATAGCATGAAAGGAAAAGTCCCGCGAATTGATAAGTTTTGTCTTTTAGCCTCCGAATTTATTAACAGCAATGTATTTGTGGTGTGATATTGTTTTAAAAAAAGAGGTAACTCATGTATTTAAGGGTTCCAAGTCCAAGTAATTTAAATTATCTGTATATGTGGTCTGCCCGTTCACCATTATGTGTGTATGGACAAGGAACTATTTACATACAAAGATATACTGCTTAACAACTTGTATATATTTTCAGGAAATAATTTAATACTAGCTGAGTGGGAACCAGATGTGTTGCTTTTTCATTTTAAAATGAAATGGTTTTATTTCTTATGGATTAAAAACTGTTTAATCACTTTAAAAAATATATTACAATTTTTAAAAAATGAAATAATTCTTTCAAATTTTGGCTTTTTGATCAAAAAAGTTCATTCAATCGAGAAAAATTCTAAAGGTTTTAACTTATCATTTCCTAAAACTAAAACTATTTCTGGATTTAATTTTTAAAGACTCATTCTCAACTAATTATTTTTCATTTTGGCAACATGGTGGAATGTAAATATTGGAAATTTGCGAACCGGAAAGGAGCTGGCTCATCCAGAATGTCAGCTGTTTCTGTTGTCCGCTTCTTTTAAGTTTGGCAGTTTTAAATTAATAATCTATAAGTTGCTAAGCTGACTTTTTGGGCAGTCCATGAGAGAAAACTACTGTATCGATTTAATTCATTTTGGTCTTAAATGAAAGATTGTAATATGTAGATTTGTCAAAATTGGTTTTTGTAATTGCGATTTCTATTAATGAGCAATAATTTTCATTTAAAACTTGATTTCTGCCCATGCTCAGTGGTATGTTTCAATCTGGCTTTAAAGGCTCACTGTTTCTCCACATGCTCAGTGACATGTTGTAATTATAAACACGTTTATTACGAAGAGCCTCTAGAAATCTCTCCATTTTTATGATAATTATGTTTGTGAAATACAAGATTACACCTGATGGAAATTGTTTATTTTGCGTTGTTTAATTAGCAATAACTTGCAATTTTTTAAACAAAAAATTGCTTTCTGCACATGCTCAGTGATGTTTTTAAATCTGTCTATACTCACTAAGCACAAGGCCGCTTAAACACATTAATTTACTTTTGTGCATTATTAGGATTTTCAACAATTTGCAATAATGTGTTGAGTATAATTTGTGTATTAGTACATTTATTTACTATGTAGCCGTCATGTTTTGACGGGTGCAAACTAGTTAGTTTTAAGTTTTGAAAGTTGAGGATAGCATCAGTATATGCATCTCATCCGTCTGCATCTATCGGTACTAGTCACAATATCCTGCTATGTTCGATTCGCGAGATTAGCTTGTCACTGTGTCTGCTCACAAACATTTGTTTACTTTCAGATGTTGATAGTTAGATAACTCATTTAATATCAGTCTAAGCTTTGAAAAGCTCACAAACTATTCCGAGCTTCTAAAAAGATTTGTGCTGATTTTCCACCAGAAACAAGATGTTACTTCTTAAATAAATGACTTCTTTAAACATTTTCTAAATAAACAGCTTAAATCAAAGAACTATCATATTAAACAAAAGTGTTTCCATTAATATACATTCTCACCACCCATACTGTGAAGTGGTTAGCATCAGCAGCCTCCACATGATAGGCTCAGATCTGAATCCTACCTTATTCATGGATCTTCCTTTATCGAGTACTCAATTTTAGTTCACTTGTATGAAGCTCCTAGTAACGTAGCCAACTAAATTGTGGTGGTCCTTAGGACAAATGTAGCCATATAAGAAAACTGTACATAAGTACAGTCTTGAGTTTACTAGTCTGTTTGGTTTTTCATTATTATACATAGGTGTAAGAAAGAGCCAGTGCCATAGCAAGAGGGTGGGGGAGCATGTTTAAAGTTTTGAAAGTTGAGGATGGCATCAGTATACGTGTCTCGTCTGTCTGCATCTATTGGTCCTAATAGTCTTTCACTAATTCTATGTATATGTTTCTCAGGGGTGAGGGTGCCAAAAGGTATTGTGGACCAGGTACCAGTTATGCTAGCTACGTCACTGTAAAGAGTTTGAAATTTGTACTTTTAGATCCCAAAATATAACCAATGGTGCTTTTTCGCTCTTTCAACACTTTATACAGAAAGCAAATTCTTAGTTGAGTTGTATTGAGTTCACAAACATGATATGAAAAGAAAAACTAACAACACATTGAAATTTTTTCCATATATTAAAATTTATGAAATGCTTTTAAAGAATTTATTCACTCAAAATGTTGCATGCTAGCCTATTCAGTTTGGACTGATTTCATAAATGCAGATAATTTTCTGAAAATCATAGGAAATAATCAGCTTTTAGATTATGTATTTTTAAATTTTGCTGTTTCATAACAAAAGGTAATGTGAACACTTGGTTATATTAGTATAAAATTGACAAATTGTGTAAAAGTGTGATCTCAAACTGATGACTGCATTTTTATACTAGTAGTGTGTAGCAAATAGATGCTTGTAAAATCAAACTACATGCACATTTTCCAAATTCACTTTTAAAAAACTGATGGAACTGGAAGGGTATGATATTCAATATTTTACTTAGTTTGAAATTTAAAAATTGTATTTAAAGCACTAATTCCTCCTGCAGCAATGGTCCATTTGATCAATATATTTCTACTATCACTTTGAAATTAGATAAATCCAGTTTAAATAAATCATAGATGATAGCACCATGCCCATCCATTTTATATATATATATATATATATATATATATATATATATATATATATATAATTAGCTTGATTCTGTCTTGTCACTAGGGTTGCCAACTGTCCCGGAATTGGAATCGCTGCCCCTGATCCCGGATGAATGCCAAATTGTAGCGGAAACTATTCTTTTTTTTTTTTTAAGTTAAATTGACATCGTGTAAATCCGTTGAACGTTGTGACGTCGCAGTAATCCGACAGGTAGCGTGAACGTCACAGACTAAAATTAAAGTTTCCGCGCTATTTATTTACAAGATCAATTTATATACAGATCAGGAAGTACACGGTGATAGCATAGATGGTGATTGCAATGACGAACTATGGGCAGAGTATTTCTAAAAGCATGAAAAATCGGTCGAGCTGATGAAAATCGTCTTTCATTTTGTCCATCCCTTCGAGTAATGCTTACCCAGAGAGAGTATTTAGTCGCATGAACAGTGTGTGGACGAAGGCCAGGAATAACATGAATATCGACTTAGTGAAGGCGGAATTGCAAATACGACTTAATAGTGAATCGTGTGCAGAATTTGCGAACTTTTTAAATACGGACTCACTTGCGAAAGAAAAAGTGAGAGAAAATATTGGAAAACCCCATAAAAATATAACGTTAAATTTGTTATTATGAGATTTAAATTTTTTATTATTATGTAATATATATATATATAACATAAAACCCCCTATATTCAATTTAAATTTTAAATTGCCTTGGGCGTTGTCGCGATTGAGCTATTTTCGCGTCTGATTCCAAGAACAAAGCATGGGCAGCGTCCCCTCAAAAAATATAATTTCTAGCGCATCTTTACGTAATAATAATACGTCACCTCTGACATCAGAGTCATAGTTTCAGCCAATGGCTACAGACTTGTGATCACATGGCAAGACGCTCTTAAAATTTATATAAGTTCCAGTATAACTCGGAGAGCAGATTTTGGCGTGGCATTGCTGTCAAATAAACCTCTGTCCAGGGCCCGATTTAGAAAATTATTGACTATAGGCACAAACTCAGGATGGGGGCCCCCCTAACTTTGATGTGGGCATAAAATTTCCAAAATTGACACACAAAAAAATATCATGAATCATTGTGAAAGTACCATTTTACCAAGAATTGGCTATTTGAAGTGTAGAAACCTAGAACATTACCAAATACCAAAAAGCAATACAACATATTAACTTCATCATTAAAGCACCAATACAATGCAACCAGAAAAACTTAATCCCTTATATAATATACATATGATGAACTTATCAATCAAATTTGAAAGGATATATTAAAAAAATTGCTATTAAAAAAGGTAAAATTTAAAAAAAAATTGAATTGGGAATTTTTTCTTTTAAAATAAAAATCTTTAGGGGGCCCCTAGGCCAGGGCCTATTGAGCCTAATGGAAAATCAGGGCCTGCCTCTGTCATCGATGATAAAGAATGTATAAATAAAGTATTTGCAGACGTGAAAAGATAATTGTATTCTTGGAGTACGACTACGTTTATTCCTGGTGTGATATGCCGGCTCCGGCTACCATTCCCGCCGGGCCGGTATGTTACATATATATATATATTTTACTCGTGTGTGTGTGTATATATATATATATATATATATATATAAATAAAATTAAGTTTCTATAATAGTCAAAATAGAAAATATAAACATTAAATTAAAAAAAACTATTTCAAGTTTTTCATACATAAAAAGTTTTCTCAGAAAACTAGGTAATGTCTGACTGATAATGATGTTCAGTTTTGAGCTATTTGTTCCGGAATCGTCAGAGAAAATGTTGGCAACCCTACTTGTCATGCGTGGGTGATAATTCCTGGTTAGGAGAATATTTAGCTTTTGACCTACTATTCTCCAACTTTTGTACACAAATGCACTTTCCATTAATTCATGGTTTTCCAGTAGTCTACTAAGCCTGAATTTGTTCCAAATTGTTTTGTTTCATCAAAGCAATTTTCTTGGCTGGTCTGATTTATCAAACTTTATTGTATCAATTTTACACTGACGTTTCTTGAATTAAGTTCGATTAGACTTGAACTGCTGTTTACTTTTCACAAGAATGAATTTCAAAGTTATAAAAAGAAGACAAGTGCTTATGCTTTGTTACTGGTGTTGCTTTTTAGTAGAATACAGTGGTACTGGGGAACGTCACTGTAATTTCTAGGAAGATGAGAGGTCATGGGAAGATATATTAACATTGAACATAAAGCTTGGCAGTATGGTATAACCAGTCTCCATAGTTGTAATGATGAATTATCTGCAACCTAGCACATGTTTACTTCAAACCCACTTGGGGACAGGTTTATAGGTATTTAAAATACCTAAGATTGCCCTTCTGAGCCTCTCTCTCACTTCATTACTGATAGCTCTTCCTTGTCAGTTAAAAGCTTTATCTGTCATCTTTTGGACTAGTAACTGCTTAACCCTGGTCTGGTCGTGCAGATGCCAATAGCACTTTGTTTACATTTTGTGTATTAATGGATTGCCCTGTTTGCTGAGCAGGTGTTAATATACTCAAACCTGTTTTTGTATAGTATATGAAAATTTCAATCAAATTAGAACCTAATTGACGAAGTTGTCAATAAAAAAAATTAGTAGGTTTGATCGGCCATTTAATTTTTTCGATTTTTGATATTTCATCACATTACATATACTGATTTGCAAATAAAATGCAGTATTGCATCAGCCAATTACATTACATATGTATTGAATTATATAATCTCATTATTTAATTGACATCCTTCAAAGTGCTTTCATATTCCTGGACCATTAAGATAAGATTAATTTCAAACCGTAAATTGAAGGTAAATTTATTATTTTTAGATATAAATTTTTAGGATTTTTATTTGATTTTTAGACATAATCCCTGAAAATGAATAAGGATAAAAACAAAGTGAAGAGAAAGGCAATTTCCTTAGAAACTATGGTTTTAAAACGAATAGCAGAAGCGAGGGATCCTCAGCTCTTGGTAAAGAATTTGGATTAGGTGAATCCACTATAAGAGGCATAGAAAAACGTGCAGGTGAAATAAATAAATCTAGTAATTGTGCCACAAACTAAAGTGCTAAACGAGCATTGTATTCAAGAAACATTTTGATAGAGAAAATTGAAAGGGTGCTCATATTGTGGATTCAAGAATTAACCCAAAAACGAATCCCCATTGACGGAGAATTAATTAAAGAGAAAGCTATACGGTTTTATAATCAGCTGAAGGATTTAGAGCCATCTAGTTCATCATCTCACATTGAAATCCCGAAATTTTCTGCAAGCAATGGCTGGTTAGTCAGGTTTTTACAACGACACGCACTTCACAATCTGAAGATGAAGGGCGAAGCTGCATCTGCTGATGAAATAGCCACTAAAAATTATTCTAAAGTGTTAGCAAAAATTATTTTAGATGGTGGAAATTGCCCGGATCAAGTATTTAATGCTGAGTATTTAATTCCTAGTTATTTAGTAAGGTTTCGAGTTATTTTCTACGTGAGACTTTTTTAATGTGGTCCCTATCCACCGCACAAAAACAGGTTTGAGTGTACCATCAAAGTTCTTATGTATGAGTCATACCTAACAAATAAAACTCCAGCAGTTGCTATCATTCTTTTATAGTAAAGCATACATGCCAAGTGTTCCATAAAAATGTATTCGTTCTGTTTTTTAAGCAGAAATGTCCTGTACTTCTGCAGCACCATCGCTTTTTTCCCCCTACATCATGTTTTCGAGATTCATATTTTCCCCTCCTAGCAACTTACACTATACAAAAACTTCCTGGACAGCAAGCAGCTTCTACAACATTAGAAAGAGAAAGTCAACATCATGTGCTTCACATAAACTAAAAAAAAAAGTAAAATCAACCTCATTTGCTTCACCAATAGCAGTAAAAAAAATAAAATTAATGTCAGGTGCTTCACCCTACTCTGTAAAGCAGTGAAAACCAACCTCATGAGCTTCTCAAAAATCAGCCCAAAAAAAAGTAAAATCACGTGCAGAGTCACCATCATCTACCAACAATAAATGCATATTGCGGCAGGAAGAAATAATTTTTCTTACATTAAGCTCAAATCTTGATTATGCTTTAGCATTTTTTGTTAAAAAATGTGATTGTCATGTATGAAACGTGTGATGTTTCATAAATGACAATCACATTTTTAATAAAAGAGCCGAAAATTCACAAGATGAGCAGTTATCGAATTTTTTTTGTTGGCGAGATTTGGGAAAATGTCATAACTAGCTCTAAATGTGTATTTAATGTGAAATTTGGTGTATTTAAAAATCAGAAGGATGATGAAGATTTAGTTATAGGATCCGAAACATCAGAATTTGTCAAAGAATTGTCTGAAAGTGAACTTTTATAGTTCTATTCTTGTGTTAGAAAAGATTATACAACATCTTGTTGCTCTTGTTTGGTTTTTTTCGATTCTGTCACACGCTGTGTTTCTTATTTTTTTCTTGGGAGGTTGGCAGCTATGGTAAAGGGATACGAGGACTGTTCAGAAAGTATCGACCATCGGACCATCGGATCAAGTGTTTAACTGCGTTTCCTAGGCCAGTGCCTTCTAACACAGATGTTTCATGAATGTGCCATCGGAGAGCAGAAATATCGCAGAAAATGGAGAGAAAGTTCGATGAGAATCATTAAAAGTTCAGGAAACTGCAACACAAGAAGTGAAGCAGTGGGTCTTCTGGTCAGAACTTTGGATGGTGAAAAGAACAGTTCTGATTGGATGTCTTCTGGATCTTCAAGTAATTCGCTGGTGTGGGTGGAGTTAACGGCTGTCTGTAAGCTGGAAATCAATTGGCAAGTGTAGCGAGAATAGAGAAAAGAGATTGGATAGAAAGATAAGGTCTGGGATCCGTGAGTTCAATAACTACAAAAATGAGCAAAGCCAAATGGATTTGCTCAGAGACAGAAAATAAGTTAATAGAAAGTTTAAGGATAGGAAATAGATATTTATTTTATTTTATAAAATTTTATAGTTGTTTTTTGCCTTGGCAAGCCAAGTATTGTTTTTATATTTTTTATATTTTTATTTAAATGACGAGGACAAACAAAAAATTAAGACGGAAGACTCAGGATGGCTCGAGGCCTTTTCCTGTTAGTGGGGTCAGCGTGATCATAGTATGCAAGATTAGAAAGGAGTTCACTGTCAATAGAATTGTGAAAGTTTATGGCTTGATTTTTGAGGTAATTTCGAATAGTAGGGATATTTAATTCCCTGTAAATACAAGTATTTCTGAAATACCAATCCGCATTAACGATTTGTCGAATGGTGCTGCTCTGAGCAGATGCGAGTTTTTTAATATGGGTGTCTGCACAATATGACCACGCTGGCCCTCCATAAGTTAAAATAGGACGAAGATAGGAATTGTAAATGAGCATTTTATTGACTAAGCTTAATTTGCTATTCCGAGAAATTAGTGGGTAAATTAATCTTCTGGCTGCTCGGAATTTGTCCCTGACATGTAGGATATGTTGTTTCCAAGTGATGTTTTTATCTAATACTATTCCGAGGTATTTGACTGTATCAGACCAGGGGATTTTTGTGTTACCTATTTGTATTTGGTGACTGTTGAATGTCTTTTTACGTTTAGATGTAAACATGACATCGACGCATTTTTCAGAATTAATTTTAATTTTCCATTTGTCGAGCCAATTTTGAATGGAGGACATGTGGGTGTTGATGTATTTTACAGCGTATTTAAAATTTTTGTTAGTAGCATAAAGGGCAGTGTCGTCGGCGAAAATAGCAATGTTTGTGTTAATATTTTGAGGAATATCGTTGACAAATAGATTAAAAAGAATTGGGGATAAAACTCCACCTTGTGGTACACCTGAATTAATTTTGAATTTACTGGAGAGATGGCCATTAACTCTAACTTGAAAGGTACGATTTTTGAGATAGGAGATGAGAATGTGGATGATTTGGGGTGGGAAGTTATAATTAATGAGTTTGTCGATGAGACCGTCGATCCAAAGTTTATCAAAAGCTAGGGAGATGTCAAGAAAGAGAGCTGCTGTGGAGGATTTATTTTTCTTAGCACTGGCGAGGTTTTCGGCAAGACGATAGACTTGATGAGGGGCTGAAAGAGATTTTCTGAAGCCAAATTGGTACGGGATAATGATTTGGTTATCGTCGAGATGCTCATTAATTTTCTTTGCGATGAATTTTTCTGTTAATTTACTAAGGGAATTAAGAAGGCTGATAGGGCGGTAGCTGGAGGGAGAGGAATGAGGTTTGTTAGGTTTTAAGATTGGGACAATTATTGAGTTTTTCTAGCTGTGGGGAAAGTGTTCAAATTTAAAAATAGAGATGATAAGAATGGTAATTTTGAATATATATTTAAAAGGGAGGTTTTTGAGCATTGTATTATTAATGTTATCTTCTCCGTGAGATTTTCTATTGGGAAGTTTTTTAATGTAATCTTTAATATCGGCTGGGACAATAAAGGGGGTGGGGCTTTCGTGAGGGTTGTTAAGAAAGAGATTAATACTATTTTTGACTATGTTTTCAGTGCTAGAGTGAGAGATTTGATTAAGGGTGAAGTTTTTGCCTATAACTTGGGATTTTTCCATATCAGTGAGAACGTTTTCGTTTGTTTCGGGGTCTATAAGAGGGGGAATGGAACGGAATTGATTTTTGAAACGCCTGGCGGCTCTCCAAATGGAATTGTCAGTAGTGTCCAGTGATTCTAAGTAATTATTCCAATTAGTGTTAGATTGATCTCGAAGGTAAAATCTGAGGTCTTCTTGAGTTTTGTTCATAATAGTTTTGTTAGCATTGGTTCTATTGTGCTGCCATGTTTTGCGTGCTTTGTTTTTGTTGTTTATGAGAATTTTAAGGTGTTGGTCATGGATGGTTTTAACACGAGGGGGGGATTAATTTAGTACTTTTAATTAAACTTTCGTTGATGTCGGTAGTAATGCTAGAGACTAGGTTTTCCAGATCGTTGATATTATTGACAATGGGGGGAATGTATTTAATATTATTTAGTTCATTTTTGAATTTATCCCAGTTGATTTGTTTAGCACGATTTATGATGAGAGGGTTAGTGTCAAGAGGGATACGAATTTCGACTGGGTTATGGTCAGAAGTTAGTTCACAATGGGAAGTTATGGAGAAATCATGAGGGAAACCTTTAACAAGGGCAAAGTCAATGATGCTTTCAGAGTTATAGGAGAAGTGGGTCGGGGAAGTGGGGGCGATAATGTCGAAATTTGTTTTGCTAGTAAAGTTATAAATTAAGTTTCCATAAACATTATTAATTTTACAATTCCATAATTTATGTTGAGCATTTAGGTCACCGAAGATAAGGGTATTTAGATTGAGGGAGTTTAAAGCGTTAAGGTCTTCATTAACATCGTTATAATTTTGCATAGGAGGAATATAGGTTGAGATGATGGTATAGAAAGGGAGGTTATTTAATTTAATGTTGATAGCGGTGGCGTTAATACATTTAAGGGGGGGGAGAATGATTAAGTGATGAGGGAGGGTATTTTTAATCAAGATAGCAGTGCCTCTCATGGGGTGGGTAGGATTAATATAATCATTTCTGTAGGTAGTGTAATTGTAGACTTTGAGATTATCCGCTGGTCTGAGGTGTGTTTCCTGAATTAAAATGATATCGGGGTTGCGCTCATTTACAAACTCCTTGAACTCACGGATTTTAGCATTAATACCAGTATCGAGACTGAATGTATTCTATTTATTACAGAAAACCCCTAGCGGAGGGACTGTGCGCATCATGCGCGCGCATATTTCACCTTGTCTCACAAAAATCGGCAGGTCTGTACAGCGCGCCGTTCAGTCACACTGACTTCTGTGTTCGTGCGTTCGTCGAAAACAGAAAATGTGTGAAAACACGGAGTAGCGAATCTGTATCAATTTTTGCTTTAAGCTCGGTAAAACGGGCACCGAAAGCTACGAGATGATGAAAACAGCATTTGGAGATGAGGCGATGAGTCGTGCTCGGGTTTTCGAGTGGTTCCGGCGATTCAAGGAGGGTCGTCAATCAGTGAACAGTGATCCCCGTTCTGGACGCCCGTCCACCTCTCGCAATGAGGAAAAGATTGCACAAGTGAAGGCTGTGGTGCGCTCTGATCGTCG
Source organism: Dolomedes plantarius (assembly GCA_907164885.2). NCBI lineage: Eukaryota > Metazoa > Arthropoda > Arachnida > Araneae > Dolomedidae > Dolomedes > Dolomedes plantarius. The sequence continues at coordinate 110,190,816 of OU015502.1, forward strand.
TTTAACAGTCCGAGAAATTGCACAGGAGTGTGACATTTCCGTAGGATCATGTGATGAAATTTTGAGATAGAACTTGAACATGCGCCGAGTGTCTGCAAAGCTTTTGCCGCGCCTCCTCACTGAGGATGAGAAATTCCAACGACTGACAATAGCATCTGATTTGTTTCAAACTGCAAGCGACGATCCGGAGTTCATGAAGCTCATCATCACTGGGGACGAGTCGTGGATTTACGGATACGATCCCGAAACAAAGCAGCAGTCGTCAGCATGGAAAACCTCCGGTTCTCCTCGGCCAAAGAAAGCACGGCAGGTGCGATCAAAGTCATGTTGATTGTGTTTTTCGATACAGATGGAATTGTTCATCGTGAGTACGCTCCCCAGGGCCAGACAGTGAACAAGGAATTCTACTTGGACGTCATGAGGAGATTAAGAGAGGCTGTTCGCAGAAAACGACCGGCGTCCGTTCGCTGGATCCTTCATCATGACGGCGCCCCAGCGCACACCAGCAATCTTGTGCAGCAGTTCCTGACAAAACACGGAACAATCCAAGTAGCACATCCTCCCTACTCGCCGGACATGTCACCTCCTGATTTTTTCCTCTTTCCCCAAGATCAAGAACACCTTAAAAGGACACCGGTTTCAGGACAGGGAAACCATAAAACAGAATACGGCACAGCAGCTTCAGGCCATCCCAAAGTCAGAGTTCCAGAAATGTTTCGAGGACTGGAAACATCGTTGGGCCAAGCGCGTTGCTGTCAATGGAGCATATTTCGAAGGAGATTGACTCAAAACCTGTTTATGTATGTATGTTTTTGCATAATAAATTCAGTCTCGATACTTTCTGAACAGCCCTCGTATATCCCCAAACACCTCATTGGCATCTCTCAGATGCCCCATATATTTTCCTGTTATTTGAGTTGTTGTCACTATTATTTTTTTACTATTCATTGAAGTCCTATTTGCTTCTAGTTACTTTCGACTTAACCCTCTCCAAAATGAGCCTGAAAAAATATTTGATTTCAATCTTCAGGAAGATCTTGAGTTAAATGTTGCAAGAGGAAACTGAGGAAGATATTACATGGATTATAGTGATGTTGAGGATTTTGTTGGCAATAAATAACACCAACACTGAACCTGACATTGAAGATAGTGTTATGATTTTAGAAAACTTTTTAGGAAAGTATAAAATTACAAAATGGGGAAAACTTTGCCCTCCATAAACTTTATGCATGTGGAAACAATATTATTACATATCTTTGAAGAGTATATGGTGCTGCTAAAAATATCTGCACTGAGATGTGCCAAAAGAAAACCATACAAACATCGATATATTTTCGACTGGTGAGAAAGTTATAGAAATTTACTATCTCATTATGTCAGAACAAAGAGTTAGATTTTTATTATACTGTCAAAGATTTGACAACAGTAGCACTCTTGAAAAGAAAAAGGAAGGTCATGCAATTTTTTAATGTACAACCAGTACAAGGTTAAGTTGAGAAATGGATTAGAGTAAAAGACTGTTACAGCACTCGTGCATTTTTTTTTTTTTTTTAAATTCCAATACAGCAGGCATTTGACCTAACGACATTCAACCATCAACACCACAAAATCTTGTCTGCTTTATTATGAGAGCACCATTTAGGTGAGCGAACATTACTCCCTATTATGGGATAATATGAGAACATCCAAGCCTTACTCTAGATTCGAACCCAAGCCCACTGCATGGAAGCTTATGACACTAACCCTTGTACCATGTCAGGTGGCTCTCATGCATAATATAGTAAAAAAATTAATCATCTTTTACTGCGAGATTTTATTTTATAAGTTACAGGAGACAATTTTTCATAATTTTAAGAATACTTCTCAGCCATTCAAGACCTTAAGATTTATTTTATATATAAACTGTAAAGGCTAAAGTCCAATGCGAAAAAATATACTTGTTTTAAATAGAAATTGTTTTTAAACATGGTTGGCATTTATCCATAGGACTTGCACCGATACACAATGTGAAATCTGTTGACCATTTAATTATCGGACCACCCAAAAATCTTAACACTACTACTCATGAGGATCAATACCTTGGTGGGATTTGAACCTAGACTCACTCTATTGAAGTTTGAGATGTTAACCATTATACCATAGTATAATGTGGGTGGCTACATTAGAAATATAGGCTCAAAAATATTTGCAGTGTTTCATGAACTTACCAAAGTGTTTAAACCACACACAAGTATTGCACATCAAACCTTTTGAGGAACTTTAATTTGCAAGCCTAGAGTAAGCAGAACAAAGAAAACTTTGTCTTGCAGCCAATCTACATCGGATTAAAAAATGTATTCAGTACTTTTGTTAAAGATATCATCAACACATTGTTAACCAGCACTTTTAAATATATACACAAGTCACCAGCAAAGACTGAAATTTTGGAATAAAGTAAGGCATCTTTATTTTCTAAAATATGTTTTCTTTACATAAGGGGTCTGAGATTCACTGTTTAAATTATAAAATGCAAGGATCTGCCTGAAACTCATTCAGGTCATAGTAAAGGTGAGTAAAGCAATGTTCAGTTGATCAAAAATTTCTCCAATATGACTTTCCTTTATCCTAAATTATCTTCAACATTAGCATATTAAAACACGTTTACTCAGTACCAGTGAACAATGTGTTAGCAAGCCAGCATCTTTTAGTGGAATTAAATTATAAATCGGTGTATCTTAACTTTGCTAGTAGTTTGTGCATTTTTAATATTAATTTCAGTATAATTCTTAGAATTATTAGCCAATTGTTAAATTCCTGGGAGGAAAAAAAATGCATTAAAGCATTAGTATTGTTTAATAGAACTGAGATGAGTCTTATATGGATGTTAGGGAGTTCAATATGAAAAGACAGTACATTAGTATTTTCCATCTTTCAATAAATACAATATGTCACTGATGTTAATAAAAACAAAACAAATCTAATACAGATCAACCTATAAAATTTCATTGTTGAATTTTTCTTTGACTTATGGGACTATTTTATGTACAAAGTGATACAATACAACACTGAAAGATTTCCATTATGATAAATAAAAGTTTCATGCATTGATCTTTGCAACTGGACAAAAAACAAAAAAAAAAAATCTCATCAATAAATACCACTGCAGCATCAACTGTGTACTTTGTGATCAAAATTTAAAATAACAAACACTGATAACAATCTTTATTTCTGGAATAAATTTTTAACAGACAACGTACAGTAAAGCTTCACTGGGATCTGAACACATGTTTTAAGCTAGCTAGACACGCTAAAACAAGTTTCATATGCAGAAATTTTACAACCAGGAACATAATCACCGTAAATTTTGAAAAAAGGCAATATGAATGAAAACATGAATTTATACAGGATGACGGAAATTCTTTCCAGCATATTTAGCATTAGCTCCCAACTCCTCTTCAATGCGCAGAATTTGATTATACTTTGAAAGACGTTCTGATCGGCATGGTGCTCCAGTTTTGATTTGACCAGTGCTCAATCCAACAACAAGATCAGCAATGAAAGCATCTTCAGTTTCACCACTCCTGTGAGACACCATGGTTCCCCAACCATTGGACTTTGCCAAATTGTGCCTGAAATAAGAATCATTTTTCTCAGTGCAATTCTTTGATTCAAAATAAAAGGTACTACTACTACTGATAACCTTCAGTACTATTTGTAGTGAAAAGTTTAGTTTTTGAAAAGATTAAAAAAAAAATAACTAAAAGAAAGCATTTGATAATTAGATGGAATGAAACAATTTATAGCTTTTATCCAGATGTAATCAAACTTTGCAAGCCAAATAAATTTACTTCTAAAACTTATTTCTTCTCAAAGGTTTTCATCTAATCTTAAAATTATAATATATATCATCTTAAAATTATAATAGGGCTCTGCTTTAATAATTTCATCTACTTCAAAGAAGCAAAATATATACATTTTAAAAATGCTCCCTTGGGAAATTTTACTGAACTCGAGCAAAAATTAAAAACTGATTGATAAATACACACATTTACAATAATTTCTTGTGCAAGAGAATATTGCATGTGTATGTATTAATCAGTCATCATATCAGGGACCATTAGCATAACGTACATTATGCTAACCGCCCCCCCCCCCTCCATATAAAAGAAATTTCAATAAATACTACCTACTACAAAATGGATAATCCTTTTTTTTTTACCAAATAAAAAAAATGACAAGACTACACAAGTTTTAAGCTTCCATCAAAAGCATACCCAGTTATATACATTTTAAGTTTGGAACTTAGACTGCAAAACCAACATATTGAGGAGTAAATGATACTTTAGTTAAAAAGAAACAAAACTTACGCTTTAATAGCTTCAGTGACACTGCCAATCTGATTGACTTTCAAGAGCAAACAGTTGCAAGCTTTCTTATCCACAGCCGTCTGAATACGTTTAGGGTTAGTGACTGTAAGATCATCACTGGAAAGAATGAGAAATAAAATCAGTCAAAAAATAAAACAAATAAACTACAAAATTGAAATTAGACATTATCATAAAAATTCATTTCGGTACAGCTTTTTCAGACGCACCGCAATTGGCGACAAGTTGGCACCAAAAGTTTTTGTCGCCAAGGGACTTTCTGCAGACTAGGCTTAAAGTGCGAAATGTAAACAAAATATGAAACAGATGTACTAAACGTAATGAATTTGAAAACAAACTTACTGCTGGCTTTATTAAACTCTTAGATGTACACGGGATCTTAAAAACGCATAAATACAAAAAATTAAAGCTTAAAAATACTGAGAAATTTGTTAGAGGAGGCAGCAGCAGCCCCCCCCCCCCCCCCTAGTATCCAAAATACGTCATTAATATTTCACAACATGGCCACCATATTATATCACGTAAACAAACGCACACGACTAGCCATTCAAACTGGGTTGCCACAAAATAAAATCTTGCCAAAATCGCATGGTTACCACGCCATACACAAAATCGCCAAGCTTGGCAGGGCGGTACGTCTGAAAAAGCTGTACCATATTTTACACTAAAATATATACTTTAACTCATTTGATACACATGATCAAAACTAGATTTTTTTGAAGTTTTGTTAAGTATGAAATTAGTTTAAGTCTGCTGCAAAAGTTTTTTTTTTTCTTTTTAAACACACCCTGATATGCTAGAATGCCTTCAAACTGAATTATTTCCATATTCAAACAGATACTTATGACTGAAATTTTGCATTTCTCAGATATGTGCTCACCCATGTAGTTAAAAAAATCTTAAACATAAATAGCATACAAGATCTTAAAATTACATCAAACTTATGAATGCTTCATGCTGTCTTATCACAACCATGTTTTATTTTGTTCTTCCATCAGTAGTGAATAGGTTTAAAAAATATTTAATTCGTAACACTGGTTCAATTTAGACATTTGAATAATTTTACTGTGCAGAATTACAGTGAGGTATGCATTTTTGGCAAACTCTCTATGCTTTCTTTTTATATTAACATTAGATGTTTACAATAAAACATACATAAATACCTGTTAAGCAATTTTTGTGGTCCTACGAACTTAAGACATTTGCTCAGTAAAAAATAAATAAAATACAGCCATGGACACATACACAAAACAATATTGGTTGAAAGAAAAATATATACAGAAGAGTTATGAGGAACAAAATAAATAAATAGAAGTAAATATGAAAGAATTGACAAATAAAAAAAAATAAATAAAATGAAAGGTAAGAGGAAAAATAGCCAAGGATGAGTAAACAAACAGTCAAATTTCCAGAGATTAAACATAAGGAATGAAATTTGCTGGAGGAATAAGTATAGGCATAGCCTTTCATTAACGACAGTGACAGTATAAAATTATAAAGGACATATTTACCAGTAAGTTTAACCTTACTTTAAATTTTGATAACAAAAAAGTTTTGATTTTTAAACAAGGAATATTACTAAAACATGCTAAACAAGTTTTAAAAGTATCCATTCAGAGAAGTAAAATAGGGCACAAATAGTTTAACAAGCATAGGGATGGACTACACAGAAATTTTGAATAAAGCAATACAACATTAAGGCTTTCTAGAAAATAGGAGTTTCATCATCAGTAAAAGAATATAGAGCAGGGGCTCTCAGCATGTATGTGTGCCAATGGTGATATGCAAGAAATGACTGGAGCTTACTTTAATAGTTTTGTTTTCCTAAATATGTATACAAAACTTCTTGCCGTGGTAATACAATGTTTGAATTTTGGTTTTAGGTATAAAGCTGTTATAAAATGGCTGAGAACAGCTTCTAGAGAAAGAAGCTTACTCTCATTACACGATGGAAGAACTACACAGAGATGACCCAGATTTCTTAAAATTAAAAATTTTCCTTAGATTCTTAAAGATATGTATTCTTGTTCATTTATATGAATATGTGGAGCCTGCATTTTAGAAACTACAAAAATTATTTTTACCCTACTTGCCTATTATATGAGTATTTGTTTATACAGCTGAAAAGGAATCTTGTAAAGTAAATGAGCATTTACAACCAGCCAGACCCCCACACACACTAAGGAAAAAGAAGTCAGGATTACCTAATAAATTACTTATTACCATGTTTTTATTAACTCTTGTTTGTGTGTGTGTGTTTGTCCAGTACAAAATCTTGCAATCAATTTTTAACTAACTTCCCGACTATCTAGACATCTGAAACTTTTAGAATAACTCAGAACACAATGACAATGCATTATTTTAATACTTTTAGCCATCTTTAAGCAGCATTGAATTCATTTTCAGTTAATTTTGTTTTGTAGACTGGTGTAGCCATCTATTGGCTGGGATGGGAATGAAAAGTTAAACGCAAGTTAACTTCCAATTAACTTCATTTTCTTTCAAGTGGATGGGATAATTCAAAAATATTTTTAAAAAGTATTTATTAATACATAAAATTGTCAAGTTTATATGATTCAACGGACATTTTAAAAACATGGTGTACAAAAACTTGTAATTATATTTTGTAATCTTGTAATTATATTTTACATTTATGTCATACAAAAGGACAAGAGAACAAGAACAATACTAAGACACCACTGACCTAAAAAACTAACCTTTTGAGAAAAAATATATACAGCTAACCTTTTTATAAAACTTACCCTACAACTTGATTTGTAACCTGGCTACTGTACTTGGTCCAAGCATCCCAATCATCTTGATCAAATGGATCCTCAATTGATACAATTGGATACTCTTTAATCCAGTTTAAGTATAACTGGCCTAACTCATCAGGAGTAATGAATTTTGCAGGGTCGGTGTTGGGGTTTTTGAAGTCCAAGTCATATTTGCCATTTTTATGGAATTCTGATGCAGCTACATCCATGCCAATCTCAATCTTACCAGAGTAGCCTGCAATTTCAATGGCTTCCTTGATAAGTTCAAGACCCTCTTTGTTTTCCTGGATATCTGGGGCAAAACCACCTTCATCTCCAACTCCAGTAGCAGCCAAACCAAACCTAATAAAACCATGATTTTGTATAACATTCACAATTGTACTTTCAAATACCTACTTATATACCTATTTTGTTAAAATTCATGCAATTTTTATTACAAAACTTTAATTAGCAACATGAAAATCTACAAACACTGACAAAATGTCATTTTTGCTATCAAGGAGCTCAAACTTGGTCTGAAAAAGGAGGAGTCATTTCTTTCCTACTTTAAAACAGGAAGTAAAAAAATTCTAAATTTTTGGAAAAAAAAATTTCTCTGTGGCAGTTGATAGTCGAGCTCAAGCACTGATACTGATAGATTTAGTTAAAATAGTTTATAACAAACTTTAAAACACCCAAATTGAAAACACTAAATTGAATACAAAAATGATGTTACAGTGGTCACATAAATAACAATTAGAAGCAAAATGAACTGAAATGTTTGTTATCACTCTGAAAATTACAAGGTTCTGAATTTAAGAAAAATAAATAGTAATCAAATTTTATTTATAATTAAGGATTTAATTGAATTTGTAGTGAAACAGATGATCTATATTCATTTAGTTATAAACATATCAAAAAGAAAAAAAAACAAGTGATAGCAGCTGTGAAACTACTAAACTTTTCTTGCCTTTGTTCACATAACTTATTAAAAAATTACAGGTGGGAAATTCAGTTATGACATTGCCATGACTTTTCAGAGTATAAATTTTATCCTTCATCTTAAGAGCCCAAACGTTAAGCTACCATTAGATTTATTTTCTTCACGAAAAATCCAAAATACCTGTGCACATTTGCCTTCCTAGATCAATTCTATTGGAGACTTTTTACTGATACAGCACAAATATCTTTATATTTTAAAACAAGATTTTACTATCATTATATGCTCTCCCCCATCCCCAAAAAGGAAAAAAACTTTTTAAAATAAAATCTAAATCACAATTTACATTGATAGTTTGTTTAATCTATACAAAGATTCACACAGTTTATAGGGACTAAAGCTAATATTTAGAGGAAAAAACTTGTTCCAAATTCATACAAACTACTATCAAAATTACTATGATTTACAAAGTTTTTAGGTTTACCTTTATGTTACTACAATAGTGAATTTAAATATTCTTACTTCTTTTTGATAACATTCTTCAAGTGGTGATAGACTTCACTGCCCATTTTCATAGCCTCTGTAAAATTCGGTGCACCAGTAGGTAAAATCATGAACTCCTGCATAGCAAGCTTGTTGCCAGCATGGCTACCACCATTGATGACATTGAAAGCTGGTACTGGAAGAATGATTTCTTTGTTACCAGCAAGATCAGCCAAATGCTTGTACAGTGGTATACCCTGAAAGTTTAAAATTAATAAAGCATGACTAAAATATTAAAACAAGTTTTTAGAAGTTAAAAACTTACTATTTATATTTGCACTATATAACAATATTAACACGAGAAGGGGAGAAAAAAGTCAACAGCAAAATGGACAATGTGGATTACATAAATTTCAATACTCCACTTTGTGTTAGTATTTTAAGGTTATATTAGTCATTTAATTTATATTCTGACTTTTGTAGTTCAAGATCATACATAATATGCAGAAAAATTAAAATGCTTTAACCCCACCCCCCTGTTTCACTGCATTGCACATCTGCAACATACACAATTAGCGAATGTCATTTCAAATCCAATTTTTAAATTAGCATCTGTTACAGATATGCAACAAAAATAATTTTCAGTCAAATACTTTATTTTTTTATTTTTAAGACCGTAATTTTTTTTTTTAAATTTCTCAAATTAGACATGTTGAAATATGGTTAAAATTTTCATATAGATTTCAAATGTAAAGATTTTAAACTTGAAACTATTATAGACCTATTTAAAGATTTCCGGAAAAGATAAAGAGGCATCTTATTGTAAGTATGCAACATGCACAGTTGTTTTAGGAAATGGGATTGTATCAATGGTTTTCAGTGATTTCTTTTTCGTAGTTTTCGGAAGACCAAATGTTTAATACTAATTTTGAAATATGCTTACAACTCTGAGCTTTCCACTTATTTCAAGCAGGAAGTGAGCTGTAGCTCTGCCCCATCTATTCAACAGGTTGAGCCTGCTTTTAAAGTTCATATTGTGTAATGCTCTAGGAGCTTATATATATACTTATCTAATATATATATATATATAACAAAATAATTTTCCCAACATTGTCCTAGAACATAACTCTAATAATTGTATAACTGCACAGCATTGTATAATACATTTGTATTTGTCAATAATTTAAGATTAGATTTCAGAGGATTGCATCAATCTTAATATTATCCACAGAAACACTAAATTGTGTCAAAGTATTAACAGAAATAATAGATAAAATTAGTACATGTACTGAAAGAACTACCTTTTCAGCAGCTCCTGCTTTGGCAACTGCGATGGAAACTCCCAAAATAGCATTAGCTCCTAACTTTGCTAAAGATGGAAAATAACAGTTAATATATATTACTTATAACAGATCTATAATGTATAATAGTGTCTCAACACTTAGCTTAATTTTGATTTATTCTATAATTTTTTAAAAAATCTAAATATATTACTGCATATATCAACAAGCTGCACTGATGACAATTGTTAGCAACATACATCATAATATGTTGCACAAAATATAAGTGCACTTGAAAGGAGTCATGTTACATGCAATTTTAAGAGTATACTTTATGATTAATATCATGTGACATTAAATCCACAAGAACTGTGGTGCTTTCAGCATCAGTATATTACCACTAATTTTTATAATTATCCATTAAATATCTTTGTATAACTAAATGAACATGATCACTGTAGTAAAAAGTATGTTTAAAACATTAGACCAGTGCTCCGCTACCGCTGTGCCGTGGCACACTAGTATGCCACGAGGTGATCTTGACTGTACCGCATTGATTTTATCGATAATAATAAAAAATTAACCACCGCATTAGTTAGAGGAATATTTTACTAAGAGAAATTTCTAACTTTTTGCTAATATGTAATTTCTCTGGATCAAAATTAACACAAAACAAAAACATGTAGTTACCATACATTATATGTATGCTCGAGCATTATATTTCTTAAGAAAGTTAAGACAGAATATCTACAAATTTCTGATAAGATCATTGCAAATTTGCTCCCATTTTCTACGACATACTTATGCGAACAAAATTTTTCGACACTGGTTCTAATTAAAAATGACAAACGATCGTGTTCAAAGGGTCTTGACCATGAATTTCGGGTAGCTCTTTCTAATACAGAGTCAAATATAAAACGTACATATGTTCATCAAAACAAGCTCAAATATCTCATTAATAAATTTGTTATGTTTAAATTAACTTTGATTTATTAGGTTTAAGTAAAGACCAAAAAATAAATTTTAATATAAAAATTTAAAGAGATTTTTTTTTACTTGTAAATTGTACCTTTATATTTTTGTTCTTGTGTTGGTGTACAATTCAAAATGATTTGTATAAAACTTAAATGATTATAATTATCTTGATACATAGCTATTTTATTGTGTTTTTTATTTAATAAAAACATATACGTATTATTGTAATTTATGTGTTTGCAAGCTTTTTCTTGGTGTGTCACGGAATTATAAAAAAAAAACGTTTTTGTGCCGTGGAAGATAAAAGGTTGCGGAGCTCTGCATTAGACTACAAAACTAAAAAAAATCAGTTTAATATACAGTCTTCAAATACTGTTCAATTACATTTCACACAACCTACATTTGGTTCAATTTTTCATTTCAAATGCCACACAATTGTTGAATACAAAACCACTTATAAAATTTGATTGACACTTTTCATAGCTACTACATGCCACATGTCTGACAATGAAAAACAGACAATTTGGTAGTAACAATTACAGTTACAAAGACAATAATATTGAAAATGATCAAGTTTTAATGTATTATCTGTGAACTTTATTATGGTAACCTACTTTGAGTTATTTTCTTGCTGACGAAATCACATGTTTTAACTTTTATATTAATAGTGTAAGAGTTTAGATTTTCACTAAAAAGAAATAAATCACTGAATAAGAATGAAACTTCGGTCCTATTTTCTTCAACGATTGCTTCTTGTGCAAGTTACAGTACTAAACCTGTAGATGTATTTTTAGTTTATTTTGATGATAAACATAAATGAAATTATTGATCAAACAATTATGTCTACTAACAGATCTCACTGAACCAACATGAAACTAAAATCATATATATTAGAACTTTTCTAAGGATACTCATTTAAAATAATTTAGCTTTATTTTACTTGTTAACATTAGATTTATTTAGTTAACAGGTATGGGTTATATTAAAGTATATAGTTATGTTTCTAAAAGCACTCTTGCATTTTAAGTAACAATACTTTTAAATACATAATATTAACTTATATAGTGCCTGACTTACTCATCTTAAAAAATCAGTTTCCTTTTGAAAAACATAACCAAAATGCTATGTGATATATATAATCCACATTTTACATTTTCATGTAGTGAAATTAATAATTTTAATTTCCTGATTAACCTGAACAGTGTATTTCCTCATAACATGCAAAGAATTAAGCAGTTTATTACATACAGTTTTTAATACATCTTTGCATATAGCATCAATCATGGTATAATACAGAAAAATTCAAACAAAAAAATGTCATGAAAAATAAAAATAAATTTTTCACCTGAAACAATTTTTCTACAAAATTACTCAACTCTAAATATAATTCTGATAAAATGATCAGCAATAAATCACTATTAAAAATAAAAAAAACTCACATTTATTCTCTGTACCATCAAGAGCAAGCATAAGGTCATCAATTTCCGTCTGCTTAGTAGGGCATATATTCTAAAAAGGAAATGAGCTGTTAAATACCGACTTTCAAGCATGGAAATTAACATAAAATAATAAAAAAAATTAGAACTACAAATTTACCTAAACTATTACACACTAGCCGGGCTTCGCCCGGCTATTCTCGGGCCATCTGTCCAGACAGACGGCTTTGAATTGATTGAATTTTCATAAGAGGCACTATTAATTTGCAGTCCCCCCCCCCCCCAAAAAAAAAAAAACCCACAAAAAGAAAGAAATTGTTATTTGTATTAACACTCACCACCACCAGGTATGATATGAGCATACCTGCATTACAAAAAGATAAATTTTCATGTGAAAATAAATTGGCTGGCTACTTTAGCCTATATTCCTACAATACAAAATTCAAATTTCCTGAAATTTGTGTTATTGGTGACATAATGCATTGTACATTGAAATTATATGAGTGCATGTATTAGGCAGAATTGCACATGTCTATGTTGCGAGATATTCTGTATTCGGTTTAGTCAAAAGATAAGCACAATTGAAATATTAAACAGGCTTCCGGAGCATATGGTATTGTGGAAAAACAAATAAACCTTTCAATAAACACCAAAATTTCTTAAATATAAATACAGTCGAACCTCCATATATCGAACTTCCCTATATCGAAATTTTCTATATATCGAACTCTTAGAGAATCTCCATGTTCATTACATAGTTAAATTGTTTCTATATATCGAAATTTTTTTCAAGACAAATTGGAAGATTTTATTCCATTTTAGAATAAAATCTCCCAATTTTTGGCATTTGAAACAATACGTCGTGGACTTCAATTCGCGGAAAATGTCCCTGATGAAGTTTTTAGTGGACTGAATAAATACGAACATTTCTTTGAACTTTCCGCAAATCTGGCTGTTCAGCAAGATATTCGTAGTTTTTTTTTTATAAGAATGTAACTGTGATCATTGTAACCACTGTCTGCATTATTTTTTTTTTTTTTTTAAGATATGTAGTACTCAATAAATCTTTTATATTAATTCATTTTTTAGTTATTAACTTTCATTTAATGGGATTCGCATATAAATTAGAAATGGAGTTTCGTATAGGAAAATAAGCTTTAATTTTTTTAGGGGAATTATGATAAAACTAAGCTCAATTCTATATATCGAAATTTCTATATATCGAATTTTTTTCCTGCAATTTGCTACTTCGATATATGGAGGTTCGACTGTATTTATATAAAGAAAATGTGAATATGCACTTTTCAAATATTTTAGCGTGTAATCAACAAAATAAAGAAATAGTGAACTTCATACAAAAATATCTTAGAATATTTATCTAAAGCCAAAAACTAAACTAATCAGCAAAGAAAGAAATACATGAAATATGAACAGTTTTGGAAAAATATCTGGAAAATGAAAATAAAGATTAAAACAAAGATGAAAATAAAGAATTGTTCGTTGTTTGGACAGTTCAAACATGATTCTATATACCTAAAATCAAAACTGAAAACCATGTATAAACAAAACTGAAGATAAATATAGAACTATGAAATGAGAACAAAAAGAATCTTATGTCACATGTTCACGATTAATGATTCAACAACCTCTCAAGAAAGGATATACGGGTCTACGGGCCTAGTCTCAGGCCTTTCAAAAATAATTCATTATCGAGAAATGTCAGAAATGAAGTCACGATGAGGGCGTTCTTGCAAGCTAGAAGAAAATCGGTAGTATCAGGCCATTTCTCGGGAGCTAAACTCACTTCGTATTTCTTATTTAGTGGGTAAAACTTTCCAAACCTGAATCGGTGAGAATGTACTTCACTTTCGAGTTTAAGATGGCTGCCGATTTCGTGTTGATTGTGATCAAATGAATGTACGTTCAGCACTTTAGGTCCAGCGGTTTGGTCTATGCATTATCTGTCAGTTAGTCACAAAACTGTTTTATATCTTTGTATATAAAAGAGCTCGTCTGTTTGTCCGCTATAGAATCCTAGACTGTTTCACCACCCGGGACCAAATTCGGATCAGTTAATGTTTAGGACCTGTTGCCTCCTAGTTGAGACAACGTAAGAAGAACTTACAAATGTAATGGTATTTAACTAAGGAAAAACTAATAATACAACTTAACACCAAACCATTTTATTTTTCAATTCAATTTTATTCTAAAGAGAAACTATGTATATAACTGTTGCCACACAATTATTTTTAACAATAATTACAAAAGTAACATTTAAAAATTATAAAAGTATTTGAGAGTCAATTTTAAATCAATTATTTACATTTTATGCCGTTACAGACCCGAGAAAGGCAACATGGCAAAAACAAAATTGGGGCTCAATTAGTTTTTGTAAAAATTAATTTTTAAATGATTTTTGTCAATTTCTTAGCCAACAATCTGCGAAAGCAAAATAAAATTGCCGTAGCAGTTGCCATTCATTATACATAAACGTCAATTCCAGTCACGCACATTAGCGTAATATATCAAGAGATAAATGAAAAATATACCCATGCAGTGACGTCAAACTTTATCTCTTTTGAAGTTTGACGTCACCGCATGGGTATATTTTTCATTTCTCAGTGATTCATTTTTTAGTGAGAATCACACTGTGTTTACGTTTTGTTGAGTGTAGTATGCATTTAGAATTGAAATATCTCTAACTATTAAAGTAACAGATTAAGTGTACACAGAAAAAATTATCAGTTTTTAAAGCCAAATATGTAACATTTATGTACTTTCATGAGAAAAAAAACAAACATTGATTATGAAATTTTCAATTATGGCCGAATTTGAGCCGGTACACCTGGAAGTGTGACCACGAAAGAACCCGACCTTGCTTTAATATAGATGACAAGTATTTTTGAATTCTAGACTTTGAATCTTTTAGGAAGAAATTAGATCAATGAAATATATTACATTTGCATTTTTTCAGTAAGAAACAAGCTTATAAAGAATTGTACAGGAGATACCAGTCTTCATTCTGTCTGAAACCTCAATGTAACTAAGTACATCTTTGTTTGCAAAAAGTTTTAGAAAGGTCATTTTAACTCCCTGTGCTATATAAGAAATGATAATTTCAACGTGGGAAATGGTATTAAGATTAAACATACAATACAGCTTTTTATAATTTAAGAAACCGATTTGAGTGAGAATATTAAGTAGCTGATATCTTTAAAGAAAAGCTTTACATCATGTTAATTATAAAGATTATTGGAGTTTGATCCAGGGATTACCTTAAGATTTTTTTTTTTTTTTTTTTCACATAAAATGCAATAGGAAATGCATTTTAACAAACCTACCTTTTTCAAAATTTCAGGAGCAATGATTTTGTTAACATTATCCACGGCTTTGAAAACACTCTTTCCATGGTAGGCTTTCTTATCTCCATCTCTCATTTCAAGTGCTTCATAGATGCCAGTTGAAGCACCACTAGGCACACCGGCTCTGAACAATCCTAGAAAATTATTAGTAAAAAGTAAATTTCCTGCCAATAATCAGCAGGCACAATTTTGCCAATAAATTTTTTTGCCCATTTCTATTGGTCACTAGAATTAATTTACTTAGGATGCATTGTCCTATACTTGCATCCTAAGTAAATTAATTCTAGTGACCAATGGAAAACCATTAAAATAACTTTATGTTCAGATTTTTATTTTATGGAGGTATTTACAATTTATGACAATAATGAAAATTGTATCAACATTCATGTTAGTCCCCTCTAAAACCTGTATGCAGATTAATATTAAACTGAAAACTATCCTTTTCTTTATCTGTCTTAATTTATTAATGACTTATGTAGGTAGTATGTTCACAGGCCATTTGAGAAACATGTCCAAATCAAAATTCCAAGGAATTTAATACCTGCAATCAATATTATAAAACTTTTAGACAGTTATGTTGGTGGGCACATAATATATTTGAATAAGTACTGATAAAGTAAACATATTAAACAAGCTTTAAATCTTATTGATAACAGTTTATGTTGTATTCCCATACGGCCTAAAGCTGTGGTTACACAAGTCATTCAGAAAAAAAAGGGGGAGGGAGTAGTGAGTACGGAAGATGAACATTATCCTCTTTCACTACAAAAATGACTATACATACCCACATTCTGTGAACTTGTTTTAAGGTGTTTAGAGCACCATAATACATTACCTTAAAGATCAAACTTCAGTAAATATTCAGTTTGTAAGAGAGCTATTGCTATAAAGACATTACTAATACAGTAAATAACTGTTGCCTCCATGCTGATGTCTTGGCCAAGTTAATTATATCTTCCATGATTTTATTATACTAGTTACATTAACAAATGAACTTAACTAGAGTTCAAACTAGAACTAAATTACAAAACAAAGTTCAAAAATGGTATTTAATATAAACATTTCGGGAAAAAGTCCGAGTGGTGGAACTGCAATCCCGAAAAGAACATGCAACGATTTAAATTTTTTAAACAAGCGTGTTATATAAAATCCAGATTAAACTGGTATACAAGTAAATCACGAGCTCTGATTGGCTGCTAACTATTCAAATCGGAAGCAATAAATTGTGAAAATGTAAGTGGCATATCAAATCAGAAGAGGTTGATGCATTCCAACCAATCATGGTCATGATAGGGACTTTCCAAAACACAAACGAGATATGTATCCTTAAAACACTGAGGATACCATAAACAAGGGCAACATCGCCCAGCCAGGCACCAACTTGGTGACAATCCAGGGGGAACCTCAAAGTATAATACACCCAAAATTTCCATAGTAATATACAAATGCATTTACCAGTTAAAGATTAATATAAAAATGCTGAAACTGAAACCCAAACCAAGAAGGAAAATTGAATTTAGAAGAACAATGAAGTTATGCTTAATAAAAATTCATTAACAAATATGCCAACCACATTACCACCTAACAAAGGATTTTTTTTATTACAGATGTGATCTTCAAGACACTGCCTAGTACAGGATAATCCCTTGATACATTAAGAGAAAACTAAAGAATAGAACAAGCCCTTGTAAATAAAACCTGCCAATTTACTTACACAGTTAAACAATATGATCCAAGTTAACAAAACACCATGACGGATTAGAATAGAGCAGTAATGCTTCACTATACAGAATACTTTTTGAAAATTTAAGATTTTGGCTTCAGTTAGAAGTTTTATTTCTTAACATATACATGCACAAACATACTTCATATCCCTAATATTATGAAATATCTGATGAAAAATTTTACCAGCCAAATAGCAATCAGCTTAAAAATTTGTGAAGACAAATGTGAATTAAGTTAATATAAATGACATATCAAATTAATAGGGTGGAAATCTTATATTTTTCTGTCTTTCAACTTTTTTCATGCGACTTAATTACAAAAAATGCCCACTCTGCATAAATTAATTTGTGGAGTAAATCTAGGGTAATCTAAAACTAAGTTTTTAAAATGACTTCAGCTAAATTTAGGTAATTTAATACAATCCTCACAGTGTGTGAATTGGCAAAATCTAATATTATGTAGGCATCTTAAACAAGTTTACAGATTTGATTTTATTATAGTGCTCTTTTCTTAGCAACTAATATTTCTGATAAATTCGATAGGAAAAAAAATACCGATAACTAAAGATTAAAAACATCAAATATTTGAGTCCATTAATATTTTTTTTTAAATGAAAAAAAAAAGATACCTTTGTCAGTTGTCACATCAACTTCAACAGTCGGATTACCCCGACTGTCAAAAATTTGTCTGGCAAAAATCTTTTGGATTGGCATGTTTAATGACCCTGCAAAAATAAAACTTATCAAACAATGTTAAGTAAGATATAAAAAATATTTGTACAGAAATAAAAATTTTAGAAAAAGGATTAAACACTCTTTGACAAAAAGATTAGAATTTCCATTTAACTGTTTAGAGAAAGATATTAAAATGCTAACTAATAACAAGTATTAATTGCTTAACATAACATATACCTCAAAACAGCAGTACTTATAGCCTTTAACAGTTTATTTACAACCTAATCGTCTCTTTAATCAGTATTTCTTTAGCTTTAAGATTAAGTCTCATACAAACCACAGGAAACTGTCACAGAAATATAACTTGTCAATCATTACAGCAGAGATTACTGCATCCCTGTCTACATTAAAGAACTCAAATTTGAAATAAGTTACAGTTCAATACAATATGTCTAAATTTCATATACTTACATATCTGTGATGAAATTCTTAATTTAACCAGAGGTATGTCATGACTTATTTCAGTAGCATACATAAATTAACAGAGCCATACTAATTTGAAGTATTTTTAAGTTAAATTAGTAAGGAGTCAATAAATAAACACAGAGCATGTTCATAGGAATTTTTAAGTTAGTAATATACTGGGAATAAAGTATATGAAATATATTTATAAAAGTGTTTGCAACACAAGATGTTAATTTAAATGACAGTATTCATTATGAGGTTATTCTAAACTAATAAGTTTTAAGGATAATAGATGGGTAAATTATTTTACTTATTTTATAAAATAATCACATATGATCAAGTAGACCATATTAATACTAACTCAAGAGGTTCATAGAGATATCTTGAAGACAATTATTTATTAAAAGGATCTTATTTAACCTTTTAACCTTCATCTCAGTTGAAAGACCTTCAATGATATTCGACTCTTAGCTTACAAGGACAAAAGATTTATAACATCTGCAAATGATGATAGTAGTATACACAGCAATATTAAAATAAAGTATCCATTGCATATCAGATCATTAGGTAAATATTTTTGTTCACATATTTCCATTAATTTTATTAAATATGATAATTAGTAAAAGGTGAAATGTAGAGCAATGAAAAAGTATTCCATTAAAACTGAATGAGTTTATACTAACAGATGCATAATTTAAACAAAAATTACTAAATGTTATTGATATCACTTCATATTCAAGATTTATATTAAAAGCAATATTATAAATCTAGTTTAACTTCTCTGCAGGAAATATGTTTAACAGTTAATTGAAAAAAAATTATTTTACAGAAAACTGAACTGTTTTAACCTACACAGATGCATTATTTTTAGATAGTAAAAAGACAGCTTATTCTCACTGAACAACTAATTACAACTTAAGAAATATATCAATAACTCTAAAAACGATTAGGTTGAATAATCAGAGTAATAATAATTCCAAGTAAAATAGTATTGTGACTTATGCCTCCCCCACCCGGAACATTCCAGGCAGGTAAAATAAAATTTAACCATTTGATGAATTTTGTCTTATTACTGGGGAAGAGTGAAATTACGGAACTAAGTGATCTGCGCTTATTCATTTTACATACGGCATCAGTGTGACGTGGCTAGCAAGACAAATTATATAGATAAAAATTTATTTCTACCAGCAGTTTAAAAGGACGTCCCTGCAATGCAATACACTGCATATAAACGCTCTGCAGTGCACACACTGCATATAAACGAAGACATACGATAAGAGGTATAAAATGAACATTTCTAAATTAAAATTTAGTGATAAAATTTTTACAACAAATCCTGATATACTATGCTCTACTGTGCTTATGCTTGAAAATAAATAATCAATTTTACCTGTTTAAAAGATGATAAATAAGATTAATGCTTAATTAGATAAACCTTGCATGGGAAAACATGCGTTGGTTAATAACACACATTTACCTGTTAAATTTTTTTAAATAAAATAAAGACTGAAGAATGAATTTAGATGACACGCATCAGAGGACCAAAGAAATTTTCAAACAAAAATGCATTGAAATTTAACTTTAAAAGAACAACCTCACGTGCAGCCATAAACACCGGTAATGTCATAAGCAAGGTCATGCAATGTCACAAGTTTTAAAACTGAAACAAACTCGCGAATGAAATCGAAACTAAAAAAAATATTGCGCATTACAATATCAAATTTGTGAATATATTTATGATATAATTTAGAAAAATGTATCCAAATTTACTTTAAGCGAAATAATTTCTTACAAGTTCAGGGAGTTGACAAGTTGACAGAGCTAAAGAATTGCAAACTAACCGACACAAACGTGCAAGAGCAAATGCTACCACTTGAAGGACGGAACTAGAGAGGTCGAAATTGCAAATAAAAAAAAAAAGCAGAAACTGTGTTTTTAGCTTGTCTTCTTTACACGTGCTAAACCTATGAAAATTAAGAAGCTCTTTTAAATAAAGGAAAACCCATTATTTACACAATATTAACTTTTTTGAGACACTGAAATTTACTTTTACGAACTTTGTTTACTTATACCTTATTTGCGCATATTTTATAACATCAGTTCTCTTTATTGAGATATATTTCAATACATAGAATAAAAATAGTTCTAAAAAGTAATAAAAAAAGATATCTCAAGTTAACATGAATTCATGTAACGATGGATCCTAATCGAATCGATATATTCAGTCTATCGAAAATTACCTAGTGACAAGCACAGGAATTGAGCCATTCAGAGCAGGAGAAAAGTAAATAAACTTTTTGTTAGTTGATTCCAGTATACTAAACGATTACACCCTCATACAACGGTTATATTTATTGACAATATAATATTTATATTTTTTCAGTCGCAAATCATTAACCTCTGACATCTCTAACAGTTTTTTATAAAGAAAACTGAACGGTATCATAATTTACCGCATTTAATTACCGCGTACTTTCTTCGTTATGTTTTTTAGCTTTTTAATTCTTTCGTATATGAGATATCTTCTTACTTTTGGTGTATAATACATTATTGAAAAGTAATAAATTATGCTCATTTCGTTTCTTAGATGCTTAGTAAATTTGCTTGAAGAGTTAAAATTTATATTTAAAGAACTATTCAACGGTTATTTAACGAAACAAACTATAATCAGTATTTCACAAACCGATCTCTTATCACAGACGTTCGCTGAGTATTATATTACATTGTGCTATGTTGTCCAAAATGTGTAACTAGAACAGGAACATTGGGTAAATCACCCCAATTGTTACATCCAAAGGCAGTTGTGGAATTTTTTTTCTTAAATTTCTGCTTTTTTCAAAATTTCTTGCAAGTCAATCATATATATAAAACTGTGGGTGCAAAACTTAAATTATAGAGGATATAGATAACTTTTCATTAATGAGTATATGACAAATAAATTTGAATTAATATGAAATGAGTTTCATATTAATTCAAAGTAGAAAGGATCCAAGGAATGTTAACTACAGTAAGTCCTCTAGTTCCGCAGTTGTAATTTTCAACTTGAATACAACAATAATTTCGAAGAAAAGAAAAGAGATGTTTTAATAGAAACGATGGAGAAATTATTAATAAATTAAGATTGAAGATCTCCAACGCAAATGCATACCGATAAGTCTTGCAATGATACAAGCAAAAGCATTAAGTATTTTTGAAAATTTAAGCACAAACGCGGTGATGATGGTAAATTTTGACTTACGTGGAATGTTCTGGAACAAATTAATCGCGTAAGTCGAGGACTTACTGTATTCTGTTTGAATTAATGTAAAATTAAATAAAAGGTGTAAGTTTTTATCTTTTCAAAAGTATTTAAATTTCCCTTAAAAAATAAATTTCATAAAAATAGATTCAACACATGCACAAAATCAATTGTATTAATTCAAAATTACTCATTTTGGGAAGTAGCCATTATATTTTTGTTTTGTATTTAGAGGTGCTTAATTTAAGTTGCTCTTACAGTAAAACCTGTAAATGATTTTATAACTTTTTATTTGAGGAAATATGATAAATTCATTTCTCAAATTGTATAGATTTCGAATTGCATATATGTTATTTATTCATTCAAAGTTTCTTTGAAAAGTCTATTGTGTCTTTGTGTTAAGGAACTATGAGTAATTTCCACACATTTTAGAGCTTTTGTTGAGGTTTTATGTAATATTTCCATTTGGTAATGGAAGAAATATGGGAAGCAATCGGATAGAAGAAACATTAATTCCATTACTTTACTAATATTTTACAATTGCAGCCAAATTTAGAACTTTCTCTCCACTTTTCTCTGTAAACAGAATCAAAATATTTTTTACTGGCTGATGCAATCCTAGATATTTACTTTTTTGATGGCCGCCTAATATCAGAAGCATAGCTACCATCTGATAACTGTCATCTTACTAGCCACTCTAAATCACAGTAATCTCTATGGCAATCACACTAATTAGCCGCTTGTAATTATCTGAAAAGTTCATCTTCATCAACTTATTCATGACACATCATTTTATAAAATCTAGAAGAATATTAATATTAAATGATATCCAACAATACTATCAGTACTTTAAAGAATACATACACATTTTTAAGATGGAGAATTGAATAAGTTGATGCATGTGCAATTATGAGTTAATTTGTTACCAAGTAACTTTTGGGCATGAAAACTTGACTTTACCTGAGACTGGTCCAGTGGCAGATGATGCATATGGAAGCCCCGGATCATAATCTAATTTTGAGGTCCCTTTGTTCTAATTACCATTAATAAATACGATTTATAATCAAAGATAATTTCTTATGGTCGAAGAGGAAATTTTTTTAGTTATTTATTACACAGTAAAAACTATTTGTCATTCAATGAACAGCAATGTATATCTTTATGAAGCTGCTAAATTTTAAAGGCCCGTGATAATAGGAGACCCTAAGAGCATGCTGCTCACACTTGTGTGATGATCTGTCACTAAACCGCTGAATAATGTGTTAATTCATGTTTAGTACATCCTGTATTTGAAGATGTACAAGCTGTCATTTTCATAGAAACATATATACCATTCATAATAGATAAGTTTATATAATTTAAAGGGTTATGTTATTACAAATTAAAGCTATCATAGGTTTACAGAAAAAAAAAATCTGTTCTGTTAATTCTTTAGTACAGCTTTTGCCTAAGAAAAACATGGATGAGTCAATTAAGTGTATCAGATATGTCAGTTAAATAATGATAGGCAAATAAAAATTGATTCTTAAATTTGTTTGTTGAACTCTAAAAAGATTAGGATAGAATAATAATATCTGTTATTCTCTGTAAAAATGATTTTACTTTCTAATGTGTGCATTGAAACATTTGTAAATATTTTTAAAATTTGTAATTGTTAATTTTACAGACCATGTCTGCTGAAGATCATGTTATTGAAAGTGAAGAAAGTGATGATGGTATGCTTAAAAACATTTTATAAATAAACTTTTATTGTTAATATTTAGTGTTACTTCTTAAGAAAAGTTGTAAAATCTTAAAATTTTTTTTATATATATAGAGTGTATCTTGTGATCATATTGATATTTAATCCTGCAACCAACATTTATTGGTTACTGTTGATAAATTTATGCATCATAAGTTCATATTTTGTTATGTGAATGAAAATAGTTTGAGGAGGTCAGTGCAAAAGTAAATTTGGTTCATTATTGTTAGCGAGTTACACTAAAGACTACTTGTGAAACGAATCATGTACTTGCCTTTCCGGGTATTGCGTCATTTGTTTTAGACCGGTTTGATCATAAAACCTGATAACCGGATCAAATCTTTAATCGAATTTCCACAGCTGTGAAGAAGCTACCGTAAATAATTTATTATTCAGTTTCCAGTAGTTGGTGCGTTTTAAACAAACCGGATCGTTGAATATCATTAGATGAGGCGTATATAAGGCTCACATACGATTCAGTAAAAAATAAGAGGTGAGGAGGAAATCATTGAGTAGATAGATAATGAAGCTGAGGACAATCTGAAGAAAGGTAATGTTGATTTATAGTTTAAGTTTAAGACGCAGTAAAGAAAATAGAATAAGGGGCTAACAGTCTTTGCCTATGCCTAACTTGAGGTAATTCCATCACAGTGTATAGACACTGTTGTTTGTATATATGAGACTTGTTTTTTTTTTAATGAATTTAGAGAACGCTATTGATTGATATGGATATTTTATTGTTGAAGATTTTTAAACTAACTTTTAATATTTTAAACAAATAAATTTGAATTGTTATTGTTGAAAAAGTCTTGTCGTCTATGCTTTCATCAATAGTTTTAACGTATACCTATTGTAACAAACGTTTCTTCTGCGATTTTACTCTGCAATTTAATTATTAGGTTTTTTGTTGACGTGCTCGTTTCACGTGCACGCTGACAATAAAAGAGGTTATGGGCCAGATGTTACTGAAGGTATATGACCATAAAAGCTAAATAGGCAATGACCAGATGTTATTGACGGTATACGCTCATAACAACTGAAAGGATTATTAGCAACAATGTTATTACAATATTTCGCCCATGAAAATAATATGTTTTTACGTTTTGATACTATATCAGTGGCCCTGAAGATGGGGGGGCGTTGAATGGAATTGAAGTAAGTTTAATGTTGATGCATATTAACATAGACGACAAGTGAAGTTTATTTTGTATTTTGAAAGAATTTGAAGTTTTGAAAAAGTGTGAATTTCGGGGATACAATTAAAATGCAGACCCAAATAGAGAAGCTGAACGCAACAAATTACGGGAATTGGGCTGAAGATATGAGGTACATTCTTATGGAGCGTGGATGTTGGGGCATAGTAGCAGGTACAGAGCTAGTACCAAAACTTAAAATTAAGAATGAAAAAACGGAAGTTGAAAGCACAGCGAGTAAAGATACCGATACTACAAAGAGTGTAACTACTCAGGTAGAGTATCCGGGTCCTGAAGTTACATATCGTGACGTTAGGGATTATAATCTCCGTGGTGGAACCGCAATTTCATTGATTTATTTAAATATTTCCCCTGAATTTCGGAAAACAGTGGAGGGAATAGAGAATGCCCGAGAAGCATGGCTCAAATTAAAATTATTTTTTGAACCCGACAATAGGTCGAGGCATATGCAACTGATTAATGAACTATTTTCTAGCAGAATTCAACCACATGAAAAAATTAGCCTGTTTGCAGCACGTTTAACGAGAATTGTTGAAAAATTACGAGGTATAAACCAACCAATTAATGAAATTTACGTTAGTTTTCAGTTATTACGCTACTTACCAGAAACTTATGATAGCATTTCACAATCCATATTACGATGGCCAGAAGAAAAATTTAAATTTAAGGACATACTCGTAGAACTGGTAGCTGAGGAAGATAGACTGACGGTACGAGAACAAGACCGTAACAAAATGCATGAAGTCAAAGCTTATTCTGCAGTCACACGCAAGAAAAATATGACATGTTTTAGGTGTAATCAGGTGGGACATATTAAAAGAAATTGTTTCAATGGAAATCCCGTTAACGAGTACCAACAGAGACAGCGTGTTCCACCAAGAAATACATCACCTTATCGGAAGAGTACGGCAGTTAGAAGTCATTCCCCTGCACGTGGAATAAGTCCTGTGCGTTATAAATCAAAACCAAATTCAGCAAATAAGGTGAGATTTCCTTCGATTAATCTTGTGCAAACTTATGTGAGTAATTTTGAAGAATCTTCGAATTTATGGACTTTCGACACTGCTGCTAGTCATCACTTTTGTAAAGTGAAGGAGTGGTTCCAGGATTTTGAGGAAATAAAGGACGATAAATTATCCGTAGCTATCGAAGGAGTGACATTCCCGATTACAGGTAGAGGGACAATTCAGCTACAGTTTGGCTCCAGAACATTCCATTTGTACAATGTCATGTATTCACCTAATCTTAAGTTGAATTTAATTTCAGGTTCTGTTTTAGACAGACAAGGTCTCAGGTTCGAAGGCGGTCAAGGTATGGTAAGAATTAAAAACCGGTATGATAAAACTGTTTTTTTTGCCAAATTAAAGAATGGTTTATATCAGGTTTGTCCTAAAAATCCCCGAGTTGCCAGAATAAGAGAGGATTGCAGTGCTTGTGTGGCCAGGAAAGTTGACGATGAACTGGTACATCGAAGGTTAGCACATATAAGTCCATATGTAGTCCGGGATACAATTAGGAAACATGCCATAAAGGGGTTGGAAAAATTTGAAGATCATAATTTTGACTGTGAAACCTGTACACTTAACAAGTTCAGACGGGTTAGTTTTAAATCTGTAAATTTTAGACGCTCTAAATATCCCAATGATTTGATCTATATGGATACTTGGGGTCCTTGCAGTACTATTGGTCGCAACGGTGAAAAATATTTTTTATCGATTATAGACGACCATTCACGTAAGTGCTCTGTTTACCCTATGTGTGAAAAATCTGAGGTTTTCCGGATTTTTAGAAATCATGTCGCTCGTGCAGAGAGGTTCCTAGGGCGGAAAATAAAAAGTATCCGTACCGATAACGGGACTGAGTTTGTAAACAATAATTTTACACAATTTTGCAATGATCATGGGGTAAAATATGAACTCACAAACACATATACACCAGAGCAGAACGGTACTGCAGAAAGGTTCAACCAGACAGTATCAAATGGGGCGAAGTGCTTGTTAGCAGACAGTGGGTTAGAGACAAAATTTTGGCCTGATGCAGTTTTAAGTTTCACCTATGTCTGGAACAGGGTTGTACATAAAGGTCTAAGTAAGACACCATTTGAGCTTTTTGGAGGGTATAAGCCATCGGTAAACCACTTGAAGCCGTTTGGGTCCATCGCGTATGTTGGTGTACCACGACAACACAGAGCGAAGTTAGACGCCAAGGCGAAGAAAGGGGTGATGATTGGATATGCCTTTAACACCAAGGGTTATCGGATATGGTTCCCAGACACCAATAATGTGGTGGAGACCATAAATGTCAGATTCTGTGAGGATTCACAAGGGATGGAAGGCGACAGTGGAGCAATGATGGGTCCCAGTGATAATCCTAACACCGAATCATACTCCAAACATGAGGAAGATGAAGACGTTTCTATTATCAATTTAGGTCAGAATCTACCCCGTGAGAGTGACGAAGATTTGGTGGAAAAAGATAGTCCTGAAGAAACCCAAATTGATAAGAGTCCCTTGCCAGCCCAAGATCTTAGAAGTAGCGATTGGAAAAGAAATCCATTTGGTCGATTGGAAAGAATCCATTCCGATTCCTCAGATAAAAATGGATATAAAGGGAAAATATCAGATAAACCAGCTACCGCATCCACAAGTTATGCTAGTTCCTGACTAGACGATATACAGATGCCTAATACTTACAAGCAAGCATTGAAATCACCACAGCATAAACAGTGGGTAGAGGCCATGGAAGAAGAGATGAAAGTCATGACAGAAAGACAGGTATGGCACCTAGTTGAGTTACCATCAGATACAGATATCATAGGATGCCGGTGGGTTTTTGCGTTGAAAAGAGACGAAAAGGGCGAGGTGGCCAGGTATAAGGCCAGACTGGTGGCACAGGGTTTTAAACAAATTAAAGGAGTTTCTTACGAAGAGACTTTTAGCCCAGTCATTAATTTCAGTCTAATTCGTTTTTTCTTCTCACTTTTAGTAGTTTTACAGGGTTGGACCCACAGACAGTGTGATGTCAAAGGAGCTTATCTGTATGCACCATTAAAAGATGATATTTACATGTCTCAGCCTCCCGGTTTTGTTGTAGAAGGTAAGGAAGATTTTGTATGCAAATTGGATAAAGCTATCTATGGATTGCATCAAAGTGGTAGAGAATGGTTCTTCGAGATTCATAAAGTATTGATAGAACTAGGTTTTAGCAAACTAAATTGGTGTAACTGTGCATATGATTTTAATTGTGTGTTGATTTTACTTTTATATGTTGATGACATGGTTTTGTTCGGTAAGGACGAGGAGATAATAGACAAAGCCATAGGATTGTTGAAGACACATTTTGATTTAAAAATTTTGGGAAAAACTAGAAAGCTGTTGGGAGTTGAGTTTGAAGAAAAGGGGGGAGAAGTTTTGTTGAGTCAGTCAATTTATATTGACGATATTCGTAAAAGGTTTACAAAATTCTTCGTACCGGTTTCCTCACTTCCAATCAGCAAGGGTACAGTATTCTCAAAGAAACAGTGTCCACAATCAGATGTTGAAATAGAAGAAATGAAACAATATCCCTATAGAAATTTACTAGGCTGTCTATCGTTCCTCGCTAGTAGAACCAGGCCCGACATAAGTTATGCCGTTAACATTTTTAGCCAATACCAAAGTAATCCTGGTAGAATTCACTGGGATGGTTTGATAAAACTTTTGGGCTATGTTATACACACACACAATTTTAAACTTAAACTTGCGTGCAATGAACCTAGTATAACGGTTTACACCGATGCAGATTTCGCAGCCAATAAGGATGACAGGACTTCTATGGGGGGACAGATAGTGTTTCTTGGAAAAGCTCCAGTCATGTGGAGGACTTTCAAGGAGAAGTGCGTGTCGTTGTCAACTATGGAAAGTGAATTCTACGCTATGACAGAGGCCACAAAGGAACTTATGTGGTTTGATAGAATTCTAGAAGAATGTTATGCCAGAAAGATAGTTCTTGGAGGAAAGCTTAGGTCAATTCTATATGTTGATAACATGGCATGTATAGATTTTGTTAAATCCCCAGTAGAGAACCATAGAAGTAAGCATATTGATGTCAAATTATTTTTTATTCGTGACCTAGTTTATCAGAACATATTTGACATAAATTATATAAAAAGTAAAGAAAATCTAGCAGATCCTTTTACCAAACCCCTGACCAAATTCGAACTGAGGCACCTATGTGATGAGATTTTTGCATGAACTTTTCTTGAATTTTTGTACGAATTTATTTTGAAGTGGTGTGAGCACTTAGTGTTTGAAATTGTGAATTTTTGCAATGTTTTTGTTTACTTGCTTTGGGTGGATGTTTTTTTCCCCACCTAATCAAGGAAAGTTTGTCTAATGAAAAATTTGTTTAAAGCTCAGTGTTTGTATGTGAGTTGTTTTTCTGATATTTATGCAGTGCGATATTATGGGATGTATTCTGTGTTTTTAGATATTTAAATATTTTACGATAACTTCTCAATGGAAAACCAATTTGTTTTATGTGTTTGAATGAATTTGTATGAGTGGGCGCCCACGTACATATGTATTGATATTTGAATATGATTGAATGTAGTCGTGTCCTAGTCATTGTATGTTTTAACTCTTTATTGTGGTTTGTTAGTTGTTATATTGGTTTTCAGCCAACAATAGTGTACAGAAGCAGAAATAACTTTTGTTTAGAACTTGCAGATTTGAACCTTCTCAGCAATTTGTTTTGTACCTGTGTATTCCTAAGTTAAGACTGTATTATTGTTGTTATATGTTGCTATCGCATTTTGTTAACAAGACTAATGTTGGTTTGAATTAATTGTTTTATATGTATTCTAGTTCTGACAGAAAAAAAAATCGAAATGTAAACTGTGATGGTTTTGAATTCTCATATTACTAGTTTATGTCGAAAAGACAAGTGGGGGGGCATTTGTTAGCGAGTTACACTAAAGACTACTTGTGAAACGAATCATGTACTTGCCTTTCCGGGTATTGCGTCATTTGTTTTAGACCGGTTTGATCATAAAACCTGATAACCGGATCAAATCTTTAATCGAATTTCCACAGCTGTGAAGAAGCTACCGTAAATAATTTATTATTCAGTTTCCAGTAGTTGGTGCGTTTTAAACAAACCGGATCGTTGAATATCATTAGATGAGGCGTATATAAGGCTCACATACGATTCAGTAAAAAATAAGAGGTGAGGAGGAAATCATTGAGTAGATAGATAATGAAGCTGAGGACAATCTGAAGAAAGGTAATGTTGATTTATAGTTTAAGTTTAAGACGCAGTAAAGAAAATAGAATAAGGGGCTAACAGTCTTTGCCTATGCCTAACTTGAGGTAATTCCATCACAGTGTATAGACACTGTTGTTTGTATATATGAGACTTGTTTTTTTTTTAATGAATTTAGAGAACGCTATTGATTGATATGGATATTTTATTGTTGAAGATTTTTAAACTAACTTTTAATATTTTAAACAAATAAATTTGAATTGTTATTGTTGAAAAAGTCTTGTCGTCTATGCTTTCATCAATAGTTTTAACGTATACCTATTGTAACAAACGTTTCTTCTGCGATTTTACTCTGCAATTTAATTATTAGGTTTTTTGTTGACGTGCTCGTTTCACGTGCACGCTGACAATTATGCTCTATTCTTTTTTTTTTTTCTCCTGTTAAAGTGGCTGTTATTTTTGTAGTGTAATAATTTCATAAAACTAGCACAAAAGACAAAAAACTGATGTTAACATCATTTGGTTTTTAAAACCATTTTCAAGAATGGCCAAATTATTGCTAAATGCACTAATAATTTGATATTATTATGATTTTATATATATATATATATATATACAGTCGAACCTCCATATATCGAACTTCCCCATATCGAAATTTTCTATATATCGAACTCTTAGCAAATCTCCATGTTCATTACATAGAAAAACTGTTTCTATCTATCGAAAAAATCTCTATACATCTAAATTTTATCTAAAGACATATTGGGAGATTTTATTCCACTTTAGAATAAAATCTCCCAATTTTTGGCGTTTGAAACAATACGTCTTGGACTTCAGTTCGCGGAAAATGTCCCTGGTGAAGTGTTTAGTAGACTAAATAAATGGGAGCATTTCTTTAATGAACTTTCTGCAAAACCGGCTGTTCAGCAAGATATTCGTAGTTTTTTTTTTTTTTTTTTTTTTTTTTTTTTAAGAATGTAACTGTGATCATTGTAACCACTGTTTGCATTGTTTTTTTAAAGATATGTAGTAATCAATAAATCTGTCATATTAATTCATTTTTTAGTTATTAACTTTCATTTAATGGGATTCCCATATAAATTAGAAATTGCGTTTCATATGCAAAAATTAACTTTAAATTTTTTTTTGAGAGAATTATGATAAAACTAAGATCAATTCTATATATCGAATTTTTTTCCGACAATTTGCTACTTCGATATATGGAGGTTCGACTGTATATATATATATATATATATATATATATATATATATATATGTGTCAAGTTATGCTTTCGTATGTAAAAAATATTATTGTGAATATCTAGAAAATATATACAAAGACCAATCAATTTATAAAATGGATCTTTCATCATTGAATGAGAAAAATAATCGTATAAGGGCGTTATATCGTAAAATTGGATTTAAAATCACGAACATTAAATACCCTTATTTAGTCTTAGTTCCTAAATTCCAAAAAAATCCGATAAAGTTTAGACCAATAACTGTGGGCTATAAATCGTATTTAACATATGCAAATGATCGCTTATTGGCTATTCTTAAAGTCATATATAAGGAACTAATTAAGGAGGGAGGTTATATGATCGGGAATAGTTTTGAGGTAATTGACAAGTTAAATAATGAAAGTGGTATTAATTATATAAAGAGTTTTGACTTCGCAGATTTATTCAACACTATTAATATAAATGATTTATTTGAAATTACTAAACATCTTTATGAAAAATATGACCTAAAAACGTACATAACATATCATTGTTATGAGACTCTAGTGCAGATGGTACTTAAAGAGACATATTTATATGACGGCACACATTTCTTCCGCCAAATACATGGTATCCCAATGGGGGGAGGTTGTTCCTCAATATTGGCAGACATTTACCTCCACCATTATGAAATGGGGACCACCTTATTGAGTGAGCTAATATATTTCAGATATATGGATGATGTTTTAATTTGCACTAAGTACAAAGAGCAGGTCATAGATCTGGGGTTTTATCCAAAAAATCTTAGCCTTTCAGAATCTGATAAAACACCGGATGATTGAGTTGTATTTCTGGATTTAAGCTTATGTGTTGATGAAGAGAGTAGTCTAGTGAAATACAAAATGCATGATAAAAGGGACTATTATCCATTTACTACACAACGCGTAATGCCTTGGAATACTTGTTTACATAGAAATGTAAAGCGCAACCTAATCATTAACTACATGCTACGTATTAAACGTCTAAACTGTAACAAATTGGAAATACAATCAGGTATAAAATCATTTGCAAACATTGCTTTAGAAATGGGTTTTCCTTTGGGATTTTTATTAAAAACCATGTGTGAATTCCATTCGATCGATAGGAAAGAATGCCTTAATCGCTATTTCAGTAATTGAAGTAATAAAATGATTAGTTGGCAAGTTACGTTTCGCACCTGTTAGTCTTTTACTGTCTATAACGTAGAATTG
This sequence comes from Dolomedes plantarius, assembly GCA_907164885.2. NCBI lineage: Eukaryota > Metazoa > Arthropoda > Arachnida > Araneae > Dolomedidae > Dolomedes > Dolomedes plantarius. The sequence continues at coordinate 110,223,180 of OU015502.1, forward strand.
CATTAGGTATGTGTCCTTGCTATTTTAGTTATAATTATAGTTCTAAATGTATATATTTGATAATGTTTAGAGTATTGTGTGTGGATATTTCGATACTTACGAGGTGCTTATTTGAAGTGGTTGTATGTGGATACACTTATAATTTAGTCATAAGTCTAAATATTTAAAAAAAATTATTATATGATGCATTGTTTATAGGTGTAGTGAATATATGGGGTTGCTGCAATGTTTTAGTGAATTGACAAATTGTTTTGAAATAATTTAACCCAGGTTTTTAATGTACGTTGTTCCAGTTACTTTATTTTTTTATTTCATTGCTCCGTGCTTTGTTTTGACTTTACGTCAGGTTGCAGACGAAGAATAACTTCCGGGAGTGTTGCCTAGGTACAAACATGTTTAACCGGAGTGTTGGGGGTCACAACTCCCCCCGGTCATTTATATTCTTCATCTTTCAGGTTGATGAATTGTGCTGGTGTTGTCAGGTTTAATAATGTTTTTATTTAATATATATATATATATATATATATATATATATATATATATATATAGAGAGAGAGAGAGAGAGAGAGAGAGATGTAATGAAAAAGTGCTTGCTCCTAGTTTTAACCTAATGTGTATTCCAAATTATCTTTTTTAACAAAGTATAACCCCTCTTCTAAAACTGATCTAGAAATAACTTTTTAAACTATGCTAACCCTTTAATGCATGTGCCGACTCTTTCGTAGGCTCTATAAATATCCCAACCCTGTAATCAAACTCTTCTGCTTAAAATTTTATAACATTCCCTTATATAGTAGTACAACCATGTGCCCCAATAACTTTTTATTTAATAAATGTCCTGTTTTCAAATAATTACTTACTAACAGAACACAGAAACCCTCTATGCTCTAATCTTGACTATATCACCATAAATTGAAATCTCATAAAAGCAGCATCTGGCAGTCATCTTGTTCTCTATCAACATGTAAGGCCACTATTATTAATCTGCCTCCTATCATGTACCACCATGTTTGTGTATCTTCTATTGTAGACCATTACCATGATGTCTGAATCAAGTTCATTAGAAAATGAACTGTGTTTCTGCACTCTCTATATTTCTCTGTGTTCTACGACTGCATCTCCCTTGAGTTTTTTTCCTTCTAACAACTGTTTCCATATGTGTGTGAATTAATAAGCATCTGTCTTATTTCTTCTTTCCTCCTACATTTTGTGTACTATGACATATATATATATATATATATATATATATATATATATATATATATATATACTAATAAAAGGAAGTGTTTGTGTGCTGCCTCTAGACAAATCTACGAAACTTACAACTATGAAATTTGGCACACGGGTAGTGAAGAGTCTGAACATGTGCACCTCGAAGCCCGAATTTTAAATTTTATTACCGTTAATTTTTAATTAATAAAAAACCAACAATTTTTGAAGGGTGAATCCAGAAATAGAAGAGCCTCCCTTTCAAATTCGGCCATATTTGAAAAAAATGTCGAAATCGATTTATTTATTTTTTCATAAAAGTACATAAATGTTACATATTTCGAAAGAGCTTTAAAAACTGATAATTTTTTCTGCATACACTTAATCTGTTACTTCAATAGTTTTAGAGTTATTTGGATTCTAATCTTGAGATGATCCGATGTAAACAAACCGTGATACATTCACAGCGAGATTATGCAATTAGAAACACCAAAAAAACATTTCTATTATGAAAGAAATAAATTGTATTAAAATCTTATTACTTTTCTTAATATTATTAAGATGGTTTAAAAACATTATACACACTTCAAATTAATTGATTCAATTTTTTATGCAATATTTGATTCTATTTGCGCTAAGGTCTGCTAGATGGCGCCACGAGACTGATACAGTATGCACTGTATCACAGTCTTTGATCTATTTATTGTTGCACCACAAAATTTAAATACCTTTATTCGTTGTTTTTTAGTGTTTCCATTCTCTGACAATGATTGCTGAAGGGAGCGGGTCCCTAAACCGACCGGCTAGACGGGCAAAGCCTGGCTAGTATATATATATATATATATATATATATATATATATATATAGAGAGAGAGAGAGAGAGAGAGAGAGAGAAAGAGATTGAATCATTTAGATATTAAGATTCGAAATAAACTGATATTTTTAAAGTTTCTCAATAACACATAAGGATTAAAAGAATTATTTATGCCTGTGTATGTGTTAATAATTCCTAATAATCATATTAAATTATTGCAGTTTTTTTTAAAAATCTTTCTCCATTTATTTTAAGATGAACTGTTAGAGTTATAAATGAAAAAATGCTTTATAGAAAGACAATTACTATGAATGCACTTAAATTAATAAATAATTCTAGTAATATAAAATTTAGGAATGAATGTTACAGATTTTTATATTTGTTCATACCAACTTGTGCCAGATTTTAAAACAGGAAAAAAATTAGAAAAATAAAACAAGAAAGCAAGATGAGTGTAGTTTTTAAATAAATAGCCATATATCTAAAAGTGATTGAATTGAGGCAGCATTATGTGTAAATAAGAGTGAAATTTTCAGTCATGTAGTATGGAACTTAGTTACATTAACCCTTAGACCATTGAGATTTCGCCTTTGGGTTCTTCCCCCAGCGTTGGGTTATTTTTTTGAAATGCGTTTCGGAAGGTGTGCGTTTTGAAGGAACGTTTGAAAATGCGAGTTCATTACAGTTAAGTTATTTAAATCAAAATAAATAGTACAAAATAAGTGAAACCTAAAATTTTTAAGAATACATATGTATATTTATATAATGTACAGATTTTTTGTTTATAAATTTTTTATAGTATGATATATTTTAAAGCAAGGTAATATGCTTAAACCCACTTCACAGTCTTTACACTATATAGTTTATTCATCACTTAATCCACTAGTCTTTTCATCACATTTGTCATCGAATAAATCTGAAAAATCACTCTCGGAATCACTTGAAATATCAGTTCGAAAACTCAAAACTCCCGCCATTTTATACTGTATGTATTCTCAAAATATCACCTAAAAATCTACTTCTTATCAGGAGAGATTGTATTCGAATGCCATTAAGTTCTGCCATCTATTGATGTATGTAAAAATTAATTTAGAACGTGTTAATCGCATTTGTAATGTGCAAAACATTTGAAAATCCAGTTAGACGCACGCATCCAGCACGTTCGTAACACTGGGGGAAAGACTCTGATGAACACGCTGAGCGTGTTCGTAACGGTCTAAGGGTTAAATCAAAAGTGAATTTTTTTATTTTAATTAATTTTTCTAATTTTTTAAAATTCAGACTTTAAATTTTTTTATTATTTTTAGATGATGAAGTGATGGATGAAGGTGAAACAGAAGTAAATGCTGATGAAATAGATGCAGATGAGACGGTATTATTGTAATTTTTTCTTTAGAAATGTTTATTAAAATTATACAAATCAGTTGATATCAATATTTTGGTTTTAGTTAGCATATTGACCTAGCACTAAATAATTCAAAATATTGTAATGTTTTATTTCAGACTGTTGACCTTACACATGCTCGGGTAAAAAGGATTGAAAATTTTGATCATTTAAGAGCTGTAGAGGTAATTTGAATTTTTAGTCTGCAGATTATTTTTTGCTTTAACATTTTGCCTATAGTTTAAGATATTTACTCTTTTTTATTCACAAGTATGCCAAGTAAATTTTCAATACATGAAGTACTAATTATTATATGTGACTTGAATATGAGAAAGTTTGAACTAATTTTTGTGAAATGAGCAATACAGATGACTAGGCTGGATTAAAGAATAAAGACTAAAAAAATATTAATTCAACAGAAATGTGACTTCATATTATGAGCAGCTGAAGTAGAAATTTAAAATTTTGCAGGACACAGGTTCGAATTTCCACTAATGTGATATACAGAGGCTGTTCGCACATTTTTTAGATGATTTTGGTAAGCAGTAATAAAACATCGTTTGCTGCAAAAGAAATAATTGCAGTTGTACTATATTTTTAAAAGTCAAAATTATCGTCTACGGCTTGAAAGTTTCGTTTTTATTCAAAATGGCATTTTTAACAAAGCAGTGGTTCAAAGGCTACATTTATGCTCTTTCCGAAGAGAAATATGCATACTCCATTATCCAAAAACGATGTGAGAGTCATGGTTTTGTGATATCTAAAGCATCGATAGGTAATATCGTCAACAAGAAAGGGAAAAAACGTCAAATTGGAGCCTCAAGTGGGACAAAAATTCCAAACAAGTATCCAAGGAAAAAAAGGACATCTTCGACTATTGCAAAGGTACGTTGTTTAATGTTAAAAGAAACTCCCCCTAGTCAAAGGACAGTTGCAAAATCATTAAAATGCTCAGTGTCCACTGTAAACAAAATGATAAACGTTGATTTAAATCTTAAGAAAGCGAAAAAACGCTATGTGCATCGTCTTCTTCCAAATCATATCGCTGAACGCAGGACACGCTGCAGAATTCTATATGAGAAACACTTATCCAAAGAAAAATGGAAAACAATTGTCACAATGGATGAATCATGGGTATATTTAAATGATTGTAATAAAAAAAGAGCCATTTATTATCATAAAAGGGGAGAAAAAAATTTAAGTACATGGTTCAAAGAATCGAAAGAAAGTTTTTCTAAGGGATTCATGATTGTTGCTGGTTTTTCTTATAATGGCAAGTTAAAAATAAAGAGAGTGGAAAAAAATGTCAAGATTAACTCCAAATACTATCAGGAACATATTTTATTGCCAATTTTTCTGAATGATATACCATCGCTTTACCCACAGTGCCATCAATCTGTGAGACTCCATCAGCTAGCAGTCACACATCAAAATCCACTGTAAATTTCCTAAAAGAAATGGAACAAAAAACTGGTATCAAGGCCATACCCTTCACTGATATCCCTACTAAATCTCCCGATGTATCACCTATGGATTTTTGTGCTTTCGGACTTTTAAAATCTGCATTATCCAAACGTCGTCCCAAAACCCTTACAGGACTCTGGAAAGCTGTTCAGGAGGAATGAGATAGAATACCTCTTCTGACACTTCAAAAGGCATTATTATCCTGGAAATTGTGGTGTCGAAAGATAGTTCAGAATAAGGGATGTCAAATAGAACATTTAAAACATAAGAATTTTATGTAATTTAGTTTTGTGAATACAATATACATTGTCTAAAAAATGTGTGAACAGCCTCTGTATTTACCTGTAAATCTCATAGGAGTTATGTTTTAAATCACTTTTTTAAATCCCCAGAAATTTATAAAATATTACAGCATATGCAAATACTCTTAACATATTCTAAACAAATAATTTGTGGTTGGTAAGATTACATGTAATCTTTCACCTGTCTTTATAAACTAGATGCAAATCTGTAAGTTTCAGAAAGTTTTAGTGGTTCTCAAATTAGTCTAAATGGAAGGAGAAGGGGTGAAAAGTTAAGGGACATAGAAGAGTTAGTATGTGTAATATCTAGGATATTGGGTTGTTTTCGAACATATCAGAAGTCAATTACAAAATGCAGTTTTTAAACACATATAAAGCCACTGTACTTTTCATTATTTGATGTCTCTTCAATAAATTATTGAACAAATTTTTAACGTAGGATTATGTTCCTCAATAACGGTCCTGCGGAGAGGAAAAATTTGTCCGGCGTTGCAAGTTATAATTTTGGCAGCATGCCAAACCCAGTAGCAGTATACAGTTAAACAGAAAAAGTACCAAAATGCATCCAAAAAAAGAAAATAAGTAGGAAATGATAAGTAATCCTATGTTAATAACCTGCGTTAGTTTCGTTAGAAGAGACTGCCTGAAATATATTTTGATGCATTTGCACTAGGTTAATGGACTTAAGGTATTAATAGTGATCTCTACAATGAGTGATCTCTACAATGTGTGATCTTAGTATTAGGTAGTATTGATTTAATATTAATTATTTTATCAACTGTTTTGAACAAATTTTACATTTGTATAAATTCTGGTTTTATAACCTGGTAAGATGCTTAATATCTTGGAGTGGCTTTTCTTTCTTTTACTACAAACACTAAAAGTTTTCCTACATTGAATGAAAATATCCTTATTAAACTTCTGTTAAAAATAAATACATCTTGTGGTTCTTGATTCCACTGTAATTTCAAAGCTGAATATTTTAAGGGTAAATTGCAGTCATTATCTTGTTCAGATACTCTACTTTTCAATACAGTTTGATATATATATATATTAAAACTTTTGAACTAGTTTTATGTGCTGTTTGATATCGCCATGTTATTAAGATTGATTTTCTGCTTTACTTTCACAGACTATATGCCTTAGAAATAATTTAATAAAGAAAATAGAGAATGTGCACATGCTAACTACTCTAACAGAACTTGAACTGTATGACAACCAAATTACAAAAATTGAAAACTTAGATGCTCTGGTCAATTTAGAGTAAGTTATTCTTAATTATTTTTGATGGAATTTCATCAGTGATAAACTACTATCTGCATTCTTGCAAAATTATCTCTTTGTGGTATCTTTGTGTTTTAACTAAATCTCAGTGAAAGGTTTTTTCAGTTTATATTAAAATTATTATGTGCATACCATGTGCATTACACAAAAAAATTTATATCATTTAAAACATTATTTTTTTATGTTTTTCTTGAAAGAATTCCTTGAATGGTTTTGAAGCTAAAAACTTTTGTAATTACATGTTAATAAAAAATTACTTAGAGGTAAATTACATGTATTTTCTTTTCAGGATATTGGATATATCATTTAATCGAATAACAAAAATAGAGAACTTGGACAACTTGATAAATTTGAAAAAGTTATATTTGATAAATAATAAAATATCAAAGATAGAAAGCATTGGACATTTAGAGAATCTTGAACTGTTGGAGCTTGGTTCAAATCGTATTAGGGTATGTATAAATGTCAGAATATCAAAAGTAATTATTAAATTTTGCATAAAATTTTGCTATAGTTTATTTAATAAGAGTAGCTACTCTGATATGGTTATATTTTTATTTTATTGTAGGTTATTGAAAATCTAGAAGGTTTGAAAAAATTAACAAATTTATTTCTTGGTAAAAACAAAATTGCCAAGTTACAAAATCTAGATGCCTTAGAAAACTTAGAAATATTGAGCTTACAGGTAGGAATTAAGATTATCTTAATTTATAGCATCACCATTTATGAATTTTATTTATGACTAATGCTTTAATATATATATATATATATATATATATATATATATATATATATATATATATATATATGTATAAAATTACATCTACATATCAGGAGCTCAGAGGAGAAAAGACAAATAAATAAATAAAAAATTAATTTTTTTCCCTACAGAAATCTATTTATTGATATGTTAATAATTTCATATTACCACTTTTACATCTACATTTTCCTTTAGTATCTTGTAAATAACATTTAATGTATGGACTGCATAAAAATTGCTGAAAACTTAGTTCTGTAATGTTGGAAGAGCAAGGGTATACACAGAGCCTTTTTATCGCATGGGCAAATCGGGACTTTGCCCAGGGCCCCCTGATGCTAGGGGGCCCCAAAACCCCCTTGGTGTATGCACCTAGTATTTCTAATAGTATGTATTTTTATAAATGTCCGTAAGGGGGGGGGGCCCCCAAATAGCATCTGCCCAGGGGCCCCCAGCGTTCATAATCGGGCCCTGGGTATACAACTCTTTTGCTGCTTGTTTTACTGCACTGTGCCATATACCAGAATGATCTTCAACTCAGGTATACGTCCATATTCACCCTTTCTATCCTGAGAGTATTTTCATACTTTAAACGTGATTTCCCAACACCATGAATTTCTTTGGCCTTTCTATTCCTAGTTCCTGATATGTAAGATCGTTGAAGCTTGCTTCCAGTAGTCCTTGATGTATTAAGCCATTATAAATTAATTCCTCCTATCCTCCTTGTAAGTAATAAAAAAAGGTAGCTATAGGTACTTAAAAAGAGTTAAATTTACTGATATACGGAAAAAGTAAAACATAAAAACTAGAAATTTATGTCTTAGTTTTTTTTTTTTTAAATTTAATTTACTTATTATTATTATTATTATTTATTTATTTATTTATTTTTAGGGGGGGTGATCATAAAGACCTAAAGTATGTACTGTTATAACTTACTAAAAATATCTATTAACTTTAAGCTGTTTGTGATCTATTTTGATGCTGATCAGTTAAAAATGAACTAAACAGTTTAAATCATCATTTAGCAGCTCTTTGTAGTGTTACTGGTAAACTAAATTTTTAATAAACTCTTGCATTAATTGCCTACCCACAGTAGTTTTATCATTTTAACCAATTTCTATTACAGAAAGACTGATTATTTTTAATTTTTCTGAATTTCAAAGTTATACTTGATAAAGTTATTTTTATTTTATGTCATTTACAATACATGCTCTATTATAATAACATCTGTTCAAAGATATTTGTTTACATGTGAAATTTAATAGGTAGTATAAGTGTTTTTATTCAAAACAAGGTAGTACACAAGGACTATTTTTCCGTTTTTGTGCTTTTTATTGTATTGTATTTTATTTTCTTGGATTTGTTAACGAGATGAGTTCCAAGCATAGCACAGAAAACAATTTTGAACCCTTAAATTTTTACCCGGAAAGTTTTCTAAGTTATCTGGAGAAAGCTCTTCAATTTCATTGAAAGCCTTGAAGAATGATAATTAATGACCAGCAAATTTGATGAAAAATTATGGCTTATTTTAGTTATAAATACTATACTATCCACAAAAACTTTTAAGAAAGAATGTGTAGGATAATGCAATCTGAGGGCTACTGTCCGACCACAGTAGGAAGAACCACGGTTGGCATAGTGCCAAGACGATTCTATTCACGCTGTAGGTAAGGCTGCTGAGGAAGGAGGTGGAAAAGTCTCGTATTCTCTCGACATTCTTTAGAATCGGTTACTAACTGCGCTTGCTTGCTTTTTCCTCGTCTGTTATTTTGATTATTATATTAAAATTAATGGATTCTTTACCCAACACAACTACTCGGAATAAGCCGTTCCGTAGTGATTGTAAATGTATAAAACACAATGTAATTAAATTGTGTGATAAAGAAGCACTAGAAGGAAATGTTATTGTTTCAGTTTTGCAATCCCTAAAGAGAGCTAGTGAAATGACCGGGATATCAATGTCCAGTGTAAAAAGAATACGCAGAGAAGCAAAGGGTGAAGAAACTCCAAAATTTGAATCTCCGAGGAAACGTCAGAAAGAAAGAACCGCCGAAAACGTACCTTTAGATAATTTTGATTGTGATGTAATTCGAAGAACAATTCATGAATTTTATGCTGTCTATAAAATAGTACCAACAATTCCCAAACTAATTCCAGTCTTAAGAGAAAAAATCAATTTTACTCATCAAAGAGAAACTTTGAGAAAAATTCAAAAGATTGAAAATTTTGAGTTCTATATCCTAATTATTTCTGAAAATTGTAAAACTGCGAATCAAATATATTATTTTTATTGCATTATATATATATATATATATATTTATGTTATTACAATATATCACTTAAAAATGGAATTTTTCAAACCTTCATTTTAATATGTTTTACGGTTTTTATTTATACATTCAATCAAAAGAAAAATTCTGAAAATGAAAGTTGGTTGAAAACATTCTTTTGCAGTTCTTAAACAAACACACCCGAAAATATCCACTCCTATAACACTCCTATTTTTTAAATAGATTTGCTTCGTTCTTTTTATTATTTTGAAATTATTATTCACATATTCGATCAAAAATAAAGTTTTAAAAAATAACTTTAAAATTGCGGCCAAAAGGCTGTCTGAAATACATTCCGTATTTCATAAACAAACACATCTGTAAATATGACGTTTTCCCCTATTTTCTAAGTAGACTAGCTTTTCTCGCACATGCGTAACAACTTCCAGGGTCGGACAGTAGTAAGATTAGTAAATTGATGGTAGCATTTATTTACTTATTTATTTATTTGTAGGTTGTAAATTTGAAGCTCAGGTATTTCAGTCATACATAAAGAAAATGTTATTTTATCCTTTTTGTAATCATGTTGTAATGACTTTTAATGAGAGTTTCAGTTTACAAATATATCTTATGATTTCCCTCTTCATATTTCTTTTGAGTGTAATTTTGTAGACATGGTATTTTTTCCATTTTCTGATGTTTTACGTGAACTTATATTATTTTAAATACTGATTGAGGTTGAAAGTACTTATGTGTGTTGTATACTTTTTTTTCCCTCTTTTAAATATGTATTATATTTTTTAGCAACTGGTATCATTTCATTTTGAACAATACACTGTCTGCTGTTAGAATTTAAGCTGCAGAATTTCAAAAAATTTTGCTGGAAACTTTAGAATTTTCTGTTGGCAGTTTTCCTCACTTTATTACCAACAGAAGTTTTTTATTTCTCTTTTTTCTTGTTTCTATTTATTTAAATTTTTAAAAAAATTGTATTTACAATCTTACTGAACTGAAATTTATGCATAATCAGAAGTTAAAATTATATGCTTTTAAAAACCTTATAAACAGTCATACATTTAAAAAAATATCTTATATACTAGTATTTGTATTTAAAGAAACTGTATGTCATAACCAAAATTACTTGGTTATATTTTTTAAAACTTAGTGTGTATTTTTTAATTTAGATCTAAAATTCATTTGCATGTATGTCTGACTGTAGGCTCTCTCTATTTTTTCCTTTTACATTAGATCATATTTTTGAATTAAAAGGCTAGTAGTAAATTAACTACAGTCTATTTTTGTGGATTTCACTTTAAAGGATTGAATTGCTTGCAAGTTGCAGTCAGAACTATACAGGAATTTTTTTAGTTTTGGAGCCTTCAGTTATAATTTTATCACAGTTATTAAATTTATACATATCATTACTGTACAGTACTAATATGTATTTCTATGCTCTTTTAACTTTGATAATTTTCTTAAATATTGTCCATTTATTGTATTACATACTATGTTTGTATTATATTGCACCTCTGTGAGAGTTAGCGTACACATTGTACTGATGTCTGTTATGGTTATGTACTTTGTACTTAATACATCCGCTTTTTATACATCTGCTTTGGTTCTGCTCTTGACAAGTGTTTGGCGCAGCTTGTCCTTACTGGACCTTGCACCATAAAACCCTATGATATACACCACCATAATAAAAAATTAAATGGAGGTGTATAGTGCAAAGTAAAAAAATGCAATGCAATGTAGAGCTCTAACTTTTATTTTAAAGTAAAAATGTTGGCAACCAAAATATATAAACATGACAAAAAAATCTACATGATGAAAATAATATAGCTTAAAAGAAAGTCCCATCTGGATTAATTTAAAAAGTATCACTGCCATATACGAAAAGTACTCTTACGGACAAGAGCACCGACTGATAGACGCTGTCATCCCGACTGCTTTGGATGTTCTATCCACTGCTGATATAATGCGTCTCGCTTTCTAACATTTGCATACCTCGTCAGTAAACCATGCTGCTAAATTATCTTATTGGGTACTCTGCAATGCCCTCACCATGGTAGGTGTGGCAATGAAAATCACTTCTATTACATCATCCCGTATTTTTTGACCTAACTAACCAACAAACCAGCGTACACATTGTCAATACTATAATTTTAAATTAATAAAATATACCGCTACGCTAAAGTTTTTTTTTTTCTCTTGTTGTGTGTATATGTTAAATATGCTCAACAGTATTTAACATTAAGGCTGGATTCTTAAGGATATTACTAGACTTTTCTCATTTGTTGAGCTTCAGCAGTCGTGATCCACACACATATCAAGAACATACTGTAAACCATTCTCATAAAGCTCATTGAATGATTTGAAATTGTTATAGTTTAGAATTTTTATTGCTATTAAAATTTAGAATCCATTTATGCAAATTCAAGAGAAAGAAAATAGTCACAGGTCTGAAATAACTTTATAATATCTCACAAAATTTGTTAGATTTTTAAAATAAAGTTATAAGTCTATACTGAATTTTGAATTAACCTCTTTTTACACCACTGTGTTTTTATGCTTGTGCAAAAGTATTCGAACTGTATCATCTAATGGTTTTAGTGTATAATTATTTTACTGATATATATATATATATATATATGTAAAATGGTAGGCAAAACATGTATTTTGGTAATAATTTTCATTAATTTGTGATTAGCTGAAATTTTATGAGTACAAGTGAGTTTAATTGTTATTTCCTATATACTAAGTATGGAAAAATTTTAAATCTTTTAGATGTAAACCCCTGATATTTTAATGACTGTAAATCACATTATAGTGGCTGAATATTAGTATGCTGAACACAGGGCATCTACTTCTGTCATGAGTTTGAATCCAGCAGCTGAAGTAGAATGCATGTGCTAGGTTCATCATAATTTTCTTAGCAAATGATGTTGATACAGTATGCAATTCCTTAGAATGTTCTCTTTGGGGAATATCTACCCAGGAATATTGTCATAGTGTAGCAATGTTACTGCCAAATGCAACAAAATTAATTATGTTATATGTTTGTAAATGCATGTATTTTTAAAAGTGCCGATAGAGTAATATTTTGCATGATTGGTTATTGTTCTTTTTTCTTTTTTAAGAGTAATAGGATAACAAAGCTTGAAGGACTGGAACAACTTACTAATCTTGAACACTTGTACTTGAGTCATAATGGAATTATTGAAATTGAAGGCTTGGAAAATAATGTGAGATTAATTTTAATGAAATTTAACTATAAAGATCAATGTGTATTCACTTTGTTGTATCCATAACTTTTTACCATCATGGGTTGTCTGTAATTCTTATGGATTTTTAGCCAATCTTATGTAATTATTATGATGTTTAAATTAAGAATGAAAATTACTGATAAAATTACAGTTTTTGTAAAACATATTTTTGTAATTAGCACAATTTGTGTGTCATGCATATTTTTTTTTCATGCAATGAATTTTTATTTTTTTTTACTTAATACATAATAAATAATTTTTGTTTAAATTATATGAGTGAAGTAACTTAATAGTAATACTTTTTTAAGGTTAGTCATGATATATATATATATATATATATATATATATATATATATATATATATATATATATATATATATATATATATATATATATATATTTTTTTTTTTTTTTTTCAATAAATGATTTTAACAGTGTGCACCCTCAAGTGCCTTTTCTTCAATTATCTTGGCAGTGGGTTTTTATTTAAGTATATGAGAAAAATCTATTTTTATGCATGTGTAACATTATTGATATTTATTTGCAGTCTAGTGATTTTAATACATTTGTTACTTTTGAAATACAAGGACCACTAACATGTTTTTTAATATCCCTCTCCACATACACCCAATTAATAAATTGCAATCAAATATAATTGGTAAACAAGGGAAAATAATTTGTTTTATTTAGTGGTACAATTTGAATCAGCATAAAAATGATGAATGAAGTTAATTATATCAAGGGTGCAGGAAATTTACAATAAAACATTTTAAGAGTACCTTCCTTACTAAGTCCTTTGAATCTTACTGTTTGCAATCAACAAAAACTGATTCTGCTATTTACTGATTAATATTTTGTAATTTGTTTTAGAATGTATGCAAATTGGGTTATCAGAATGTTTAATTTATTCCGCATTATGTGTATCCAATTTTATTATAGCTTGGAAAATGCTTGGGTATTTGTCCAAAATTTCAAATTAGTGTATATGATAGATTTTTCGTCTTTGTGTTCACAAGAATTTGAGGAATGTTTAGAAATATTTACTGTCTCGTAAAATAACTCAAAATGTAATAATAAACCCCACAGTATTATTTCTATTCCATTAATTCTCTACCTTTAATATTGTTTTTCCCCTTATGTAACTACTCACATTTCTGTGTGGCACCTAGCTAGGGTATATTGCACCATAGATGATCACAGGACAAACAAAATTAATCTTCCTTTTTTTCTGGTGTGAAGGTTGAATTTTGCTTCAGATAGTATAATATGGGAGCGTGGATATGGGATAAACAGGATGCTAAGTACTCTCTTCTGTATTTGTTGTAAATGTGTAAATAACTTTTCCTCTTTATACTTCTTTTAATGTTACCTAAGTAAGTATCAGTAGTGTAGATAATGTGTACAACTAATAAACATATTATTTCCATTAATTGAATTTTCGACTGGATTTCATGCTGCTTAAGCCCCACTACAGCTTTTTTAACCCAAGGAGCCACTGCCAGCTGTAAACGTCCATTCTTCTGTTCTCGAGTATGTAAGACTGACCTATATTTGAAAATGGTTTCTCGGATGTTAGACTCATTGATATAACTAAAAGTAAAATAATTCAACAATGCAACATAATTATTAGCAGGAAGAATGTAGAGAAAACTAAACAGAAATCACACACTTAGGACTCAATGCACCATAATGCAAGATTCTTTAGCATTAACGGAACTAAACGATATAACGAGGTAACTGATTGGTCTTGTCATCAGGAGGCCTAACCAAATCAGTTACCTCAAGGGGGAACTTTAGGATGCAGGCCTAACCAAAAGACATCCCAAGGCCCCAAGATAGACAATGGGGATCTTGGGGCCGTGGGATGTCTTTTGGTTAGACCTGCATCCTATTCAGAAAGTTCCCCCTTGAGGTAACTGATTTGGTTAGGCCTCCTGATGATGAGACCAATTTGTTATCTCGATATATGGTTTAGTTCCATTAGTGCTACAGAATCTTGCATTATGGTGCATTGAGACCTAAGTCCATGATTTCTGTTTATTTTTGTCTATATTCTTCCAGCTAATAATTATCTTGCTTTGTTGAATTATTTTACTTTTAGTTATATTTGTCCATTTTCAGTATGAAGATTTGTTGCAACTGCACAATCTTTTATTGGAAAGTTATAATTTTCAACGCTAGGGTAGGTTTTCTGTTATTTTGTTCAGCAGTCTATGCCCTCTTTATACGTTTTATTTCATGTTGAATTAATTACATTGTATGTATTTGACTCATTGACTCATTATTTATTTTCTCCTGACCATTTTAAGTTGTATGTTAAAGTTAGTGGACCATAAATATTTTTCTAAATTGTATTTGCTTCTATTACAGACGAAGCTGAAGACTCTTGATATGACAAGTAACAAAATTAAAAGAATTTCTAATATCGACCATTTGAAGGAATTGGAGGAATTTTGGGTAACTGATTTCTTATTATAAGCTTTCACAGTTCAAAATACTAACTCTTTTGTTTAAATATGTATTCAAATTTGTAAGTTTATTCTCCACTAAGCGTCGACCCACAGATCAACTGGATTATCTTGACTAATTTGTTGTACAATCTTTCTATGTGTCTGAACACATTTTGATTGCTTTTTCTCATTTATTTCAGGTTTCTGTAAGACTTCTTTATTAATTTTAATTGATTATATCATTTTATCCTGCAGCTGATTTTCACCAAACAGGGAAGCTATGATTTTCTTGGGGAGTATAATAGCTTTCATAATTGGTTGAGTATACTTTTTTCTGTTTGGCAAGGGAGTACAGTTTTCCAGATTCAAGTCTCTCATTAGCATTGTCATATGTTAATTAAAATCAAATCTGAAAGTGAGTTATTGAGACTTCTCTGAAGCTTAGTTGCTGTAATTTCCTTGCCCTTCTCCAGATTAATCTAAACAGATACCACACTAGTTATGAAAAATAAAATTTTTCTCGTTAATTTAACATTTTGCTGTGATTGATACATTCTGTCTAATCTACAAATTACTAATTGTAAAATTTAAACCTGAATTATGTATTTGCAGGAAAATCGTTCACCAATGCTTATTTTTCTCTAGAAAATTTTTCTTATTGTACATGTATTTTTTTAAGCGTAGGATTTTAATATAATAATTTCGAAATGAAAATTTTCAAGGTGGCTCATTAAGAATTGTTTTCATAACTAATCAGTCTGCATTACTGTTGGTTATCAGTGAGATATATTTACACAAAAAGTTTAAAATAGCCTTGCAGCAATACAACTTACCTTTGTGAGCTGTTTTTCTTCTTGTTGTTTTACATAAAAAATGATTAGTTATATCATTTGAATGAGCAGCAGAACTTAATAATCACCATGGGCAAAATATTAAATCTGAATTTGTAAATTTTGTGGCATTCAAGTGTTGCACAATGAAGCTACATGCCACTAAGCAGGTTAGGTGGAAAATTGTATGCAAAACAATAATTCTAAGAATATGCATTAATTACCAGTGGATACTTAAATGCAGTGTTGTTAGTTTAATTTCCCGAGGGTGCAGAGTTTGATTAAAATTAAATTATGATTGCACTAGGAAGTGAAAAGTTGGTCAAAATATTTAAATTTGGTAAGTGTTGTTATAGTTTTGTAAAAGTTGAGTGTATTGAATTTTTGTCGCTGTATATTTCAACTAAGGTGTGAATGTAATTGCTTCATCTAAGAAGAGTTTTTGGTAATTTTGACATTTTATTTGTAGAAAATTAAATGTTATCCAGGTGTGAAATTGGGTGGAGGAAGCTGTGAGCATTTATTTTTCTCCAGATGGAAAATACTGAATATCGTAGCCTTCCTGCCTTAGAAGACTGATATATGTCCAGTCGCAGAAAATCTGTTTAGTTTATTCGTTGATTAAAAGGAAGATAGATATTGCAGAATAATCATAGTCACAATTTAGAGCCATAATATAAAGGTATTTTATATCTGCACAGGAGACAGGAAGTGCATGCATTTGTATGGTTATATGTCAGTGATTATGGTGGAAGGTTGCGGTCAACCTGTGGCTTTGAGATCAGGGTCATTCTCTCTTTGGTTATCCTAGTTTTCCAGCTAACATTCTTGATGTCTTCTGCACTAGCTAAGGGTTTCCATGTCCACGAGTTCACTCCTTACAGCATTGGAGGTTAATTTCAAATAGCCTGAATATATGTATTGAAACATGTATGCATGTACTTTTTAGAAACAAATTTAAGGATATATTTTTTTCTCCTTTTCAGTTCAATGACAATGAGATTGATTCATGGGACTCCGTAGATGTTCTCCAAGAATTCAAGCAGCTAGAGACTGTGTACTTGGAAAATAACCCCATTGGGAAGGATCCCATGTACAGAAAGAAAATTATGATGTTAGTTCCCTGGATTAAGCAGATAGATGCTACAATGGCATTACCCACACAGTAAATTATCGATTATTATTCCATCTGTTAATCATTGAAAATTTTGTAGATTTTACTTGGTTTTTGTTTTTCAACTTATTTTATGTCTGAAAGCAATAGCATGTATAAAGTATATTTAAGTTCAGTTTTCTATGTCTATTAAATGTTGGGAAGAAGAATAATTATGACCAGTTTGTGCAAATATTTTAGAATTTTCCATACTTAATATTTGAATGACAGATTGTATTTTTGTGCTTCATTCTCTGTAACTGAAATAAAATTAGCTGAAAATGTAGTCTTTAGGAGTCGTTTGGGTAAATATTATAACATTTTCCATACTGAATATTTGTATGACAAAATGTATTTTTGTGCTTCATTCTCTGTAAATGAAATAAAATTTGCTGAAGATAAGTCTTATTTTATCTTCATTAGTAATTTTTATTTACATATATTATGTTGATGATGTATCTAATTTACTGGTATAAATAAAATTGCAAAATTTTCTTCTTTGTCTCTTTATGTTGATGTATATTATAGTTCTTAACATGTTTTTGGAAGAACTAATTGGCAGTGAGGTCGCTCATCTAATATAGATAAAGTTTTGAAAATTTCTTCTTTACATTAGAAGTATTGCTTTATATGGTAATTGAAATCATATGTCTGAATTCACTGTTTACCTTAAATTTATATTTTCATTTTGTCATCACTAACACAACATGAGGAATATTTATGCCTAGCTACCACAATTCTGATCTATATATATAAAACAGTTCCATAACTGACTGACTGACTGACAGATAACACACAGACCAAACCACTGGATCTAAAGAGCTGAAATTTTGCATGGTGATTCTTCTTATAGTGTAGGGGTGCACTAAGAAAGATTTTTAAAAAATTCTCCTTAGATTTTTTAAAATTAAATTTTAAGCTGTTATTGTAACATTCTTTAAAGTTTACATTTAAAATAATAATTCGAGGGTTATAGAATTTATATCATGAGAAAGATCATAAAAATTCCTTTAAAATGAAATCTTTTTCGAATCTTTACCTCCATTTTCTGATTTTTGGTGAATTTTTAAAGATTAAATTTTAGAATTTAATTTATTAAATACTGATTACGTGGTTTCTTTTCTTTTTGTGATACTTCTGTTATTAATTTTGTATCACGTGCACAACAACGAAATAAATTGACAAAAAAATTAAAATATGGTAAAAGATAAAATTTAACCACTAGACTAATTGAAATGGAAGTTTTTTAAGAATTTAATTCAAATTAGTATGTTTTATGGATATTAAACATACAAATTATTTGCATACATTGACTGTTGTATTTAATTTGAATATTTTCTTCTACATTATTTTATCTATAAAA
Source organism: Dolomedes plantarius (assembly GCA_907164885.2). NCBI lineage: Eukaryota > Metazoa > Arthropoda > Arachnida > Araneae > Dolomedidae > Dolomedes > Dolomedes plantarius. Next base: position 110,241,726 of record OU015502.1, read on the forward strand.
ATATCCGTTACAATTTTTTTATATATTTTTTTATTAATTGCATACATTGACCATTGTATTTATTATTTATATATATCTTTTTCATTTTTTGGCATTATTTGCATACATTGACCATTGTATTTAATTTGAATGTACTCCATAGCAAAGCATGGGTATTCAGCTAGTCTTTAAATAAGGATGTATCCACATTTGTATCATTTGATGTTGTGCATATCAAGATTTGTATCAGGATCAGGCAAATGTTGATTGTGCTTGTATCGTACTAGCTTATCATAGGTATAGAAAGGCTTAAAAACTACATATAAATGGTGTTTTTCTTTTTAGCATTATACTTTGAAGCAAATGTTTCAGCTTTAAAGAAATTCATCAATTCTTTCGAAATTTAATAAAAGAATACTTCTATTGTATTAGTTAGAGTTTGTTGATCCTGTTTGTTTTTCAACTGTTTAACTCGGTAATTTTTCAGCCCTCTCTCAAAGATAAAGAGACCACCTGTTTTCTTTGGCTGCTTATGGCCTTGATTTGAATCATTGTCAAACCTCAATGCTAGTATTCTATCAAGTAAACTGTCATGATCATGAGAGGCAGTGTTATTTTCAGCACCATCCTGCTTATATTAGTCTCTTTTTTAAGCCATTTATGGCACATCACATGTGAATTTTTTATTTACCATTCAACGATGCTGAATTTTTGTTATGATTATTTATCTCACATTTACTTAATAGTCCAGTTGTATCATTTCTAGTGGCCCAGCACCACTGTGACGACCACCTGCTATTATAGAGATTCAGACTCTTGTCTCCTAACCTCTAGGCCAGATGTGTTCAACCTGCGGCGTACAGGCCTTAACAGTTAGTAATATGGCCCCACAGGATCCCATACTTAATAGGACTTAACTTCCCAGAGGAAAATGACCCCTGGCTTATAATTATGCCATACTCATGTCATTGCTGTTTTGCCCTATGTACATTTGTGAACAATTATTTCAAAGATGAAGCACACAAGGAGTAGCAATTAGATAAATTTTGAGAACCTATTCAAAATATCAATGAACTATAGATTTTGGGTATATATTTACTTTGTATAATAACAATAAAAAAAATGTCTTCCTTACCAGCTACATTTGTTTTTTGCCAAAACCTATATGACTAAAACTTCATATTTAAATATTAATATGTATTTGTATTTCATTTAGATAAAAACTAACAAAAATTAAAATAGATCATGATTTTAAAATTATATGCTTCATTTTAAAACATAGGAAATTATAAATTTCATTTATCTATATAAAACTAAACTAGAGAAACATTAATGAGAAGGGCAAACCTGGACCTTGGATAGTATTTGTTCAATATTTGGAGAAATATTTGAAAATGTTATTCTCATATCATCGTTATTTGGTTATTACAGTTACTAATTCTGAAAACTTTAAAAGTAATGTATAAGTAACAGTGAATGGGAGCAATGTAGCTTTGTGAGACTGTTTGACACCTTATTTAATAATATTATATAGTTGGATCATAAAAAAATTATAAATAAAAATATGTAAATACTAGCTGAATACCCGTGCTTCACCACGGATTACATTCAAATTAAATACAACGGTCAATGTATGCAATTATGCCAAAAATATATATTTATAAAAAAATTTTACACTATAAGAAAAATCACCATGCAAAATATTTGAAAATGTTATTCTCATTTCATCGTTATTTGGTTATTACAGTTACTAATTCTGAAAACTTTAAAAGAAAAATAACCATGCAAAATTTCTACCCTTTAGGTCCAGCGGTTTGGTCTGTGTGTTATCTGTCAGTCAGTCAGTTACAGAAATGTTTTATATATAGAGAGAGAATAAAGCATACTTTTTAAATTAGGTAATTCAGTATGATAAAAATTTACATTAGACTATCCATGAATCCTCCCATTTTTTTCACAACCCCTCTGTAGATCGTGATCCTACAGTTTGTGCCCCACTGATCTATTCTACAAACTGAACAGCCCCGGCAGTGTGATTAAGTGTTATTTTTGCTTTTCTTCAGAAAAAAGTGAAAATTGAGTCCAGGATTGTTTTGCATCGAAGAAGGCATAACTAGCTCACTTGATGGTCATGATTCCCTATGGGATCGTCACAATTATTTTTTCTAATCATTAATTTTTCTTTAGAATACCTTCGAATACAAATGATTTAGGGATACTGGTTACTTGATTATTAGGAATGAGAGCCATGACTCGAAAAACGTTTTAAAACACTTTTATAGATGTAAGTTATCTGTATGCCTTGTCACAAATTACTTACTAGTCCAGTTGTGTTATTTCTAGTGGTCTGGCACCACTGTGACGACCACCTGCTGTTATAGAGATTCGAACTCTTGTCTCCTAACCTCTAGGACAAGCACAGACCTGCCAACTTTCCAGATTTACTCAAGCAAAGCCAGATTTTTAATGCATCTTCTGGATTTCTGGAATGGACACTATTATTACCGGATTCCGAAATGTAAAAAAAATAACGCTGGTTTTAACAATCCCTCACGATAATGCAGAGTGTGAGAAGGTTTTTAGTTACATAACAAAAATATCTACTCATTTCAGGTCATCTATGTCAAGGGAAACCTTAGAATATTTGCTAATATGCAAATCGAACCCACAAGGACGTTATTATGAAGAACAATTTGACAATGAATTTTTAAAAAGAGCAAAATCAGCTACAGTAAATGCTACAAAAATTCCAAGATTTTCTGCAATTAATTAAAACAAATATTATAAAGAAGTAGAAGTACTCAAAATATAGACTGCTGGGGTCCCTGCTAGTGTAAATATGATGTACATTAAAATGTATGATTACAAATTTCAAATATATAACTTTTGTTTAATATTTTAATTTCAAGATGAGCTGAACAGTAAGAAATATTTTGAACTATGTAATATTATTAAAGAGATCCTATAAACTATAAATAAGTATACATTATAATTCTTTTATTATAATTTTTTACTATACTGTTTTTGTGTTATGTTGATTATTTTATGCACGGTAGAATATTGTAGGATTTTGCTCTTACTGAGGTCTGCAGGCGTGTCCTAGAGGAGGTGATACTTTTCTTTCTGTCTTACATACCCAGATCTCCTGTAATCCCCAGCCTCTGTTAACTCAGCTTAACACATTCTTACTATCACCGCCACCATACCTCAACCTCTTACCGCGCTCACTGATTTCCCGATTGCTCTTTCTTGGGGCCATATTAAGGCTTAGGGCCTGTTCGCATAGAATCCGTCAGCGTTACTCGTATTGACACATTTTAAACCAATTATAGGCCTAAACAGTTCGCCCTCGGCCGTTAAATATCGTGTAGGAAACAACATTGGCATTAGTCGCATGCAAGATGTCACGAAGGGCAGTTTTCTGATTTCGAGAAAGGTGTAATCGTCGGGTATCACAGAAATGGCCGATCCTTAAGGGACATATCTAGCGAGCTAAATTACCCAAAATAGACAGTGGCCTATGTGATTCAGAAGTGGAAGGTGAACAGTGATTGTCGGAATGTGCCCCGAGGATGTTGGAAGAACAGCACCTAACCGATGGCCCACATACTCCAGGAGTTTCAACAGGCATCCGGGAGTGTTGTTTCGATGAATACCATCCGTAAGGAAGCACAGCTGCTTGGTTTTCTTAGTCGTGCTGCCGCCCATAAGCCTTTGATCACAAATTCCAACCGCGCTGTTCGGTTAATGTGGTGCAAAGCACGTCAAAAGTGGACCTTAGATCAGTGGAAACGGGTTCTCTGGAGCGACGAATCAAGGTTCACGCTCTACCGTTCGAATGGCAGGGTCTGGGTCTAAGGTCTGTCTGGAGAACTCCCCCTGCCAAAAAGCATTGTGCCCTCAGTAAAGTTCGGCGGAGGTGGAATTATGGTCTAGGGGTGTTTCTCTTGGTATGGACTGAGACCCTTGGTCTCAATTCATGGTAAGCTCAACGCCGACGCCTACTACACTATTTTGGATGGCATTGTGCTTCCTACGATGTGGCAGTTTTACGGGTTGGGCTCATGTTACTTCCAGGACGACAACGCCAGCTGTCAGTGTTGCGAGGTCCACCATAGATTCGTATAGTGACAACGGGGTTAACCGAATGGACGGGCCTGCCCAGAGCTCAGGCCTGAACCCTGTCGAGAACCTCTGGGACGAGTTGGATTGCCGAATTAAGGGGTGCGACAACCGTCTAATATCGGTGAAGGAACTTACGTGTCTTCTCCAAGCCGGATGGAAGAAAATACCACTAGCCGTCATACAAGGACTTGTGGAAAGCATGCCCCGGAGGGTTGAGGCTGTAATTGCTTCTCGTGGAGGCTCTACCAACTATTGGATATGAATAAATTTTGTTTTTCTTTTGTATCACAGGTGATCAAATACTTATTGGTAGATAGTGTATATATCTATAAAAACGAGAAAATATAAAGATTTAGTAGGTATATTAAAGCGAACATTTGTCAAACAGCTAGTGCCTAGTCCGATATTACTAGGGGCTTCGCATAACCCGAGCCCAGGGGCCTACAATGTGTTAATCAGGTCCTGGTTGTTGTCATACATGCCTCCTGACCAGTTTCATTGAAGACTGCAGGACGAAGAGATGCGTTACCTGTTAAGCTCACGTTTATTGGACACCTCCAGGGTCGGAGGCCGACGTTTTTAACTGGTACCACCAGAGTTTTGACCGAGCATCCCCAGGGGCGATATCTAGTGGACTCTTAACCACCTCCCACCTTTACAAACCACACGGAAGGACTTTCCAGCCGACAGATTTAACGAGTTCAAACCCGTCTTGTACACGAAAGCATTCAGTGGTGCTTGTCGGGATTCGAACCGCTCACCCTCAGTACCGAATTCCAGTGCACTAACCATTAGGACGCCCCGGGTCCAACTACATCGTAAATATACACTATTCCTACTAAATTCAGGTCTGTGTATATATCTTATAATTCCTGCTTTAATTGTGTATGTCAGTGTTATTATTCTAAGTTCTACGCATTGTGTGGCATAATTTAGCAGGTTATATTTTGGGCCAGGTAACTTACAAAAGATTTTCCATCTAAATCAGAGGTTCCTAACCTTTTGTTGATCACGGATTTTCAAAAATTCGTCGGGGACCATCACCCAACCAACCAATCCTCTACAAGGCAAAATTGGATTTTATTTTCTGAATAAACAAACTATGCGTGATAAACAAGTTTAATAAAAAGTTACAAATAAACTTAATGATAGTAACAAATTTAACGTAAAAGAAAGCTTAGTGGCAAACATAAAAGCCTACGAAAACTTGAGATTGAACGAGATTTTTCACCTTGCATTGCCTTTACTAGCTGTAAAATGGCTGCGACGCTGCGAATCCACGTCACAGAAAATGTATTAGAAATTTTTCAAAAGAACGATTTATTTTTTCGCACTCAAAACGTCAGAAAGGGGAAGAAATGCAGGAATTTTTAGAATTCGAACAAAAAATTGGAAACTAAAAATGTTTTCTCTCCATATGTTAAAAAATTGTTTAAATTTGGGGTCGTTTCGAAACGATGAAACCAATTTTTTTGCATCACTCCTAACCTCGCGGACCACTTCTTGGGTGCTCTTGAATCACCGGTTAGAAAACACTGATCTAAATTAATGATAAATGCCCCTTCGTCTCCCCGTTATCTCGGTTTATGCGGAAGGTTTCACGTAAAACGCTTTGCTTTCGGGTAGCCGAGAAACCCGTTTTTATAGAAATGAATCGCCCATACTCTGTTCTAACGCAGATTTTCAGTTTTACCGCAGTATACCTGCGAAAAGTGCACGTTACATTCTGTGATCTCTCCCTCTGCCAGTGGCGTAGCAAAGGGGGGCAAGGGGGTCTATCATGCCACGGGCGCCACTCGCAGAGGGGCGCCAATGTAAGATCTATATATTATATCACTATCTGTTTTCGAGGTGGATGCCAATATAAGGTCTATATATTATATTACTATATGTTTTTAGGGGAGGGCGCCAACATAAGGTCTATATATTATGTTACTATATGCTTTTCGGGGGGGGGGGGGAGTGCCAATATAAGGTCTATATATTATGTTATTATATGTTTATAGGGGGCGCCAATATAGGGTCTATATATTATATTACTATATGTTTTTCAGGGGGGGGGGGGCGCGCCACAAAGGTATCGTGCCCCGGGCGCCAGTTATGCTCGCTACGCCACTGCCCTCTGCTAAATTTTAAAAGAGGCATGGACACTCTTTTCCAATCTCCGAACACTTTTTGATTTCTGTTTCATCGTATGGCAATGACAAGAACTTGTCAGTTGAGCGGGAAGCCAACTCGAGAGGTATGTGGTATGAAGAGATCGCGTTGACGCTAATATGATGAAAACAAACGTTAATGAGAATATAGAGTAATGTAATATTGTTTGTGTGTGGTGAGTGAATAAAAAAATTTAAAAAGAAAACACGACTGGAGTATTTTATAGCTGTTGAAGTCAGGGCCCGATTTAGAAAATTCTTGACTTTTAGGCACAACTCGGGATGGGGGGGGGGGGGCTAACACTGATGTGGGCGAAAATTTTCCAAAATTGGCACACAAAAAAAATAATCATTAATCATTGTGAAAGTACCATTTTACCAAGAATTGGTTGTTTGAAGTGTAGAAGCCTAGAATATTATCAATTAACAAAAAGCAATACAACACATTAACTTCATCATTAAAACACCAATAGAATGCAACCAGAAAAACATATTAATCCCTTATATACACTATAACATACATATGAAGCGGTGAAAGGCAAAGTGGTGTAAGTCAGTAAGTCAAGCGGCGTAAGTCAAAAGTGTTTAACTGCAAAAACTACAAAAAATTCCACTGTAAATTGAACAAATTTTAATTGATAACAATTATTACAATACTGCAAATAATAAATATTTGCAATTACACTATGAATTGAACATGGAGATTACATATTTGCCCTCAAAGGAAAAAAGTTGAAAATATGACTTACACCACTTTGCCTTTCAACGCCTCATATGATGAACCAATCAATCAATCAAATTTGAAAGGATATATAAAAAAATTGCTATTAAGAAAGGTAAAATTTAAAAAAAATTGAATTGGGAATTTTTCTTTTTTTCCTTTTAAAATTAATATTTTGGGGGCCCCTAGGCCGGGGCCTAATGGAAAATCAGGCCCTGGTTGAAGTGGTGGCAGCGGTCTCAACTGACAAGTTCTTGTCATTGCCACACGATGAAACAGAAATAGTTTCCAGAGATTGGAAAAGAGTGTTCATACCGTCTAGACACATCTTTTAAAATGTAGCAGAGGAAAGCGTCGCAATTAGAGTAAATACCATATAAATTGTTTACAATGAAGTAGGAAGTGCCGTATTCTTCATTTTGAATGAAGAATACGGCACATTTTACGACCTTTGCTTTTTACATACTGCAGACTTCAATATGCAATATTATAAACATTTTCGATTTTTTTTTCAAATTAAGGTAAAATCATAAGTTTATATATTTTGTAGATAGTATTAATTTCCATTTAGATCCTGTTAATTTCCTTGTGGAAGCTTTAATTGGCTTTTCTATACGTTTTACTTATAGTATTAAAACAAAAATTTTAAAAAATATGTACTGATATCGATTCTCGTCTGTTACGACGGCAATGTCGTCGATTAGTTATCGTTGGTTATGTTTCCATCTTCTTGCAAAAAAATATATCGCACAAAGGCGTAATATAATAATGTGATCAATTGAACGTTTCGAGGGTTCCAGGAATAAAATACTCTAAAATTATTATTGTTTTATTTATTTTTTACGTAGAACATATATTATAGAACTTTAAAAGAAGGAAGTAATACAAACAGCATGTTTCTTCCGTGATTGCATTACTAGATATTGTTTTTTGATGTTGTACTGTCTACGCGTACAATGCAGGACATCTACACTTTAAGCCGATTAGCACCTAACCGCATGTTTCTCCGACGATGACAAAGCCAAATACAACAATTTTATGCCGTATTGTCTATGCAGTCTATGCGTACCTTGTAATCGTGTACTCTAACGCAGTTTATCTCGGAATGGAATGTTCCATGATCTGCCATCTTTTAATCGATGTATCTAAAAATTCTTTGCAAGGTTTCTCGAGGAAATTTTGAATTACGCTGCGTTGTTGAATTTTCATTAAACTGCCTGCAAGATTTTTGATTCAGAGTAAAAATTCAGAAAATATTTTCCTTGTATTAACCCTCTGTGGAGGTTAAGTCTAAGCTTGCATACCGGTGGATTAAAGATTTTTTTTTTTTTTTTTTATGAAGCAAAATAATGTAGAACTTAATATTCAGTGTAAAGAAAAAAATTATTCTTAATGCAAAATTTATTGATATCATTTCAGTATCATAACGCCTCACAAAATGATTTAGGTGTTTTTATTATTTCTTTATTTTTTATTATGAAAAAAAAAATCATATAGGACTTTCATATTCGGTGTAGAAAAAAAAAATTTTTTTAATGCAAAATTTATTGATATAATTTCAATATGATAACACCTCACAAATCGATTTAGGTTTATTTATTTTTCTTTTATGAAGCAAAATCATGTAGGACTAATATTCGGTGCAAAGAAAAAAAAATTGTTTTTAATGCAAAATTTATTGATATCATTTCAGTATCATAACACCTCACAAAATGATTTAGGTTTATTTTTTTTTATGAATCATATTCGGTGTAAAGGAAAAAAAATATTTTTGATGCAAAATTTATTGATATAATTTCAATATGATAACGCTTTACAAAATGATTTAGGTTTTTATTTATTTATTTATTTATTTATTTTTCTTTTATGAAGCAAAATCACGTAGGACTTTAAAATTCGGTATAAAGAAAAAAATATTTTTAATGCAAAATTTATCGATATAATTTCAATATGAGAACGCCTCACAAATCAATTTAGGTTTTTATTTATTTATTTTTCTTTTATGAAGCAAAATCATGTAGGACTTTAATATTCGGTATAAAGAAAAAAATATTTTTAATGCAAAATTTATTGATATCATTTCAGTATCATAACGCCTCACAAAATAATTTCGGTTTATTTATTTATTTATTTTTTATGAAGCAATATCATATTGGAAAATCATATATTGATAATAGAAAATCATATAATTGATATCATTTCAGTATGATAAGACCTCACAAAATTATTTAAGGTTTTTTTTTTATTTTTTATTAAGAAAAAAAACATGTAGGACTTTAATATTAGGTGTAAAGAAAAAAAATATTTTTAATGCAAAATTTATTGATATCATTTCATTATAATAACGCCGTTACAAAATGATTTAGGTTTTTAATCTCAAAATAATAAAACTATTTTCTCCTCAATATATGCGGCATTCAACCTAATACGTAAAAACGCTGTGCCACATATAATGCGGCATTCATTCGAAGAGGGTCGATTATTTGTCTGAAAAAAAAAAATTTTGTTTTGTCTTTTAAATCGATTAAAAATTTCATTAACTTTTTTTTATAAATTCTATGACATATTATTCCCAAACTTTTCCAGTGAAATATATAGTCGAACCTCCATATATCGAACTTCCCTATATCGAAATTTTCTACATATCGAACTCATACCAAATCTCCATGTTCATTACATAGAAAAACTTTCCATATATCGAAAAAATCTCTATATATCGAAATTTTTTTCACGACATATTGGGAGATTTTATTCCACTTTAGAATGAAATCTCCCAATTTTTGGCGTTTGAAACAATATGTCGTAGACTTCAATTCGTGGAAAATGTCCCTGATGAAGTTTTTAGTGGACTGAATAAATGCGATCATTTCTTTGATGAACATTCCGCAAAACTGGCTGTTCAGCAAGATATTCGTAGTTTTTTTAAAAGAATGTAAATGTGATCATTGTAACCACTGTCTGCATTATTGTTTTTTTTAAAGATATGTAGTAATCAATAAATCTTTCATTTTAATTCATTTTTTAGTTATTAACTTTCATTTAATGGGATTCGCATATAAATTAGAAATGGAGTTTCGTATATTAAAATTAGCTTTAATTTTTTTTTTTAAGGAGAATTATGATAAGACTAAGCTCAATTCTATATATCGATTTTTTTTCGCGCATTTTGCTACTTCGATATATGGAGGTTCGACTGTATATATATATTCCAACTAACCTTTTCTGAAACAAAAATTTCGCTGAAAAAAAAATTCTCCTTTAAACTGACTAAAATCATATAAATTTTTGTTCATAAATCCTGAAGGCAAACTATTTTGAAACTTATACAATATACGAAACTGAAAAAAAAAAATAAATAAAATATGCAAATAGAGTTATTTGTTCAGTCGACAAACAAGGTGTGACCGATAAATAAGGTGACTGATCACAGAAATATTAGAGTATTATATATTTGCAAAAAAGAACCTTAATGCCACCTTATTGTCTTTCGAATTACTCCCCGCCGGATGTAATGCATATGTGACAAAGTTCCTACAAGTGTTAGAAACTTCTGGAATAGTCCTCCTTCGCTACTGCTTTAAGTACCCTGGTAACAGCAGCTTGGATATCCGAAATGTTTCGCGAATCTCTGTCCTTTCAGTGCCGATTTCAGTCTTGGAAACCGGAAAAAGTCTGGCCTGAAAGACCAGGGGAGTATAGAGGGTGGGATAATTCAGTAATCTGATACTTGGCGATTAATCGTTTCACACACATAGCAGTATGACGCCGTGCATTATCGTGCAAAAGGTACCACTTGCATGATCCCGTAGCAGCGAATTGCGGTCGCACACGACGAATACGCGCAAAGAGGCGCTTGAGAACGTGACAGTAAAAATCAGCATTAACTGTTTGTCCTTCTGGTATGAATTCTTTATGGATTAATCCCTGTGCGTCGTAAAAAGTAATGAGCATTGTCTTAACCTTTGATTTTTCTACACGGATTTTTTCGATTAATTTGAAACAAAATTTCATATTGACTCTCTGCTCCATGACGCAATGCACTAACAGCTGTTACATTGGAGCTACCGCATGAACAAACACCTGCAGAGAAATTTTGAAAACGAAGTGCAAAATTTACTTAAGACAGGGAAGAAAGCAATGCGCATGTGTCAGCGCGTCGGGCTGTTTTTAACTTTCGAAAGGAGGGGGATTCACCTTACTTATCGGTCTCACCTTGTATGAAGAACTGAACACTAGGGCGGAGCGTAAAAAAAAAGTTTTCGATTTTGTTTTTGCCCTAGTGCGGAAAAGTTGTGTAGTGGTGGGTAGGTCACGTATGCAAAGTTTTGGGAAAAACAAAAAATGTCTTCCATCTCCATTTCGGCCGTGATTTTTATCATATTTTTACCATAAAGTTAAAAATGTGTATTTCCATTGTTTTGTATGTAACTCGTCATTTTGTTCTTAAATAAAATACAGAGGTAATTAGAAACTTAACACAGAAAGGCAGCAGTGGACACACTGCGTGCAGAAAGGTAAAGAAATATTTTGGCATGTAAGCATTGTCAACAACAACTTTAGAAACGATGCTTAAAACCTTCGTGAAAGACTCACGGAAATTTTTCGACATTTCTTCATGTAAGTGTGTTTCTTTTAAAAAATGTTCTTGCCCAAAGCATAATAGGATTCCTGAAATGGAAAGAACTTTTCTTATAGACCAACGGGCACTTAGGCAAATGTCCATAGGCGCAGTTGACTTAAAAGAAACTGAAAGCTGAGGAAACGAGAGGATAGGAAGCAGAAAGAGACAGAAGCAGCAAGTCTTAAAATAAACGTTTCGCCATCTGTTACGCCATCTAGGCTCACATTTCCTGATCCAGATTCTAACGTGGATCCACATAACTTCGATAGTGACACAGATCACTTGAAGCCTTCCCCATCGACATCCAGGATGACTCAATCTGAAGGGAAAAAGACGTTAAGATCGAGCCGATACCCAGCAGTAGCTACAGCTTGTGACAGAACCGGAGTTTCAGATCGGGCTGGAGCCATCATTGCAAGCGCTGTTTTGGAAGATTTGGGGATGATTACCAAAAAAGACACTTTAAATGTAATTTATAGACATAAAATAAGAAGAGAGAGGAAAAAAATTTGGAAAGAATATCAGCAAGGAAATGAAAGACAGCTGGAACCACTGAAGGGACTTTTTTTTGACGGAAGGAAGGACAAAACTCTAATGCAAGAGAGCGTAGGGGGAAAGATGTACAAAAAAAAACAGTCTTGGAAGAACACGTTACAATGATTAAGGAACCTGGAAGCAAGTACCTTGGAGACATAGCACTAACTTCATCATCAGCTTTGAGTATTTCTCAAATGATGCTGCAATTCATGGAGAATAAGAATATTGACATTCATCAACTAGTAGCAATAGGGTGCGATGGAACAATCGTTAATACTGGCTATAAAATCGGCGTGATTCGCCTTTCTGGGGAAGCCATTGGGGAACCCTTGCACTGGTTTATCTGCCAGTTACACGCAAATGAGTTGCCACTCCGACATTTAGTGCAGCATTTGGATGGTAGAACGAGTGACCCTAATGCATTTTCTGTTCCTACTGGGAAAGCATTGGCAAATTGTAAAAACCTCTCAGTTGTGAAATTTGTACACATTTCGAGCGAATTTCCGAAAATCGACATAAATGATCTTAGCACACACAAGCGATAGCTTTGGGATATTTGTCAAGCTGTCACAAATAGAAACTGCTCATCAAGTTTGTCACAAAAGCACCCTGGGAAAATGACTCATGCACGTTGGCTAACAACTGCAAATCGAATAAAGTGTTTATACATTAGCTCGTCAGAGCCTTCAAACCAACTTCAAACTCTGGCAGAGTTCATCATGAAAGTGTGCCCACCTATGTGGTTTACAGTCAAATTAAATCCATATTGCACGTATGGTCCACGAAATTTGTGGCAGACAATAAACGTCTCACGCTATCTTAAAAACGATTTAAAGACTGTGGTCGATCCCATTATCCAGAGAAATGGCTATTTCGGCCACCCGGAAGCAATAATCTTGTCAATGATCACAGACGACAGAAAGTCCATTGCAGAACTTGGACTACGTAGGATTTTACGAGCAAGAAAGGAAAAAAAGGAAAGAATCAGACACTACAACATTCCGTCACTCAACTTCGAGGCAGTTTCATATATAGACCTTATTGATTGGCAGAAATGTAATTTGACGGAACCCCTAATTGACAGAAGATGATTTGAGAAATTTAATTTCCAGTGGAGAATCTGTAGCTCAACACCTGGGAAGCCTAAAATTTCCTTGCCACACCCAAAGTGCTGAACGTATCGTGAAACTAGTAACAGAGGTTTCTGCGGCTGTGTGGGGAGAAAATAAGCTTGACGGTTTAGTTAGAACCCGAACAGAGTCGAGAAAAGCTATGCCACCATTTGAAACCAAATGCTAGTACCGAGTAAAACCAGAATAACTGCAAGGGCAAAGGTATGGTTGGGTGGATAGGTGTGCACGGGTGGAACTTGCAATGCAGCCACCTCCCCGTTGTGAGTTCTGGGTTTTTTTCTGAATTTTTTTTCAGAAAAAGCGAAAAACGGCATGCAAAACAATGGAAATACACATTTTTAACTGTATGGTAAAATTCTGCTAAAATTCACAGCCGAAATGGAGACGGAAGATATTTTTTGTTTTTCCCAAAACTTTGCATACGTGACCTACCCACCAGTACACAACTTTTCCGCACTAGGGCAAAAACAAAATCTAAAACTTTTTTTTTACGCTCCGCCCTAGTCTACAGCCCAGGTCGCACCAGGCCAAATTTTTTTGCCTTTTTCTTCATACTTTTTTTTTTCTTGATTCCCGTAGTCCGACTAGCTTACAAAAAAGTAGTGCCGCTTTCTGTCATGCATTTTGGGTGATAAGTATACATGTATCCTTGCGAGCACATTCCGATGTTCTGCAAATTTCGCTGCTAGCGAGGGGACCGGGGAAAGACGCGCATTCAGATGTCCTGCGGAACTCGCTGCAGGCCTGGGTCTTGGGAAAGTTCAGTGGAGCTCTATGTATTAATAAATACTTTTTAAATTTTTTTTTGATGAATTATCCCATCATCTTGAAAGAAAATGAAGTTATTTGGAAGTTAACTTGCATTTAACTTTTCGTTCCCGTCCCGGCCAATAGGTGGCTGCACTAGTCTACAAAAAAAAAATTAACTGAAAATAACTGAAAATGAATTTAATTCTGCTTAAAGATGGCTAAAAGTATTAAAATAATGCATTGTCATCGTGTTCTGCGCTATTCTAAAAGTTTCAAATGTCTAGATAGTCGGGAAGTTAGTTAAAAATCGATTGCAATATTTGTACGAGACAAACACACAAACACACAAACAAGAAAGCCAGTTAATAAAAGCATGTAAAATATCCGGAGTTTCGTGTTACCAGGGCAGAAACCATAGAGAAATAACGAAAAGGGATTCTTTCACAAGAGAAAGCTATACGAGGATATCCTAACACACCAGTATTACGTTACTTTAAATTTGTAAAAAAAAATTCACCAGCCAACATATTAAATTATACCAGCCACTTTTACAATTATTACAACAATTAGTTAACATCTTAAAAGAATTTTATATTTCAAGGAAACAAACCACTCAGCAGTTAAATTGATTAATTACCAGGGGGAAAATACATAAAAATTTAAAGTTAAGAGCTGAAAATGAACCATAACAATAATATAATAAATAATATATATTATATATAATAAAATATTCATTTTATTTTAATGTTACCTTCGGACCATAAGACGTACCCCAATTTTAAGTCGATTTTTTTTAATGTAAAATGTCTTATGGTCCGAAAAATACGGTATCTTATTTAATTGTCAAATTTTATCCATTTCATCATTCATCTTCATATTAATTTTCTGAAGATCATTGATATTGAGTAACAAATACCAAAATTCTGGGATGAAAGCAGGGAGTTGGATTTTCCAAGGTAAAAAACACTTATAAGATTTTAAAAATACACAAGTATTTGTCTATCACCTTCATTAAACTTCCTCCTCTTCAGGGATAACTTCACTTTTAATTCAGAAGCTCGCGGATAACTTTTATTTTCTATCACTCTACTATCCTATCATTTTATTTGTTCTACTTCGCCATCTGTTTTGAGCTTGCATTTGTCAGCAATACCTAATGCCCAGGAGTTGCAGATTCCTCAGACTTTCCTGTTGGAAAAATCAAACCATTCAATCGAAGTGATACATTTGTATCATTTTACATTCAAACACATGCTATTGTCATTGTAAACTGTATTATGTCAAAATTTAATTGTCTTATTGTAATTAAATTATTCTTATAATAAGAAATAAATATTAATTTTTTTCTATATTTTTAACTTACAAGGGAAAAACTCAGATTTCGAGATATTTAAAAAAAAAATAAATAAATAAATAAATAAATAAATAAATAAATAAAAACCCATAATGATCATTGAAACACCCAGATATCTTGGTTTAAAAACCCAGGTCTAGAAACTCTGACAGGAGAACTTAACTGCATTAAAAAATAAATCCTTCATGTCTCTCTCATCTTTGATTATTTTATGCTTCAACATCCCTAAAATTGACCAAAATCCACCATTCATTGACCACACTGTTAAAATAAGCTTCCGTATAAAAATTCTAAGATGAAGAAAGGGGCAAATTTCTTCTTAATTGCAAACTGTGGAAAGTAATGAAAAAAGTAAAGAAAGAAAATCCTCTTTGTTAACTCTTCAGAACCGCTAATAAATACTTTAGAACCATAATAAGCGTTTAACTTATCGAAAAAACAAGTATAGTTAATAATTATATTTGCTGCGTCGGAGCGGTTGAGATAAATGACTTTATTTTTGTGTTGTTAAAAAATAAATCTGGCAAGTGTTTGTTCCTCTTTCAGTGTTCTCTTTAAGCCTGCGCATCAGCTGACATTGCAGGCTACAGGGGATTTTCGTGTATTTTTTAGAACGTAGTATTTAAAATTTAAAAATTCCCAGTTGTTAATTTTTTTTACAAACCGTTACAGAATATTGATATATGTCGCTACAAAATCAATTTAAAAAATTAAATTATAAATAATTAAAAAACACGTGCATTGAATTCCAAGATCTATGAGGCAGTTTCATTTGACGTCACTGACGCAATTACGTGAAAACCGACTGGCAGAAAATGGATGCCACGCGTTTTATATGTGTATTTGAGGCATACACTTTCTTCTATACTAATCTATCTAATATATAAAAATGAATGTTTGTATCTCTGTAATTGTATAGAAATCCACAGTTTAGGAGCAACGATCGTGAAATTTTACATACAGGCGTCTTTAAAAACAGCCGAGGGTCTGAAGAACTTCAAAAATCGAAATTAATTACCGTTGATTTTTAATTAATAAAAAACCAACAATTTGTAAGCTGTTACACTTTGTGGAATCACCCCTCTGAATATGGCGTCCACGTTAGGGTTAGCTGGCAAACAGCGAGCGAAAAGATAAAAATAAATAAAATCAAAAAGTTTCAAGTTATATATTAAACCAGAATAATAAATGAAAATAATAATCTTTCAAGTCAGATTTTATACTCTAAAATAAATCGGATCCAACGGCATATTGACACTCTCACACGCGATGGAAAATTCGAATCAACCACGCTAAGTGTCACGATCTTTTTTAATCGCTACTGCAACCCCCCTAGCTTATGTCTTTGTGTCTATTGAAGAGTTAAAGACTAAGCTTCTATCCTGCTAACTTATTTCTCATTTAAAACTCCTCTTACTCCATAAATGTATGTATATTCACCAACCCATAGCAACTTTCCAAAAAACTCATTGCGTATATTTTTTACTTTACTCAACAGTGTTGTGTATAATCGTGGCGCGTTCGTTAAAACTGTTCATTTGGTACACCGTAAGACTTGGGATCGTGCAAATTTTGCTAAACCTGTATTTTCAGCTTTTTATGAAGGCTTTTTTTATTTTAGCTTTTATTTTATTATTTTTTTATTATCTTTATTTTATTTTATTATTTTTTAAATTATTATTTTTATTTTATTTTATTATTTTTTAAAATTATTTTTATTTTATTTTTTTTCAGCTTTTTTATGATGAAAGACCGAATATAGCTGAAATCTGAGGAGTTTATTATACATTTATATATTTTTAATTGGTTTTCATATTATTAATGTGTATAACATTTCGTATGCTGTTTTTTTCTATGTTATTTATACTGTGTTTAGTTTTTTAATGGATTTTGGTAGGTTTATTATAAATTTATATATTTTATGTTTCACTTTCCAGGATTTTTTGCTCCAATGATAAAGGCTAAATCTTTTCTATGTTATTTATACTGTGTTTAGTTTTAAAATTGATTTTGGTTAACAAACATTCATCAATAATTTATTTCTGGGCATTGTATTGCTAACAAATAGGATAACAAACAATTTTTGACGGATGCGATTCTCGATTCATAGATGTTCAATAGATGGCGCCACTATTTTAAACTTTTAGTATTCCATAAACCAACACTTCCTAAACATTCGTTTAGGAGGTGTTTCTAAACGAACGGTACATTCAAATTAAATACAATGTCAGTGTATGCAATTAATGCCAATATATATATATATATATATATATATATAATAAATACGACGATCAATGTATACGATTGATGTAAAAAAAACAAAAAAATATATTAATAAAAAATCGTAAGGGATATTTTTATAGACAAAATAATGTAGAAGAAAATATTCAAATTAAATCTCATAGGACATACTAAAGAATATAGTACAGTTAATGTAGTACAGTTTGAGGAACATATCTTTTACATTATTTTAATATTTTTTTGAATAATGTCCAATCGTCTGCCGCATTAGCAAGAAAAAAAGTATTTTTTTGCCTATTTCGTTGTTATGTGAAGATAAATTTATTTAAAGTAACAGAAAAAGAAATCACGTGATCAGCGTTTAATAAATTAACCTTTTACATGTCAATGTTCCTTTTTTGGAACACCATCTTTAATATTTTTTCAAAAATAAACTGTGATATCTGTCAGTTTGAAAAAATTACCGTATATTATAGAAGGCATGATTGATTTTTTGACTTTTTTTTTTCAAATATGAATATTTTAGCGTAGAAAAATTTCTAAAAATCAGCTTTTTTCACAATTTTTACAGTACGTAAGAAAAAAAATTCTATAAAATTCCTAAAAATTCAAATCCACCCAAAAATTTCCCCATCGTACTTGCAAAGGACAAGTTTAACGAGTTAATAAAATAAATTAAAATAATAACAAGAAATATTTCCTCAAGACTGCGTAAAAATGCAATGTTCCAAAAAAGGAACATTGGCATGTAACGATATACAAAAGCAGTGATATCACACGTGATCAGTGATTCTGCCGTCAATCAGTGATTCTGCCGTCTGATTACGTAGAAAATTCAGCCGAACTTACAAAGCTGTACGCCCTACAAAAAGGAGACACTTTAGACGTCGACGCAAAAGACATTCGGCAGTTTCTTGGATTACTGTTGTTTAGTGGCTACCACTCAGTACCTGATGAAAATACATATTGGAGCTCTCAGGAAGATTTGCATATCCTAATTGTTAACAATACAATGCCCAGAAATAAATTTCGGATGTTAAAAAAGTATTTCCACATTGTTGATAATAGTAAATTGGAACCAGGCGATAAATTAGGAAAAATTTCTCCCTTTTATAAAGAGGTTGGAAAAAAATTTTCGTCAATTTGGATTTTTTCATGAAAATATGAGTATCGATGAATCCATGGTTCCGTGTTATGGGCATCGTTCGGCTAAGGTGTTCATACGTGGAAAGCCAATTCGCTTTGGTTTCAAAGTTTGGATGATCTGCTCAGCAAATGGTTATCCTTATGCTATGTCTATCTACGGTAGAAAAAGTTCGAAAAATGAAAATTTGCCACTTGGATCAAAAGTTGTCTCCGAACTATTATCTTTTATTGACAATCCAGAGAAACGCAAAATATTTTTCGATAACTTTTTTTACATCGTACAGTCTGCTGACAGATTTATCTAACAAAGGCTTTAAGGCAATCGGCACAGTGTGAGATTCCAGAACGGGACAATGCTCTCTTAAAACAGCAAAGAAATATCGAAATTTTAACGTGGAGAGTTTGATTACCGATGCGATGGAGAAGTTTATATGTGCCATTGGAACGATAGTTTTGTTGTAACTATTACATCAAATTTTATCACTCACGAACCATTAGGAAGAGCAAAAAGATATGTCCGAGCTAAAATAAAAGTCGATTTTCCTTAACCTTACATTATAAAATTATATAATAAAGGAATGAGTGGAGTACACCTGTTGGACCGACTTCCTGGAAGTTATCGACCAAAGTTACGCAGCAAAATATGGTACTTTATTCCTTGATCATAGTGTGGCATGTAAAAGGTTAAATTCTAAAAATTAATCTTTAAAAATTCACCAAAAATCATAAAATGGAGGTAAAGATTCGAAAAAGATTTCATATTAAAGGAATTTTTATGATCTTTTTCGTCATATGAATTTTATAACCCTCAAATTATTATTATTTTAAATGCAAACTTAAAAATGTTACTAAAACAACTCAAAAACTTAATTTTAAAAAAATCTAAGAATTTTTCAAAAATCTTTCTTAGTGCACTCCTACACTATAAGAAGAATCGCCATGCAAAATTTCAGCCCTTTTATTTCCCGCGGTTCGGTCTGTACTTTGTATGTCAGTCAGTCAGTCAATCAGTCAGTCAGTCACGGAACTGTTTTATATATACATATTATTGTTACTATTTTTATATCGTAACGTTAACTTCATGCGCACGCATTATTTTCCTATGCTTTTTTTTGTCTTTATAATAGCGTAATTTTCATATGATTTTAAACAACAATAATTTTTAACTGGCATTCAATTCGCTGTTAAAACTTTATATTTACACCCTATTTAAAAGAAGTAGGGTGCAAATTTTTCAAAGAGGATGTTTCAACACCCAACTTCAAAGAAGTAGGGTGTAAATTGTAGGGTAGAAAGTTGGTAAAATCTAAATTTTGTGCAATGTATTTAATTTCTCGATTAAAAGTAGTTTTTTCTAAAAATTAATTTATTTCGCTTGAAAAGCTAAATATTTTATGCACGCGGTTTATATTATTATTACTATCTTTATATCATAAAGTTAACTTCATACGCGAGCATTATTTTCATATGCTTTTTTCATTATTATCTTTATAATAGCTTTATTTTCATATGCTTTTAAACAACTATCGTTTTTTTTCATATTATGTTGGTTTTTTATTAATTAAAAATTAACGGTAATTAATTTCGATTCCGGAAGTTCTTATTATCTTTATTTTCATATGCTTTTTCATTTACGAATTATTCAAATGTTGGTTAAAAAACTTATGTAATTCATACATTTGCGTGAGTTTAATTATTGTAATTAATAAATTTATATTTCTGGAGAGGATGTTTCAGGTTTTAGTGGTACTATGATAAAAGGCTGAATCTACCAAAATTCTGAGGAGTTTACTATGGAGAGAAAAGGAATTTAATATGTAGAGGATGTTTATAGGAGTTTAATGGGGAGAGGAGTTGAATGGTTTGCAGCCCTCAATCAAACACTTCATTTTTTAAGAGGCAACGCTAGAGTCATATCATGGTTCTATTGGAAATTTCAGCTAAACCTGTAATTTCAGCATCTTTTTTTGCCCAAATGATAAAAGGCTAAATCTAGCTGAATTCTGAGGAGTTTATTATAATTATATATATTTTTTTATTGGGTTTTCATTTTATTCATGTGTATAAGATTTCACATGTTTTTTCTCTGTTATTTATAACGGGTTTAGTTTTAAATTAATTTTGGTTAGCAAACATTAGACAATTTGACATTTTTACTTTTCAGATTTTAGTGCTTCAATGATAAAAGGCTGAAATTCCCGAATTCTGAGATGTGTATAACATTTCACATATACTTTTTCTATGTTATTTATACTGTGTTGATTTTGGTTAACAAATATTGTTAAAATCCCGGGCAATGCCGGGTACTTCAGCTAGTACTTATATATAAAGAGAGAGCGATTTTGTACGTGGAGGGTAATCTTCAGAACCACTGTACCTATTTGAAAAATTCTTTCACTGTTTGAAAGGTACAGTATTCCAGATGGACATGACATAGGCTATATATTATGTATATCTGATCAGTAGAAATAAAGTTAGGGGCTTAATCCTAACAATCTCCATTGTTACCGCTACTGTCCTCTACCGCGTTTTGTGCCGAAGTCTTCAAGATCCTGAGCGTGGGGCTATCTATACTTATATATAAAGAGAGAGCGATTTTGTACGTGGAGGGTAATCTTCAGAATCACTGTACCTATTTGAAAAATTCTTTCAGTGTTTGAAAGGTACAGTATTCCAGATGGCCATAGGCTATATATTATGTATATCTGATCAATAGAAATAAAGTTAGGGGCTTAATCCTAACAATCTCCATTGTTACCGCTACTGTCCTCTACCGCGTTTTGTGCCGAAGTCTTCAAGATCCTGAGCGTGGGGCTATCTATACTTATATATAAAGAGAGAGCGATTTTGTACGTGGAGGGTAATCTTCAGAATCACTGTACCTATTTGAAAAATTCTTTCAGTGTTTGAAAGGTACAGTATTCCAGATGGCCATAGGCTATATATTATGTATATCTGATCAATAGAAATAAAGTTAGGGGCTTAATCCTAACAATCTCCATTGTTACCGCTACTGTCCTCTACCGCGTTTTGTGCCGAAGTCTTCAAGATCCTGAGCGTGGGGCTATCTATACTTATATATAAAGAGAGAGCGATTTTGTACGTGGAGGGTAATCTTCAGAACCATTGTACCTATTTGAAAAATTCTTTCAGTGTTTGAAAGGTACAGTATTCCAGATGGACATAGGCTATATATTATGTATATCTGATCAATAGAAATAAAGTTAGGGGCTTAATCCTAACAATCTCCATTGTTACCGCTACTGTCCTATACCGCTTTTTGTGCCGAAGTCTTCAACGATCCTGAGCGTGGTGCTATCTATACTTATATATAAAGAGAGAGCGATTTTGTACGTGGAGGGTAATCTTCAGAATCACTGTACCTATTTGAAAAATTCTTTCAGTGTTTGAAAGGTACAGTATTCCAGATGGCCATAGGCTATATATTATGTATATCTGATCAATAGAAATAAAGTTAGGGGCTTAATCCTAACAATCTCCATTGTTACCGCTACTGTCCTCTACAGCGTTTTGTGCCGAAGTCTTCAAGATCCTGAGCGTGGGGCTATCTATACTTATATATAAAGAGAGAGCGATTTTGTACGTGGAGGGTAATCTTCAGAATCACTGTACCTATTTGAAAAATTCTTTCAGTGTTTGAAAGGTACAGTATTCCAGATGGCCATAGGCTATATATTATGTATATCTGATCAATAGAAATAAAGTTAGGGGCTTAATCCTAACAATCTCCATTGTTACCGCTACTGTCCTCTACCGCGTTTTGTGCCGAAGTCTTCAAGATCCTGAGCGTGGGGCTATCTATACTTATATATAAAGAGAGAGCGATTTTGTACGTGGAGGGTAATCTTCAGAATCACTGTACCTATTTGAAAAATTCTTTCAGTGTTTGAAAGGTACAGTATTCCAGATGGCCATAGGCTATATATTATGTATATCTGATCAATAGAAATAAAGTTAGGGGCTTAATCCTAACAATCTCCATTGTTACCGCTACTGTCCTCTACCGCGTTTTGTGCCGAAGTCTTCAAGATCCTGAGCGTGGGGCTATCTATACTTATATATAAAGAGAGAGCGATTTTGTACGTGGAGGGTAATCTTCAGAATCACTGTACCTATTTGAAAAATTCTTTCAGTGTTTGAAAGGTACAGTATTCCAGATGGCCATAGGCTATATATTATGTATATCTGATCAATAGAAATAAAGTTAGGGGCTTAATCCTAACAATCTCCATTGTTACCGCTACTGTCCTCTACCGCGTTTTGTGCCGAAGTCTTCAAGATCCTGAGCGTGGGGCTATCTATACTTATATATAAAGAGAGAGCGATTTTGTACGTGGAGGGTAATCTTCAGAATCACTGTACCTATTTGAAAAATTCTTTCAGTGTTTGAAAGGTACAGTATTCCAGATGGCCATAGGCTATATATTATGTATATCTGATCAATAGAAATAAAGTTAGGGGCTTAATCCTAACAATCTCCATTGTTACCGCTACTGTCCTCTACCGCGTTTTGTGCCGAAGTCTTCAAGATCCTGAGCGTGGGGCTATCTATACTTATATATAAAGAGAGAGCGATTTTGTACGTGGAGGGTAATCTTCAGAACCATTGTACCTATTTGAAAAATTCTTTCAGTGTTTGAAAGGTACAGTATTCCAGATGGACATAGGCTATATATTATGTATATCTGATCAATAGAAATAAAGTTAGG
Organism: Dolomedes plantarius; assembly: GCA_907164885.2. Taxonomy (NCBI): domain Eukaryota; kingdom Metazoa; phylum Arthropoda; class Arachnida; order Araneae; family Dolomedidae; genus Dolomedes; species Dolomedes plantarius. The sequence continues at coordinate 110,265,219 of OU015502.1, forward strand.
GGCTTAATCCTAACAATCTCCATTGTTACCGCTACTGTCCTATACCGCTTTTTGTGCCGAAGTCTTCAACGATCCTGAGCGTGGTGCTATCTATACTTATATATAAAGAGAGAGCGATTTTGTACGTGGAGGGTAATCTTCAGAATCACTGTACCTATTTGAAAAATTCTTTCAGTGTTTGAAAGGTACAGTATTCCAGATGGCCATAGGCTATATATTATGTATATCTGATCAATAGAAATAAAGTTAGGGGCTTAATCCTAACAATCTCCATTGTTACCGCTACTGTCCTCTACAGCGTTTTGTGCCGAAGTCTTCAAGATCCTGAGCGTGGGGCTATCTATACTTATATATAAAGAGAGAGCGATTTTGTACGTGGAGGGTAATCTTCAGAACCACTGTACCTATTTGAAAATTCTCTCACTGTTTGAAAGGTACAGTATTCCAGATGGACATAGGCTATATATTATGTATATAATCAGTAGAAATAAAGTTAGGGGCTTAATCCTAACAATCTCCATTGTTACCGCTACTGTCCTCTACCGCATTTTGTGCCGAAGTCTTCAACGATCCTGAGATATATATAAAGAGAGAGCGATTTTGTACGTGGAGGGTAATCTTCAGAATCACTGTACCTATTTGAAAAATTCTTTCACTGTTTGAAAGGTACAGTATTCCAGATGGACATAGGCTATATATTATGTATATCTAATCAGTAGAAATAAAGTTAGGGGCTTAATCCTAACAATCTCCATTGTTACCGCTACTGTCCTCTACCGCTTTTTGTGCCGAAGTCTTCAACGATCCTGAGCGTGGTGCTATCTATATTTATATATAAAGAGAGAGCGATTTTGTACGTGGAGGGTAATCTTCAGAACCACTGTACCTATTTGAAAAATTGTTTCACTGTTTGAAAGGTACAGTATTCCAGATGGACATAGGCTATATATTATGTATATCTGATCAGTAGAAATAAAGTTAGGGGCTTAATCCTAACAATCTCCATTGTTTCCGCTACTGTCTTCTACCGCTTTTTGTTCCGAAGATTTCAACGATCCTTATCGTGGTGCTATCACGGTGGGCTTCCGTTTTGACGCTAGCGGTTCGAACCTAGCCGTTCTCCGGCACGCCTTTTTCTTTTAAAAATTTTATTTTAATTATTAACTAACATAAAATTAATTTAAGGTATTATTTAGGTTATTATTAAGGTAAAAAAAGATTTTCAATTTATTGGCTATCAACTGGAAATTTATTGGTATAATATTTTGTTCAACCCGGACAAAGTCGGGACGGGCCGCTAGTTTATTTCTATAAAGAAAATAAGTAATGAAATCTTATAATTAGAGTGTTTCAGTAGCTATAACGTTAAACTTATCAAAACGTCTTGCATTGTATTCTGAAAAACAGAACAGTTTCAATTTTTTTCATTAAAATACGTTATATCATTGCGCGAGTAAGGATCTGTTCACATAGAATCCGTCAGCGTCAGCGTTGCTCGTATTGATATATTTTAAACCAATCGAAGGCCTTAACAATTTCGCGGCTAATCATTTGGAGGTTTGTAATTGGTTAAATATATTTCAATACAAGTGACGCTGAGGCTGACGGATTCTATGTGAACGGGCCCTGAGGTGTAACACGCTGCGTTCAACTGGTTTATTTTCAAATGCTGAACATCGAGATCAGCTTAACATAAAGATTGAATATCTGTGATGCTATCTATTGTGCCGCCTTAAAAGTCTACCTTCGTAAGCAGAAAACAAAATTCAAAAACGCGTATTTGCCAATCTGAGATTAGAAAAGTTCTGAGAGGAAAATTTAGCCGAGCTTAACAATGAGATTGAGATCGAAGATTTGGATACCATGTAATGCGTCGCCTGAAATGTCTACCTTAGTATCCTTCGCAGAAAACGAAATTCAGAATTATGTATTTGCTACTCTGTGATTAGAAGAAATGGGTTAGAAACTAAGTAGCAAATTCACCATTACTCAACATGAGGACTGAGGATTTGCGATCTCAAATAATACGCGGCATAACTGCATTGTATTGAGGGAGAGTTTAACAACCCTCAAGAAAGGTCATTATATAAGAGCTGGAAAAGATATATTTTTATTTAATTAATATCCATTAATCAAACAACCAAATATAAGATGTATACGGAGGCAGTTACTCGGGAATAAAAGCTATATTTTGATGATATTTAAGAACTTACGATAGCTTAAGCTTTTATTGAGAGTATCTTAAATGCCTACAGTATGCTTAGAACTCTGTCTAGTATTAGAGGCATATGAATTATTTCCTAATTTTATTCTAGAAAATCCCCCATAAACAAGGATGTTGCTATTTTATATTTTTGGAGGGAAGTTTCAAGATTCATGATGTATCTAAATTCATATATTTATAGAAGTCTATTATAGATGCACCTCTTGTGATGATCAATCCTGAACAATGAAATTTTCTATACTGAGCCTGAAATACTGTTATACTAATGTATATGTTAATATTTATATTTATATACTTTTTCTTTAGATCGGCGAATGTCTACACGACAAGTGCCTCTGCTAGGGGGAAAAAAACTCTCTCTAGAATACCCCGAAATAAAAAAAATAATAAATAAAAATGACGATGATCTTATTGGACAGATTCTATATTTCTATATAAAATTTTTCTGCAAACAGTGATAAAGAAATTAAGTAATGGAATCGTATAAATTCAATGTTTCTTTAGCTATAACATTAAGCTTATCAAAGCGTCTTACATTCTGTTTTGAATAACTAAATACATTAATTTTTTTTTCAATAAAATTAGTATTTTAAGGAAGTAATGAAATTTGGGACTGTTTCAAAATGACAATCACATCACTAGTGTCACCTGCCATCGAACTTTCAGTTTTATCCACAAACGAAAATCCCTAAGAAAATTGTATTAATATCTTAAACTTCCCGTATTCCTCCCCCACCTAACTTTGTCAGTTTTTGTACAGTCCCTTAGGTAAGATGGATCACCTGGGGAAAGAGGAACCTTGCCCGTGACCCATCTGCTGGTGTTTTTGACCGGCAACAGGCTACTCACGTGACCACTCTCGTTTTCCCTAACTTTTCCCCGAGGGAAAAAGAAATAGATCAGATTAATCTTCTCCGGACCGTTAGAAATTGACATGAACGATGCATACGATATACGGAAATTGAAATTCGCAGACGATTTTTTTTGCCTATGGAGAATTCGTAAACGTGTTCTAGACTGAAGAAACAGAAATTTTGTCTTTTTATAATGTTTTTTTCCTTTGCACCTCTAACAATATACATGAGTATTTAAAAGTTTTTTTTTTCTTTTCCCATACTCGGCGGTAGGCACTTGTCTTTACGACAACCGCTTATCCACACCGCCATATTTGTTGGCATTTTTATTATGGAAGTACCATATAGGAGAGCCAACATTGCTTTTTATGACGGTACAACACAAGAACTTCAAAGTCTGCATTCGATCCCATGCCCACACCGTGAAAGCTCGAGTCACTAACCTCTAACTGTGCTTATTAGTAGTTAATATGCATATGTCAATTTAATTATATCCGTGTACATAGACGAGCCCTTGATCTCTAAGTTGTAATTTGTCTAAAGTAGACTTTAATGAAAAGTGGCGTAGCGAATGGGGGGGGGGGGCGGGCAAGGGGGTCTATCATGCCCCGGGCGCCTCTCGCAGAAGGGCGCCAAATGGTCCTCTTCACTAATTCTATATGTTATACTAGCTGAAAACCCGTACTTCGCTACGGAGTGCATTCAAATTAAATACAACGGTCAATATATGCAATTCATGGCAAATATATATATATATATATATATATATATATATATATATATATATATATATATATATATATATATATATATATATATATATTATATGATAAATACGACGATCAATGTATACAATTGATGTAAAATATATATATATATATATATATATATATATATATATATATATATATATATATATATATATATATATATATATATATATATATATATATATATTTATAAGAAAATCGTAAAGGATAATTTTATAGACAAAATAATGTAGAAGAAAATATTCAAATTAAATCTAATATAAAGAATACTAAAGAATATAGTACAGTTAATACAGTACAGTTTGTAGAACATTTCTTTTACTGTATTTTAAATTTTTTTTGGATAATGTCCAATCGTCTGTCGCATTAGCAAGGAAAAAAAATATTTTTTGTTTATTTAGTTGTTATGCACGTGACGATAAATTTATTTAAAGTACAAGAAAAAGAAATCACGTGATCAACATTTAATAAATTAAATTCTAAAAATTAATCTTTAAAAATTCACCAAAAATCAGAAAATGGAGGTAAAGATTCGAAAAAAATTTCATTTTAAAGGAATTTTTAGGATCTTTCTCGTGATATAAATTTTATAACCCTCAAAGTATTATTTTAAATGCAAACTTCAAAAAAGTTACTAAAACAGCTTAAAAATTTAATTTTAAAAAATCTAAGAAGAACTTTTCAAAAATCTTTCTTAGTGCACCCCTACACTATTAGAAGAATCGCCATGCAAAATTTCAGCGCTTTAGGTCCAGCGGTTTGGTCTGTGCGTTGTATGTCAGTCAGTGAATGAGTCAGTTACGGAACTGTTTTATATATATACCAGGGGTTTCCAACTTACAAGTGTCCAAGGGCCGCAATCGAAAACACCTGTCTAGTGGCGGGCCGCAATTTAACTACGAACATACCCAGGACTTTTTTTCTTGATGGAGGGGAATTTGGAGGATTTGTGTATAGTATGTACTATGAAATTTTTAAAATTTCGAGGATGAACCTCCAACAACGACCTTGATTATAACTTGCCAACTTTCGTTAAATTACACAGACACACACACAAAAAAAGTCAAATAAGAAGTGGGGGGGTGGGGTATGAAATAGAACATGAGTGGACACCCTAATTTTCATGGAATTTGAGTGAAAATCAATCTTTTTTGTAAATGAACAGCATTTGAAAACAAAGATTTTTACAAAAACATTTTTCGATAACTAAGAATATCTAAATTGATGTTGCAAATTATTTTTCTAGAAGTCTTCGCGGGCCGCAAAAAAAGGCACAGCGGGCCGCATGCGGCCCGCGGGCAGCCAGTTGGAAACCCCTGATATATACAGTGGCTCCCAAAAGTGTTCTTATACTTACGAATTTCAATGAAATACGGGTCTATCCATTAATTAAAATGAATATTTCAGAATGGGTATTTAATAATAAGATCTATAATCTATTCTTAACAAGACTATATGAAATATTTTGAAAACATATTAAAACTTTATTTTTAAGAAACCAGTAATCAAAAAGTAATAAAAACTTTACCTCACAAAAGTCATCGTACACTGAAATATTGTCGGATAAATTCATATTAAAATTATCGTCTGGCGCTTTATTTTTATTTTTGAATTGTGGTGGCATTTAAAATATCGTTTGGCTTTAATTTTTGCTTGCCTACTCCGTAATATTCTATTTATTATATAAAAATGGCTCGTAGTCGTAAAGAAACAACAAACAGCATTCGAAAATTGATTATTTTTCATCATAGTAGTGGTAAATCAGTTCGGAATATTGCTAAATTACTTAATTTATCCCATTGTACTGTGCAGTATGTGAAAAAACGCTTTAAAGAAGAAAATTGGATCGAAAACAAGGTAAGAAAAGGCCGTCCGGCAAAGTTAACAAAACGTGATCAGAGATTTATAATTAGAAAATTTGTGAAAATTTCACGTTTGAGTGCTGTAAAAGTTTCTGCAGAATTCAATGAAACATTTTCTACTTCAATTTCACCTGAAATTTTTTAACGAGTTCTCAGAACAGCTGGATTACATGGGCGTCCTGCCCATAGAAATTTTTTTGTGAGAAAAACAGAAAGTTTAGGCTTCCCTTTGCACTATCAATGATAAATAAGCCCCAAACCTATTGGAATAATGTCTTATTTGTCGTCGAACATTTTTGGTGCTGATGGGCGTATAATTGTATGGAGAAGAAAAAAACGAGGAACTTAATCCCAAGAACTTAGTAGGAACAGTTAAGCATGCCGGTAAAGGTATCCTTGTGTGGGGGTGCATGTCAGCATCAGGACTAGGAAATTTGGTATTTATTGATGGCATAATGAATCATGTTGTTTATATAAATATTTTAAGAGACAATTTAAAATTATCAGCTCAAAATTTGGGTATTGGAAACAACTTTGTTTTTTTTTATCAAGATAATGATCCTAAGCACACGGCTCTCAACGTTCGCATCTTGTGTCTCTATAATTGTACACAAGTTTTGAAAACATCACCTCAATCGCCAGATTTAAACCCAATAGAACATATTTGGAGAGAACTGGAGGTTCGAGTACGAAAACACGACATTCACACGAAAAGCGAACTAAAAACAATTATGATGGAAGAATGGATGAACATTGATGCAAAAATTACAAAAGAACTAAAGCAATCTATTCCCAGAAGTTTAAAAGCTGTTGTGGATGCTAAAGGATATCCTACTAAATATTAATTTAACGAAAAATTAGAATATTTACTAATATGTAGAGATTTTTTATAAGTGTACGATGACTTTTGTGAGATAAAGTTTTTGTTACTTTTGGATTATTGGTTTCTTAAAAATAAAGTTTTACTATGTTTTCAAAATATTTCATGTAGTTTTGTTAAGAATAGATTATAGATCTTATTATTAAATACCCATTCTGAAATATTCATTTTAATCAATGGATAGACCCCTATTTCATTGAAAATCGTAAGTGTACGAACACTTTTGGGAGCCACTGTAGATTACTGTATGTTTTTCGGGGGAGGGGCGCCAAAAAGGTATCGTGCCCCGGGCTCCAGTTATGCTCACTACGTCACTGTTAATGAAACTGGCTAATGAGTGAAAACCACGGAGGCAACAGAGTGAAATTAGATTAATACTGTTGTTTACTCACAACAAATATTTGCTCACTTTGATAATTTGCTCATTTTAATGCTAATATTTACAATTTTATTTCAATTTATATTCAGAGACGGGCTTGTGGTGGCCCTGTGGTACAGCGCGCTGGTTTTCGGTGCTGAGGGTGCTCGGATCGAATCCCAGCGCCGCGCCACGAAAAATGCCTCCGTTTGTGTCGTCCCTTCATAGGGGGTAATGCTGTCCGCCTAATGGTGCCCCCCCCCCACCCCGTAATAAAATGGACAGTAAACTGCGGTGTAGTATAGGCAAATGTTTGAGAACAAGTGCCACCGCTTTAAAAATAGAAAAAAAATCAGAAGAGGTTTTAAATATTCTAAAACCGAATACAACTATCTCAAAATGAAAACCGATGTAAGTGAAATTCATGGCATACCTTAAAGAAAACGATGAATAAATTTCATTTTCAGTTCTTAGAGTGCGTTCCATTACATTTTTTGACAGGTAAATGTCGATCAGGATTGATTCAACTGAATTTTTACAATATGACGACTCGATTTGGACTTGAAGAGCTTTTTTTTAAAATTTATTATTATTATTATTATTATTGGCTTTGCTTGATATGTGAGTCTTTGTAATCTTTTACTAAAAATGATTCTAAAAAAAGTATTCTCTTAAATTTTCTTTATTTTTCTTTCAATCAAAATCTGTGTTTTACAAAATTGCTCGTTGTTATTAGTTATGTTAACTGAGTAAGTGTACATTGTATCAAAGAATAGAATTAACTTTTTGTTCTAACTTTTCGATTTTTTTAAAGTACAATTTTTTATCAATATAGTTGTGAAGATATTTTTACATTCCAAAACTTTTCTTTTTAGGGAATAAGGATGTATTTGAAAATTTTTAACTTGCAATCTTGAAGATTTATTAGTTTCTTCTCGCTATTTTCAACTGATCTTTTGCTGTCTGCAACCTTAAAAATTGCCCCAGCGATGTCGGTCGTATTGTCACAACTTTGCAATCTCGTTGCAAACATATTCAAAACAACTATTTTAATTTTGTTGATTTGTACTGCACAAACGCTAATTTCAGCCATGTTTATAAACGGGAAAAGTTCTGCATACTTTCACTAGACTCAAACAATTTAATAAACCTACGTTACATTTTGGTTGCTAACATCTTGCCAACTGTGGCCCACGTATATTCCAACTGTTTACACAAAGTTATGTTTTCGTGGAGCCCGTAGCTGTGGATTTCTGCGCTTAATTAATCACAGCTTCTCAATATTTCCGAGCAACAGAAATATTTACTAACGGAATATACCGAGTAGCGTATTTCAACTATTTCTGGTTTTAATCCTGCTTTCTCGTCAAACTACACTTCGTCACCGGTTCATAAATTCTGTTCTCATTTTGTAAGTTTGCGGAGTTTTCTCTGCTTTAATCCATGTCGTAAATTCTGAGAAAATAATTGGATGACAAACACGAGAAACGAACTGAGATGTATGACGGCTGTTGCATACAATCAAGCAGGCGTTGTGTTGTTTATTTAACCGCGTTTAGACGCAGACGAAAAATCAAAAAGTGACATATCTGAAAAAGTTACTAAATAAACAATAAAAATAAATTGATCTCATGAATTCAATTATTATTTCCGGAAATAAAGTTTTAATCTACGTAATTTAAAATGATTTTTTTAGCTTGATTTATTTTTCATTCAAACTTTAATTAAGATATTATAAAAAGTTTTTATTTCCAACAACTCTGAAGAACTAACATATATTTTAAAACACTCTTAGGGCCTGTTCACATAGGAGTCCGTTACGGAGCGTAAAGTATTGAAATATATTTAACCAATGACAAACCTCCAAACGATTAGCAATGAAATTTTTAACGCCTATGATTGGTTTATTTTCGTCTCAACGTCATCTTTCCCTTAACGCTACGCAACGGACTCCTATGTGAACAGGCCCTTAGGGCCTGTTCACATAGAATCCGTCAGCGTCAGCGTTACTTTTACTGACATATTTTAAACCAATCACAGGCCTTGACAATTTCGTGGCTAGTCGTTTGGAGATTTGTGATTCGTTAAAAAATATTTCAATGCTAGTAACGCTGACGCTGACGGATTCTATGTGAACAGGCCCTAAGTTGGAATATCAAGTACAGCCGAAAAATATAATTAAACCTGTATTTTATCTGTTTATAGGGAAACCATTTTAGTTCATTCAATGAACGACATTTTCAGTAGATTTAGTAATGAACTTCCCTGAGCAAAGTTTTGTGAAATATGCAAAATTAACACAATATGGACATCTTCAATACATCAATACAGGTTGTACATATCGTTCAGTCATTCTCAAACATATTTCTTTAGGAAAATATTATGAAATATATATATATATATATATATATATATATATACATACATACATACACACATATATATACAGTCGATTCCGGTTAATCGGACCACGTTGGGACGCAATCATTTTGGTCCTAATAACCGGCTGGTCCGATTGCACGAACATGCCCTATGTTACAAGACGGGACGGGCTATACCTTACATATTAAAATGTCATTATGACCTTTATTGTACGGCAAACACGTATGGCGAATATACAAACAAGAACTACTGTTGCTTACGAACTTTATTCATTGAAAAATAAATTTACAAACAAAATCTTCGATCTACACGATACTCGGCATGCTAAGCACAATAAAAAAAGTTCTTACCAAATTCCAATCAAAGTTTATAGAACTTATTCAGTGGGATCTGACTTGCACAAAATCGCCACAAACATCTAACGCAGCAATGGGACTGCCTTCATTTCCCGCCTGCATGAAATAGTGGCGCAAATTTCAATGCATTTCCTGGCATTCTGTGTTGTCACTTGCACCAACTCATTAGGAGCATCATCATCACTTTCTTGGTCTTCCGATGCTGTCATGTATTTCGCTGCAATTCGAGCAATAATTGCAGCGTCGTAATCTTCATTTTCATCGTAGCATTGAAGCTCGTTGTCGACAGATAAAAATTTTTTGTAATTTTCAACCAGTTGAAGTTCCACATTTCCTTCATCATTTTCACTTTCAACCAGCATGTCCACATCCATCTCCAAGATCAAATTTTTAAAGCCACAGTTAGAAAAACAGTTCTGAATTGTCTCACTGCTTATTTTTCGCCAGCTATCGGCCACAAATGTAACTGCTTGTAAGATGTTGACCTTTGCACTGTTTTCTCCAGCTGTTGACGATGAGGCCAACAAACTCTCTTCAATTGCTTCAAGAACGTAATTAACCAACCTTGCACGATAAAAGGTCAACAAATGTTTGATGATGCCCATGTCCATTGGCTGCATCAAAGCTGCGGTTCTAGGAGGTAGAAATTCCAGTTGAATGTTCTTCAAGTAATCTAAATGAGGATGTGCTGCACAATTGTCGAGAAGGAGCAACACTTTTCTCGACTGGCGTTGTAACTCTCTGTCCTAATCCTTCAGCCATTCTTTAAAATGTTCAGATGTCATCCACGCATTTCTGTTCGCACGATATACAACTGGTAAACTGTCCATTCTAAGTCCCTTAAAGCAGCGAGGTTTGGAGATTTTTCCTATAACCAACAGCTTTCTCTTGTTCGTTCGTGACATGTTTGAGCAGCATAAGACAGTTACGCGATCTATCGCTTTTTTGGAGCCAGAGAGTGCAACATGTTTGTAACTTAAGGAGCCGTCCGGTGTAGCACGATAATACAACCCGGTTTGATCGGCATTGTAGATGTCATCTGATGGAAATTTCTCAAGAAGTTCGGGCAGTTTTTTAAAATTTCTATTCTTCAGCACCTGCACCATCAGCATTTTCTTTCTCGCTGTATGCTTTCTTGAATTTTATGTCATGTCTAGATTTTCATCAAGACAACCAACCGTCCGTAGCTTTGAAATCATCGTGGACCAGCTTTTTAGCGAGTTCTAATGCTTTGCAATTTAACATTGGGCCGCTTACTCGCACTCCTCGTCCAGTAACAATGGCAAACCATTCGTTAAGGGCCTCATCGACGTCTGGATCCTTGCCTTCACGCTTCCATTTTTGAGATGTTCCTCGTAGTCCTTCACATTGTGCCCATTCTTCTAGCAGCTCATTCTCTTGTTTTATCAAGCGAGCAATTGTAGTCTTTGACAAGCCAGTAATTTCCACCAACCGACGCTGATTAGTGTTTGGTTGTTACTTGATCTGACCCAGGAAACCAATTTTTTCAGCTAACGTCAGGTCCCGCCGTGGCATTTTGGAAGGGGAGACAAGACACGCACAGTTCACTGATTTAAGTGTTCTGATGACCTTGGTGTTTCGGGGTCAAAATATGGAGATCATGAGGGAGACAAAATGCTCGCCATTCAAAGCTTCGACACTAAAAGCATCCAATAGAGATCAAGTTTCCTTGCACGTGATGCGGACACACGTGCTTTACACTCGCTCTACGCGGGCGACTTGTGGCCTTCTTTTTCTTATTCGCTCTCACGTTCTTTGGTCCGATTAAACGGAATTTTGGTCCAAATAAGCGAATAATATTAGGCTTACACAATAGGATTTGTTTCGGTTCTTTAGGATTCGATCCGAATAAGCGGCTGGTCTGATTAACCAGTGGTCCAATTAACCGGATTCGACTGTATATATATATATATATATATATATATATATATATATATATATATATATATATATATATATATATATATATATATATATCATAATAATTTTCCCCACAGATGTGTTTTTTGTATAAATATTATACACATAAAAATATTTGTAAAATTCGAAAAAAAATTCAACAGTCAAAATTTAAATTATGTTTAGTTTTTGATATACCTATCGAACCAATCAATAGTTCTATTGGCATAATTTTTTTAACTCTTGTGCGTAGGGTAATATGCAAAATAATTTATCTGAAGGATAAAAAAGAAAAAAACATTAAAAAAAATTTTAATTACTTTAAAGAGCACCATTTCTTTCAGAGCAATTTTTGCTCATGAGGAAATATTTTCCGAATTTTTACTTTAGATTAAAAATCCTGAACACGGTTCGGGAAAAATTTAACAAAGCAACACTGTAAAAAATTTCATAGAAATATCTAGCAAGAAATTTTAGATATACACTTAAATAACGGTAAATCGTGAAATATTCAATCCGACGTAAATAAGCTTAAGTCATTAATAGTACTGAAGTAAATCATGGTATACACAGTGCAGCATTAATATGTTGTATCTGCAACGTAATTATCCGAGAAACACGCAGTATCTGTTATTTGACACTAAGAAGTAAATAAAGATGTACTTTTTCTGAGAATTTTGTGTACCGGACTCCTTCAAAAGAAACGAATAGTCATCCTCCTATCATTTTCCTGTATAGTTATCACACTTCGGTGACCAGTCACTACTTCTGTGATAACAGCTCAAAATTGTTAAATAATAGTCTTAATTCGTTACCTTAATGCGATATTATATTGAAGGAATTTTTTAATTCTACGAAGTGTGGGGTCTTGCAATGGCCTTAAGGAGATTGCTTAACCCTTCTAATACCATGAGGTCACCAGTGACCCCACTGTGTCTTTGTCAAACAGCTGTGATTACTGTATGATTTCTAAAATTCTGAAAAAAATTGACTTTTCTCATTTAGACCCTAACATCCCATACATACATAAACATTTCATTACACTCATAAATTTTAATTAATTTTGCCAATTTTTACACCATTGGGGTCATATGTGACCCCACAAAAAATTTAGTATGAATTTCTAAAGCAACCAAATTGATTTAAAGAAATATAATTGAGGGATGTTTATAAAAGATTTCTGGTTATGTCTATAGATGGTAGTACTAACCAGGTAAAAACAATTTCAATCAATATAGAACGTTTTATAGCATGCTCAGTTAGAAGTGTTTCAAAATGGCACACATGAAGCAGAAATATATAACTGAAGAAGAAATTTCGAGAATTATGAATGAAGAAAATGATTCTGAATTATCAGTTGATGAATTAGACACCATCGAAGTTTCAGATGATGATTGGAGTGGTCGATTTTGTTGAATATATTGACGATGACAATGATCTCTCAGAGGACTTATCATTAAATACAAAAGAACCTGCTGTTCCTGAAAAGAATAGCTTTGTGTAAGTAAAAAAACTTCTTTTGTATAATTATATAATTCTAATAAAATATTTCAAATAAAATGTATCTAAAAATATATAAAAAGTATCTAAAATTTAAAAAATCTATATTCTTTACCGTATTGTTGAGAACATTGAAGAAAATATATTTCTTACAATTTTCTGTATCCGAACTGACTAAGAAATCTTAGAATTTTTTTTTTATTTATAGGTCAAGAAATTAGAGTGAAATACGGTATGAAACTCCACAAGGTAGACAGCCGAGTCGGAATGTGATGAAAACTCCACCAGGGCTGTATAGTGTCTACATTTCTACACGTTACACGGTAAGAAATGTAGACACTATACAATCTACGTTTGAACTCTTCCTAAAAGCAAATATCGTTGAAGAAATTCTGAAATGGACAAATAAGGAAGGAAAAATGGTATATGGCAATAGTTGGGCTAACACAGATAAGGAAGAAATCTTGTGCTTTTTTGGACTGCTTATACTTGCTGGAGTGTATAAAGCACATAATGAAGCAATAACGAACCTGTGGAATGAAAATGATGGTCGCCCAATTTTCAATAAATCTATGGCTAGGAATAGATTTACAGAAATATCCCGTTGCATTCGATTTGATGATGCTGAGAATAGGCGCAAAAATCGATCTGATGATAAGCTGTCACCAATCAGAAATACTGTATATTTGAGCTTTGGACAGTCACATTACAAGATGGTTACATTCCTCATGAGAATATTACCGTCGATGAACAATTAGAAATCTTTAAGGGCAAATACCCATTTAGACAGTACATCCTGTCAAAACCAGGAAAATATGGAATAAAGCTGTGGGCTACTTGTGACAGTAAAACTTCTTATGTATGCAATATTCAGATATACACAGGAAAAGGTCAAAATATGCCTAGAGAAGTTAATCAAGGAAAGAAAGTAGTTCTGAATATGGTGAAAGGAATGGAGAAAAATGAAAGAAATATCACAGCAGACAACTTTTTTATTAGCTTAAATCTAGTAAAAAAGCTAGAAAATAAAAATTTTACACTTTTGGGTAGGATAAGAAAAAATCGATCCGAATTACCTCAGGAGTTCGTCACATGCAAAGGAAGACGGGACAACTCTTCAATATTTGGATTTAAAAAATCAGCGATAATTGTATCCTATTGTACAAAGAAAGGAAAAGTTGTAAATCTTTAGAGCACTTTGCATTTTTCTCCCAAAATTGAGAATACACAGGCAGCGAAACCAGCTATGATTCAAGATTATAATAACACAAAATCAGGAGTTGATACGATGGATCAGCTAGGGCGAACATAAACAACAAAGCGAATGATGAGAAGATGACCAGTAGTCATCTTTTACAATATGTTAGATATAAGTGCATTGAATGGCTTTATTGTTTGGTTACACCTTCACCCAAAGTGGGAAGAAAAAACAAATTATAAGAGAAGAGTGTTTCTTTTGGAATTAGGCAAGTCTTTAATTGAAAAGCAACTGCAGAAGTGGGTACCTGTTCCAAAGACACTTAAAGCAGGCATGAGCGTGAAAGGAAAAAAAAAAGAGTAGATGTTTTTATTGTGAACGTTTAGCGGACCGAAAATATAGTGATAAGTGCAGTAAATGTTCAGTTTTTGTGTGTAAGCAATATTCAAACACTTTATGTCCAAATTGTGCATGATGCATATTTCAATATACCCTCAACTAATTGTGCCTAATTACAATTTTTAAAGGTTCAATATATTGATAACTGTATAAAATGTGTCTGTTAATTAATAATTTTATTGTAAATAATATGCTTGTCATAAATTATAAGCATTAGAATAAAAAAAACTAATGGTGACCCCAATGGTACTTAGTGTTACCAAAAAACGTTGGTAGTAGAAGTGTTAAGTTGCCCAACCATAATTATGCCATTAACGAGAACGTATAAACGATTTGATGAATCGCTACCAATAAATATATATACTAATTTATGAGAAGATACTGCGCGTTCCCAACCAGAGACAGCATTTTTTTATTCTTCCAGACGTCACTCATGGCATAGTTGTTCCTGGTTGTGGGAAGGTTCCAGCTCAAGTTCCGTAAGCGTGACTGTCTCTGATTATTTTCCCGCACTATCTGAAAAAATTCAAATTCCTCCTGACGCAAAATTTGTTCGAAAGTTGCTTATTTACGTCTGATCGAAAGACAGCAAGGTCATATTTGTCTATTCAGACTTAAAGAACTTTCAGAACTTAAATTTTCTTTTTCACAATGTATTTCCTCAACATGATTTCAGATTCGGTTAAAACAATAGAATTTTCGAGTTACTTCGTATTATAGAGATATAGGTTGCAAGAAAAAAACGTTAAAAACATTAAAATATTTGAAAGAAAAAATAGTTTATGGGTTTTAGGAATTTTGAAAAAGTAAGAGAAGTATCAGAATTTTATTTAAAATGAAACAATATTGCCACATTCCCAAAAGAAATTGCCAAACAAAATCTCGTCTGTGACTGTTTCTCGACTTATATCAGAACAGTGGATCTGCGCATATATCCAGTAATGCATACGATAACACTGAATGTCTGAAATTCTATCTTATCAAATATTCGAAAACGAGGTCACCTAACCGAATTTCGATTTCAGTATTGCATGCATGAGAAAGCACATTGGTATAGCTGCACACAACGTCCTCTGTATCAAGTTAGGATCTTAAAAACTGTTATTATTTTTAGTAGTGAGGCATGGAGAACATTTTCGCAGAGATCAGATATTATTTTATTCGTATACTGTTATACAAATTATTATCATTTGCTTTTGAAATAAATCTTTCTATCCATTGTTTCAAAACGAAAATAGCTATTCTTGAAGCTCTACCGCATTTGGTTTGAAGAAACTATGATTACAGATAAGTTGTCTTCAGTTGATGATAACTGATGAGCGATAACTGATGTTCATTTGGAGGTTTCTTAATGCTAAAGAGGCGTTTCAGATCTTCCTTTGAATGTTTAAATTAATCCTTTTTCTTCAGTGCTTATCAATGTTATTTTCATGATGTTTTTAAACAGCGTTTTGCACAGTTTAATATTTTTTACTGAGATTCGGTACAACATAAGATATTTTCTTTACAACTGGTAAATGGATTTTACGTTGGGAAAAGGGCCCAGAATATTACGTATAACTGTGATCAACTGCATGTGAGAAAATTGACTGTGAATGCTGCATGGATAAAATATAAACTGCAGTCATATGAAAAAATTTTTTTTTTGAAGAATGAGAAATGAAACATCCAGTAAATTAATTTGAGCATGTAATTAATATTTGACGAAAAAATCCATGATGTAAATTTATTTATACAAAAAAATTTGTTTTAGGATTTTTTTTGGGTTATTTTGCTCATTTCTAAAGATGGATTTTGAAATGTGTTACCAAAATATAAGTATCAGTTTTGTAGCGTGTATTTGAAATCTCACCAACAAAAAAAATAGAAGAAATCCAAAATATAAACAACTTCTGAGTTACTGAAATAATTTAATAAATCTACAGACTTAAAAAACTAAATAACTAGAAACTATTTTCCTAACTTTGTTGACAAAGTGAAGTCTTTTATTTTCTCAGCAGCTCGTCGCTCGCAGCTAAATTACGAGTATTAACTTTCCTGGACCATTAAATCAAAGCATTCTCTGGGTATCGAATTTTTCGTTTTGTAAGCTGGAATGTTTCTTAGTATAAACTCTACATTCTCAGAAAACTCTTATTATTTCTCCTTTGCTGTGTAGAATTTAATTCCTTTTTAGAGTTGCTTCCGGAATCTGAAAAGTTTGGCGAGTGATTTCATAGGAAATTTGGTGTTTCTTCGGTTTTTTAGTGGCACCCATTTTAAAAGATGTTGTTTTAAGAAACGATTATACAGTAAAATTCCTTCATTCACATTTTTTACAAGAAATTCATTCATGCATGAGACAGTAAGGGCCTGTTCACATAGGAGTCCGTTGCGTTGCGTTAAGGAAAATATGACGTTGAGACGAAAATAAACCAATCATAGGCCTCCAAACGATTAGCAACGAAATTTTTAACGCCTATGATTGGTTTATTTTTGTCTCAACGTCATCTTTTCCTTAACGCTACGCAACTGACTCCTATGTGAACAGGCCCTAAGTGAAGTAATAATAGTCATTTATCCGACCCAATACACCAGGTTGCGTCAGCGTATTTGTATGATTGATTACAAGCTCCACGTTATGATATACGGAGTTCTAAGGGGAAAAGCTAAAAATCTCAATAGTGGAAAATTTGGGAAAAGTACGACACCGACTGGGATCGAACCCACTACGTGAGCGATTCCAGGCCAGCGCGTAAGCACTATGAAAGTGAAGGAAGGGGAAGATTGTACAATTCCTCCCTCCTCGAAAAAGGCTAAAATTGAAAATTTTTGCAACATACATGCACGAAAGAGATCAAACTGGTGAAAAATAAGTAATATTATTTTCCGCACCACAGAGAATTTTTTAAATTAGCATACTGATGTACCAAACTAGATTTTTTTCATTCAATTTTTTTTTCAGACTCAAATGTAAGGTATTTCATGAAATTTCCTATATTCTTATCCTATTTGCTTAGCACATGCTTTCAGTTGAAACGTTACTTTAAATCCGTCAGCAAATTTTTGCTTATCAATTTTATGGTAATTAGATCTTAGAAGAGTGGTTCTAACATATGACGCTAATAGCATCCACCTCGTGGCTCCCAGTTATTTCTACAACACTATTAATAGGTTGTATTTTTATCGTTAAAACGAGGACGATTGAATTAAGAAAAATTTATAGGCTTGTTTAGAAAATAAATAGAAATCAAAACATCGACACATGTTTGAAGAAGAAAAAAAAAATGTTCTCAATAACAGCCATAAGTTTTGAATGTCGCCATAACGTGGCGTCCAAACCACACGATTTAGCCGGCTTCATTGCTCTCCTTTTTAAATTGCGGTTAGATCCACTCCTATTGCATTTCTACCCCATGGTTCATTTCCACGTGTATTTGAGTCCCGAAAATCCAAGGTAACGGTAACTAGAACCCTTTTTTTCCCCTTACATTGAATTCTTAAAGTTGTTGATGCATTCAACAGGTTGTGTAAATTACAAGATGAGATTGAACACTGACCACAAAAAAAACATTACGTAAATCCGGTCTGGTGACTCTGGAATAAGAATCTACTTGGAAATTATAACCCAGTCCGACTCTTAGGTGCTTAGAACAAAACCCAATTCGAGCACTGGAACAGACTTAGCACCAGGGCTTTGGGTGGAGCTAAATGCAATGATATCTACGCTCCTAGACTGCTGACTTCTTTCTGTTTTATTTTATTTTATTTTTTTAATTACTATTATTATTATTATTATATTTATTTATTTATTTTATTTATCTTTTTTTTTGGGGGGGGAGGGGGGGGGGCTCCTTGTCATGAAGCTTGCACGTGTATGTCTTGGCTTCGATTACAGATGACAGTATGTATTAAGTTACTGATTTCATTTGTGCTCTTTTGTTTGAGTTTTCTTGCCGGCCCTGATGGCTTTTCTAAATTGATCGTTTCTTTTACGTATATCCTTATGTCTTGTTCACATTGGGTTTGGGCCTGTTCACATAGAATCCGTCAGCGTCAGCTTTAAAGATTCCCTTGGCGCTGATTGGTTAAATGAGTCAATGATTGGCATATGATTGGTAAAAAATTTTTACGCTGACGGTGAGGGATTCTATGGGGCTGTTCACATAGAATCCGTCAGCATCAGAGTTAGGGCCTGTTCACATAGGAGTCCGTTGCGTTGCGTTAAGGAAAAGATGACGTTGAGAACAAAATAAACCAATCATAGGCCTCGAAACGATTAGCAATGAAATTTTTAACGCCTATGATTGGTTTATTTTCGTCTCAACGTCATCTTTTCCTTAACGCTACGCAACGGACTCCTATGTGAACAGGCCCTTACTCGTATTGACATATTCTAAACCAATCACAGGCCTTAATAATTTCGTTGCTAATCGTTTGGAGGTTTGTAATTGGTTAAATACATTTGAATACGAATAACGCTGATGCTGACGGATTCTATGTGAACAGGCCCTATGTGAACACGTCAGCGTTGCGTTGCGTTAGTGTTACTCGTATTGAAATAATTTTAACCAATCCCAGACATTCGAGCAATCAGCATATCGAAATGATTTTAATCAATAACAGACTTTTGGTAAGGACTGTGATTCTCAGTGATGCTCAGTGCGAATAAGGGTCTGTTCACATAGAATCTGTCAGCGTTAGGGCCTGTTCACATAGGAGTCCGTTGCGTAGCGTTAAGGATAAGATGACGTTGAGACGAAAATAAACCAATCATAGGCGTTAAAAATTTCATTGCTAATCGTTTGGAGGCCTATGAATGGTTTATTTTCGTCTCAACGTCATCTTTTCCTTAACGCAACGCAACGGACTTCTATGTGAACAGGCCCTTACTCGTATTAACATACACTCTTAGACACCATAAAAAAAATAACACCACGATGCGCCAAGAAGAAGTTATCTGAATGGGACGAAAATCGGTAGATGTGATGTACATGTACAAAAAAAACAGATGTCCTCCTGCGAGATATCGTGCCAAATTCTGTCCAACTGGCGCGTTAGATCGTCAAAATCCCGAGCTGGTTGGAGGGCCCTGCCCATAATGCTCCAAACGTGCTCAGTGGGGAAGAGATCCAGCGACCTTGCTGGCCAAAGTAGTGTTGGGCAAGCACGAAAACAAGCAGTAGAAACTCTCGCCGTGCGCGGGCGGGCATTATCTTGCTGAAATGTAAGCCCAGGATGGCGAGATATGAAGGGCAACACAACGGGGCGTAGAATATCGTCGACGTACCGCTGTGCTGTAAGGGTGCCGCGGATGACAACCAAAGGGGTCCTGCTATGAAATGAAATGGCACCCCAGGTTGGCACTCCTGGCTGTCGGCCCGTATGGCGGAAGACAATCAGGTTGGTATCCCACCGCTGTCCGGAGCGTCTCAGACACGTATTCGTGGGTCATCGGGGCTCAATTCGAAGCGGGACTCATCACTGAAGACAATTCTACTTCATTCAATGGCATTCCAGGTCGTATGTGCCCGGCATCACTGCAAACGGGCTTGTCGGTGTACAGAGGTCAATGGTAGTCGGCGGAAGGGGCGCCGTGAGCTCAGCCCCCTTTCTCTGAGCCACCTATAAATGATCCTTGCGGTCACTGAAGCACCAGTTGCACGTACGATCGATGATAATGATGAATCTGGGTCTGTGAGTGCCACTCTGACGATTGCTCGGTCCTCACGTTCTGTCGTTTCTCTAGGTCGACCGCTTCCTTCTTGATGCTGTGTTCGGCTATGGTTCACCCATTCTTGCCAACATCGTCTAATAGTGGCATCGATCCTACCCAAATGTCGAGCGATTCGCCAATTAGACCAACCGTCTTCTTTGAACCCAACTACACTTCCTCTCTCAAATGCTGACATCTGCGCATATTGTTCGCGCACTTGTATGCGAGGCATAGTTAATGTCTATCTGAGTACACGGAAGGAAATTTGCAAAGAATTTATGACCTCGAACTTCAGGTGCTTCAGGAAGAATAGTGGTAACTACAGTACATGGGCCGGGCCCTCCACTGTTATGACCTGGAATCGAAATTTCTCCTCTTTAATATTCTGCCAGTTGCGCAGTTAAGATGCTTTGCAGCGTCATGTGTTCATTCATTGGCCACCAAACTTTAAAATTTTGCATTTAACCTGTATGCATATCAAGTTGTGTTCAATTTGCCTTACTCCTTTTTGGTGAGTCTTTTTTTTTGTGTGTTTGTTTAAGAGTGTATTTTAAACCAGTCACAAACCTTAACAATTTCGTTGTTAATCGTTTGGAAGTTTGTGATTGGTTAAATATATTTAAATACGAGTAACGCTAACGCGAACGGAGTCTATGTAAACAGGCCATTGGGCCTAAATCGAAAGTTGAGCTGATATGGCATTGTTGTGAATTGAGAGATTTTACAAATTACTTGGTGCTGTTTTCTGATTGGCTCAGGCTGATTAATTGGAGGTTCTTTGGAGTGATGTTAAATTTTTGTTTCGCTCATTTTTCTTTTGCCATTCCTTTTTCTTTTTTTTCAAATTTTTTTAAGTTTCCAGATCTGAAATTTTCGTTTGACCCATACTCTTTTTCAACGGACGATAAAGTGACAAATTTGTTACTAGATAGTTCAATAAACCAAAATTTACATTCCTTTCCCTTACTCCCAGGTTAACAAAGATCAATGTCTTAGATACAGAATCCCGAGTTGAAGGTTATTTCGACGACTCATCTGATCCATCAAATGATACCTCCATGGATTAGATAAAAGAATAGGCAGTTTCATGTAACGTCACCTAAGGACACGAAGGGCAGAAAACTGATGTCATGCGTTTTACACGTGAAGTTGTGGCATGCGTTTCTCGAAGAGTTTTAGTAATCTATGTATTTAAAAACAAACATTTTGCTCTTCTTTTTAACTGAATTGAGATGTGGAATTCTATGTACAACTTCCTTATACATAGTGGAAAAACGAGTAGAACATTTTGCGAATGACCTCGGATTACCGAGAGTCGAATTATAAAGAAATAATAGGAATATACGCTATAGAGTCTTGATAATTTAGATATTCTATACTGAAAAACAAGTTATTTTAGTCTATTCTCCATCATAAATACAATTCGATTTATTTTACGCAGTTTATGATGAGTCCTTATGATGAACAGTTTTTGATGCATTTATGATGAAGAGAAATTAGAATACCTAACTGCCTGTATCTGTTATGCGTGACCGACAAGAGAAAGTTTAGTTCTTTACAAAGCCGATTATGATCTGTGATAAAAATGGCGAAATTTTATTCTTATATCATTCACACCAGCTAGATGATCGGAGTTAATTGTTTCACCCTTAAAATTGTTTCACCCTTAAATTGTTTCACTCTTTAGGAATTCAGCATACTTTATGTTTTAAGTGAATGTATTAAAAGCTAAACCTATAGGTCCAAGATTGCAGTTGCACACACTGGAAAATCCCGTTATTTTTGTATGTTTGATATAATAATTACTACACCAACTAAATTTAATTGCAACGACTAATTTAATAAAACGTAATATAATAATAACGATACTAAGCATAGAATGAAATTCCCAAGTATATTCTTTTATTTAAATATTCGCTGCTAAAACTAGATAACTAATAGGCGGCGAAAGAATCATGGAACGTGTTAAGCGTTATCAGCTTGTCCACAGAAAAGAAGAAAATTTATATATTAACCCCATCTATGTTTCATAGGAAAAATTTGCGATCAAAGTGGAAGGATTGTTATGAAAATAATTAATTACACATAAAAATAAAATTAAAAAAAAATCCTATTTGGTACATCGCAGAAAACTGGATTCGCGGACACCATTATTAAATAATCCTCATCGTTGATGAACTATGTAATACTCTTCCATGCGACGAATGAAGGGGGGAAAAAACGAAAGAAACAATTTGTTGCTAGAGCTTTATAGATGAATTTTCCCGCTTGTATGTATTCAGTTTTGTATGATTAGATTTATATTTCATTAAAAGAATCGAGCAGAATGAGTGCATCGCATATAATCATCTGTCAAAAAACACCCCACATAGTACGAAAATTTTCCCACTATGTGTTCCGAACGTGTTTCCTGATGAGAGTTTTGATAGCTGTGATTTGTTTATTTTATCGATTTTTTGCTAGTGTATTTTAAAGAGAAAAATATTCCTTTTATCCCTAAATATTTTTTTTTACTAGTCTTCATATGGTGTTGATTTTTATGAATATCAAAGCTAACACGCTAACTGATATATCGCTGGCCTTCGCGTAAATAGAATAAATGAAAAACAACAGTCATAATTTAATGACTAAAACATAGAAATTAATGTATTGGACTATAAGATATGTTACATTAATTGAGTAAATGATGATCGTTGGCCAATAAGAAAAGTTTCATTTAGGTCTAAAACAATTAAATTTTCTAAACAAACACAGTAAATATGATATATACGCCACCGATAAATGTTTGTACGACGGACGATTTTAAAACAGATTTAGCATTTCATCTTTAAAAATTTGAAGAAAGAAAAAAGTTAGCCCCTAAAATATTTTCTGCTGTTAGTAACTTTACATTCAAATTATATCTCAGTTTATGTCGCAGTTTAAGAAGAAAATATAATTCTGTTTCACATTTAATTCCTTTTCGCTGCTTTTAAATAATTAAGAAAAAAGTAGATTCAGAATTGTGAAACTCTTTCTTGGCCTGGTTTGTGCTAGTATTTAAGCTGTGCACTACTGATCTAGGGTTTAAGCCCTTCCATTAAAATATTTTATACCTTATGTGCGATATCAAACTGCCAAATTATTTGACAGAAATGGCAACAAACATACATCCTTAAAAGGGATTTATAATAGTTATAATTTTCCCTTATTATAATTTCCTCAGAGTTCTTTATACGTGCACATAATACAGCACACTTGTCTGCAGGCGCCAGGTTATATTATTCAAACGATAAACACTTCAGGGGGTGGGGGAGGTACCCCGAAACAGCCCTCGCATGCCGTCACTTGTCCGCTCTCTTTCAGCGACAGCTGGCGGACACGCGAACAATTCAAACGTCTCCGCAAACCAAAAGTGCGAGAACACAGTCTCCCATCAGCTGATTCCTTCCTGACTCAATTTTACGAACACCGACCAGCTGCCAGACAGGGATTTTCCGTAGGGAATTTTCTACCTTCAGCAAAGAACTTCGCGGGGGCCAACCGACGCCAGGTAACTTTTGTATTCCACGTGCTGACAGCTTTCTTTCCTGTGTCGTAGTCCACTGGTCTTCTTCGGACCGTCGTCGAACAATGATTGGACAGTCTTGCCAATGGATTTACAACTGAACTCTGAATGTGATGCCTTCACCCGCGCTTTTGCCAGACAGAATCAGCATTTCGAAACAGGTTAGTGAGAGCTATTCATTAATTTTTGGGATGTTTATTTTTCTTCTTCAGTGGTGGATCAAGATTCAAGGCCGCGCCAGCCGGCATGTGTTACTGAGGATTAACAAGAAGGAAACTACTTATTACATCGTTCTATAATATGAATATTTTGTACTTGATTCACTTTCGTAGAGTTTCCGTTATCTATGAATTCTTAAAATTCATGCCAATATTCGATTTGTTTAAACTTTAAAATATATGATTCGTTTTGTGAATGATATTTTAAACCGGTACAGAAATCAATTAAATGTGTAAAAATTAGTTATTTATATTTTAACATATTTGATTGTTGTAATTCGTTCATTTTTGTTTCGCGCCTATTTTGCTTCAGTATTTAATATAGATCATAGATGCTTTTCATCTTCATGTATTTTAAAATTCCTTAATATAAACCTTTGAATTCTCTGTTTTCAAAATTCCTCCTCGTCAAATTTTGTAAATTGCTCCAAGTTATATTAATTATTTAATTTTTGAGAAAAGTTAATTATCGCTCAGCAGTACTATTTAGAATATCGCTTTATGGATAGATAGCATGAAAGCATTTTAAATAACCAGCATCAATTTAAAAAATTTGAGCTATTGTGATTAACAAGAAGGAAACTACTTATTACATCGTTTTATAATTTGAATATTTTGCATCTGATTCTCTTTCGTAAGGTTTCCGTTATCAATGAATACTTAAAATTCATGCCAATATTCGATTTTTTAAACTTTTACATGTATAATTAGTTTTTTGAATAATGATATTTAGAACGGTATAGAAATCAATTAAATGTATGAACATTAGTAATGTATACTTTATTATACAGGGTGGCTAATAAATACTGTGACAAATATCGAATCATTTAATTACACACAGATGAAATAGAAAATGGAAAATTCAACAATATTATGAACATTATACATGAAAGTTTACCATGAAATAATTTTACTCGAATCGACCGTCATCTTTATCGATTACTAAAGATAATCTGTTACGCCACTGTCCTATTGCGGCACGAATCATTTTACGAGGTAATTTGTCCCATTCACTCCGTATGGAAGCTTTGAGGGAGTCCAAACTTCTGTGCTGCTTAGAATTTACTTTAGACTCTAAAATCCCCCAAATGCAATAGTCTAAAGGATTTAGATCTACTGAAGAAGGTGGCCAATCTTCTTGCTTGATAAACTTCGGCCAATTGGCATGGAGCCATTCCTGTGTTGTTTTGGATCGGTGGGACGGTGCAGAATCTTGCTGAAATATCCAATTCTTTTTGGGATACAATCTGTTAACATGTGGTAATAAACGTGTAGCCAATACTTCCTGTTTGTAATATTCAGCATTTATTTTTACCCCTTTATCGATGAATTTCAGAGGCAGTTTTCCATTGTGTGACACTGCAGCCCAAACCATAACAGAATTCTTGTTCTGAAAGCGTTTAACAGTTCGAAGATTTTCAGGTATATCCTCGAAGGTTGCTGAATATACAACATCAATTTTAGCATTATAACTTTGTTCTGTACAAAACATGCTTCTCATCAGAGAAAATTATTTTTTCAACACTTTTGCTACCGTGCCGGTTCAGCAATTTCTTACATATTTGTAACCTGTCTACTATTTGTGCAGTAGTCAAACCTTGAACTTTTCTTTTGCGATAAGGGCGAAAACCCAGGTCTTCATTTATGATAAGTTGCATAGTTCTGCGACTGATGTTCTCTTCTGCAGCCATTTGATTTGCAGAACGTTGTGGATTTCTTCGTATCTTTTCACGAATTCTTTTGATACGTTCTTTTGTACGAACAGTGCGTGGACGACCGGACCTTGGTCGATCTTTACAGCTATTGGTATCCAATAATCGATTTATAGTCCTATATATAAACGTCCTATTAAAACCAAGGCATTTTAATTGCCTAAATATTTTACCTGCAGAAAATCCACGAACAAAAAGCTGTTTAACCATTAACCTTTTGGCATCCATCTTTAAGAATATTCTACATGTTTTACTTTAAACAAAAATCGTCTGCGTTTACAAAATGTTGCCAATCACACAAATAGATAGATAAATTGTTTTTCCAAACGATTAAAATTAACTCTTATTTTTTGGAGTGTTACAGTATTTATTAGCCACCCTGTAGTATTTGATTGTTGTAATTCGTTCGTTTGGTTTCGCGCCTATTTTGCTGCAGTATTAATTTACGGTATTTACTGCAGTATTTAATTTTTCGTTTTCTTATATGTCAAAATTCTTTCTTATAAAATTTTGAATTTTCTGTTTTTAAAATTCTTCCTCCTCAAATCTTGTAAACTGTTCCAACTTTGTTTAATCACAATAGTTCAAATTTTTTAAAAATTATGTAGGTTATATATATCAATGCTTTCATGCTATAGTATTACTTTTAATACAACAGAATGTGTTCTCTAGCCACATGTACTAAATATACGAAACTGTTTTAAACAAATCTGAACATTATTGCAACATGCATGCAATTTATTTTTTTTAATGTGCTTACTTTGATGCACAACGTAACTTTTTTATGTTATTTTTAAAAATGTTGACGTATAATCAGTTCATCAGTACATCATGTTATTATCAGTACATCTTCAATAGACATCGTAACCTAAATTTCTGTCTTTAAACAAGAATCATTAACTCCTGTCTGTCTAAAACCAGTTAATGAAAAAAATAAATTACGACCTATTAGCATTAAATCGTTGACTGTTACACATGCTTTATAAGGAAGAGTAGTGAAAACTTTCGCCCTAATGATAATAATATGCAGCATACAGTTTCGACCGCTCTTTATTGTTTTTATTCATTCTTAGTCTGCGAATCAAATGTTAACTTTAATTCCAAACACAGGGGTCATTTCACGCGATTTAAAATAGTATCTAGTTTGAAATAAGGAAACTACATGATATGATATTGTTAAATCATCCAAAGACTTGTGTTACGACAAGTATGTAGTTATTTTCCGAATTCGAACAGAGACACATGAGAAGTTTTTAAACTAGCCAGAAGGTTTTTTTTTTTTAAATATGGTTAAAAAATATGTTTTTTTATCTGCTTTTTCATCATTATATGTGAGTGTAATATGAACTAAAGTAGTTTTACTACTTTATAAAAAAATTAATAAATTATCGTAAATCAGGTTCTAGTTACTTTTGCTTGTAATCTTTTGTGAGTAGAATGTCATGATATAT
Organism: Dolomedes plantarius; assembly: GCA_907164885.2. Taxonomy (NCBI): domain Eukaryota; kingdom Metazoa; phylum Arthropoda; class Arachnida; order Araneae; family Dolomedidae; genus Dolomedes; species Dolomedes plantarius. The sequence goes on from OU015502.1 coordinate 110,292,545, forward strand.
CTTGTATTTATTTTGGTTTTCGCCGTTATAGAAATATATAGCTAAATGATTATACATCATTTAGCTATATATTTCTATATGAGAACCTGATAACGTCATTTAGCTATATATTTCTATAACGTCAAAAACCAAAACAAATATAAGATCTATTATAACAATCTACTCATAAAAGATTACAATCAAAAGTAACAAGAACCTGATATCAACATTTTGCTAGGGTAGGTGTGGGCAAAGGTTTGCAGTTTTGATTTTTTGATTTTTTACGAGCCTCCTTTAGATCCTATCGCCTCAAAAAGTCACTTGTATTGTAGTTGGGTATCTCCTCTACCTTCTATAAAATAATGAATTTTTTCCCGAAAGATTTAGTCACCGAATTTTTAATTTTACCAAAACACCTGTTTGCGAACCTTTGCCCCAATCGGTGGGGCAAAGGTTTGCACTGCAAACCTTTACCCCACTCGTTGGTTTCTTACTGGATAGGCATCGAAAATCACAAATAGAGTTGTCTAAATAATTTTATTTCACATTTTGTAATCTTTCTAAAGGTGTTACATATATAGAAAATACAAATTGAACAGGTTAATCTCAATAAATTTTTTCTTAAACTAAATAACTTCAAACTGAAATATCAACTATTAACACAGAAAGTTGAATCTAACAAAGAAATTCACAAATTGAACGGGGTTAATCTCAATAATTTTTTTCATAAACTAAAGAACTTCCAACTAAAATATCAACTATTAACACTATCGTTATATCATATCTTAGGCTTTACTCATTCTTTTAAAACCCGTAAAAATTAAGCAAATTAAGGGGATGGGGGACATTACAAAGCAATTTTTGAAATTTTTACCTCAGAGATATGAAATTTGGCATAAATATTCATTAAAGTAAAACTATATCAAACACCTTATAAAATTTTATAAATATTTAAAATTTTATTTTTCATATTTTAAAAATTGAAATTTTTATTATGTTTTTTTAAATGCTCCTTGCGATCCAATTTTTAACTTTCCCCCTTAATTTTTCATTTATATTGCTTATACATTTTGATCAGAGTTGTTTTATTGTGTGCTTTCGTTGAATAATTAATTTTTAGGAAATATTTTTATGCTTGTACTCTGAATTATGAAATTTTTGCACTTTTCCACACTTAAGTTAAACTTTGATAATCTGAATGATGTCGAAACCTGAAAAAATTTTAATGTATAAGAGGAGTCTTTGTAATAAATTTTATAAAATTTCGTCAAAAATTGTGACGCAAGGAGCATTTCAAAGACTTGCAAACCTGGAAATTACTCATTTAGAGCCAATTTCCCTAACCAGACCTTCGAAGCTTATAATGTCTTGTAACATTTAATTCTTTTATCTTGTAAAATAGGTCTTTGTTCAGAGCTATTTTATTTTTTGTGTTGTACTAATTTATTTTATTTTTTATTTATGGATTTTCAAGCATTTTACAAAAAATTTTCTGATTAAAAACAGGCAGTTTTTATCAAAAACCATAATTTATTTTCAAATTACAAAAATGTGAATTCCCATTAATAATAAAAGACGTTGTTAATAAGGATTCCTAATGAAAAGAGGACATAAAACAAATGTTAATAGTTAGAGGGGCAAAGGTTTGTACTGCGAACCTTTACCCCATGACTCCCGCAAACCTTTACCCCATTTCGTGCTGGTTCTGTTTCTGCAGAATAGACGCCATTGTATTTGAGTTAATCCAAAACTTAAGGTAGGATTTGAAAGGTTATTTACCACCCTAACATGCGAAAAAAAGTCCAAAACAGTTCGTGAGTTTGAGTGATGCTCAAGATTACTCAAAAGTTGCAAAAAATTACATTAAAAGAGACGAAAATAAACTTACCTCATTTTCTCTGCAAGAGGTCTTAACTCCAACATTTTTTATGAGGCAACTGACTGAAAGTAGAGGAATGCACTGTCTACCAGATTCCCCCCAAATTCTTCCCGGTCATTTTAAAATTTATGTGCGAACCTTTGCCCCCATCTACCCTATATATTTCTATAACGGCGAAAACTAAAATAAATATAAGATCTATCATAACATTCTACTTACAAAAGGTTACAAGCAAAAGTAAGAGGAACTTGATATCAAATACAAAAAAACTTGGCAAAATGATATCTAAATAATAATAGGAGTTTAGGTGATATGTGTTTGGTTGCAATCTATTGCCAAGATGATGAAATAAAGTTTCATAATGAAAATTCGGGCACCACATGATAGCCCTAGAAATTTAAAGCATGCCTGAACACAGTTCAGCCATTGCAAAATTTTCAAAGACCGTTTGCTTCAGCTGAGTTCGGATAAATGGTAAACATATAATGATGGCACAGATATAATAAATGGTACAGATATAATGATATTTAAAATAGTACAGAAATCAGTTAAATGTATAAAAATGAGTATTGTAAACTTGAAGTTATTTGACTGTTGTAATTCGTCTTGGTTTTGCGCCTGTTGTGCTGCTGTACTTAATTTAGATCATACATGCTTTTCGTCTTCTTGTATTTTAAAATTCTTTCTTATAAAATTTTGAATACGCCGTTATCAAAATTCTTCCTCATCAAATCTTGTAAACTGTTGATTCGATGAAAGAGAAGATGAGTAGTTAAAGAGATTTAAGTTGGCCTTAAGAATTTGATACCAATTTGCTTTAATGATGAAATAATTTGATCAACATATTGAATGGTAACTCACTTCGGGTGTTAGATTGAGCAATCTCCTTCCCTCTTTCTTTCATACATTTTTCCATAAATTTTAACGTTATCTCGCAACTAAAACTGGACTTCAAACAAAATGACCATACCAGAGTTTGATGATAGACTAATACGTAAAATTTTACGTAAAATACAATTCGTTAATTTTTGAAAAAAAAAAAAGATTGGCCTATAATGTAAGTTTAAAGTCAGATTAAAATTATTGTTCACAGTGACTTTGTATCTATTATTTAGAAATTCTGTCACAAATTATTATGCGCTATGTTCCAACTGCTAACATTATTATTTGCAGGACATCAGAAATTACCGTAATTTTACTGCTTTCATTAATGAAGTTTTTGGATTGCAAAGAGTTATAATATAATTAAATGTGATACTACAAGCCCCAGTTCCCCGCGTTCACCATCATTCTACGTAACCGGCGTCAGCCATGATTCTGCTGGAGAATTACATTTAATTTATTTATTTTTAACGTGAAACAAACAGTAGTTTTTAGCAGAGCTTGAAGATATTCATCCGAAGAACGAATCCTTTTTGTTCCCATTGAAATATTTCCGAACCCAACAGAAATATCAAGGGTGAAACGATTTCTATCCGAACCGGAACAAAAAAAAAGGTGATCTCTAGGATCAAGTTCCTTTGCGAATTGAATCCCAAGAATGACAATTTTTTTATCCTTCTCAATTGATCCGGCTTGGTGTGAAAACATTTTGTTCCTAGAAATTCCCTCCTATTAAAAAAAAAGAGCAAAATTTCTTTATATAATATATATTGATATATGTATATATATCACAAATTTCTTGAAAATTCGCCGAAGAATAAAAGGAGCCAAATCTTTTGTGCGAGGTATTTTTTGTTCAGGCTCGGAACAGTTCCTTAATGGGAGCAAATGAATTGCTCCGGTCGGATAGAATGTCCGGAACGATCAAAATCTTTAGGAGCAAAATCAAATCCAGCCCAAAATAACGATTTCATATGGATAAAAAAATAAAAGAAAATCCCCAAAACGAATAAGGTCCGAACTTTTCATTTGGTTTTTATTCATTTCTAGCCCTGAATTTTGGTAGGTGATAATTTATTTCAGTATCGAGACAAAGCTCTGAAGTTAAGTTAAATTAAAAAAATTTTTCATAAGTGAGTTAAACTGACTTTTGTTCCATTACTGGTATGATAAATATGTGAAACATTGATAATATCTATAATCCCCCCCCCCCTTTGGGTTTAATTCTTATATAGCTGCTGTAAGCTGTAGTACTGCATGCAGTACTACACAACTTATAAAGTACAGTTATCATGATAACTGTTCTTTACAAGTTGTGAAATATTGTTTCTTATCTATTTCTATTACTGAATGGCTTATTTTTAAAAATCAGACTTTTATTTTAATGTTTGGAGTCAACACTTCGGCAACTTAGGTGCCTACGTGTTTAAAAAATATTTCAGACGTAAGATATGCGGCCAAGCACATGAAAATATGCATGTAATATCTTCGTGGGAATAACAGAAATTCCCATTATGGTAGATCGAATAGTTTGCCCTTATGCTATAAATTCAGGAAATTTCAATTTCTGACATTTTTTTAGACAAATGACGTATTTCGCTGAAAATTAAACCTACGTACCCGAATGGCATCAATTGAAGCTTCCCGAAAGATCTAATGAACGTAGTAATTCTATTTGCCAAACTTTTGTACTAATCTACAAGTTAAAAAAAAAGTATTCGTATTTTATTAGACCAGAGTTCGATCCCCTGTCCTGGCAAGTTATCCAAACAGCCATTATGTACATATGTAGATTTCTCTCCTATCAACGGGCAGTATGAAATAGCCCCTTGAGACGCAAAGTCACTCGCAAAAGAACAACAGAATAGGTCATTTTTTGAAAAGAGTTTTTAAGACAAATCTGATCAGAGCAAATTAGAGTTTGTCTTATATATTTATACAGAATCCAAGGATGTCTATGTGTCTTTTATTGCATTTAGTAGTTACTATGAGCATATTTCCTGACGAATTAATCGAGTTGACCATTAATCATATTTATTTGAACACGCAAGAAATGGAAAATTTTGCCATTATACTATTGAGAGCGGATGTGATGTTATTATAGTTAGAAGCAGTCTCGAAATCCGATATTTTTAAGTTGTGTCTCTAGGGTCATTTCTATGACATTTCGTACTTTTTCTATATATTTCAATCTATTCGTGTTACTTATTGCCCATTAAAGAATTGGAATCAGTTATTCGGCATTATTTTGAGAACTTACCTGTGTGAGGTCATCAATCAATGGTTTAGTCGAAATTTTTGGTCGATTTACCACTATAAAAAATATTAGACCATTTTAACGTACGATTACGTTCCTCCATAACGGTCCCCCGGAAAGCAAAATTTCAGACACTATGGCTAGGGGCCCACTGGCGATTATTTCAAAGCAACTTTTTAATCATAAAAATGAAACACATTGATTCTTATGGTAAAGTGCCCATTGACGATTTTTCAGTTGGGGCAACTAAAAAATTCCAACATGTTCGATTTTATGGGTGATGAAACCGTTGCCGGAGAAAATAGATCATGTTGGATTAGATAGGACCGCGCTCACTGGTGATTATTTAGTTGCTTGCAATAGATGTGATCGAGGCAAATCATAGAGGGCGTGTTTGGCTAGTCCGATTCACGAGGAGTTGGCAACACTGAAGATCACCAGTTTGCTTCAGTACTCGGTGTAAACATGTCGCTGGACACTGAACTATTTATAAGTGAAATTGAAAAACGGCCAGCTTTATACAACATAAAATCAAAAGAATATTCTGACAAAAATTTAAAGAAGACTTTATGGGAGGAATTGTGTCAACAATTCATTGAAAATTGGGATAAGTTGGAGGAAAAACAAAAGAACGAAAAGAGTAAGTTGATAATTTTTTAAATATTAACTCTTTTCATTTATCATATACATATTTTATATTAAATTTTGTCTTACTGCCAAGGAACACTTCCTTGAGGAGAAATGAAATAATTTGTAAAATAATCTCTTATCGCAAAACCTTGATTGTTGCTTCTTACTCCAACTGTAGAGATTCTTTCCAATGAACAGTCAAAGAGAGTGTCTTCAAAACGTATTCCATCATGTTTTCTAACAAAATTGTGTAGAATGCAGCATGCTTTAATAACAGAATCACTGAATTCGATACTGATATCGAGAGGACTGTGGAATATTCTCCATTTGTTGCTAAAATTCCAAATGTATATTTAAGGTACGTTGTCTGTAGTTAAAGATACGTTATTTTACGGACATATTTCATCTGGGATATGGAGTGAATGGCATTGCCATTCCATTTTCATCATTAGGGAGACAACGTTGTTCTGGAATTTTTAATTGGTATCTTTCAAGTAACCTTGAAAATGCTGACTGTTAAAAAATATTAGAATCACTTGATGAACCGTATGCTCCAACTTCTACATAAATGAACTTGTAATCGCAATCCACTATTGCTAGAAGCACAGTAGGAAAAAAAATCTTGTAGTTAAAATATTCGGACCCACTTGAATTAGGATTTATTATCCTGATATGCTTTCCATCAATTGCTCCAATGCAATTTGGGAACTGCGTTCTCTACGTGGTATAGCCAAGCGTAATTTTGTGTTTTGGTAAGAAATACTGGGCCAAACTAATAACAGCAGGTTGTCGAAACTTTCAACGCTCATCCGAAAGTAGTTGAAAAATTTTGTTGGGTGTACTCTTAAATCTTCAAATAATTTGTACAATTGTCCATCAAATAATCTCCTACTTATTATTGGATGGACCCAAAATCTTCTGTGATTTTGTTTACGTTTTCGCCGTAGAGCGAGGGCACAAACACATGCAGCTTCCACGAAATCCATTTTCAGACTGATTGCAAAGCAACTATTTAGTAGCCAGTGTGCGGTTGTCGAAGGTATCGGGCAACTTTCAAGTGACTAAACTGTTTAATCACCCAAATTAAAAGTTGCCAGTGGGCCCCTGGCCTAAAACCGTCCGTCGCCGCGAGTTATAATTTTGGTAGCGTGCCAAACCCAGTCTGTATCGCTTGGGCAAGCAGTAAACAGTTAAACAGAAAAGTACCAAAATGTGTAAAAATTTTGACTGACTGACACACACACACACACACACACACACACACACACACACACACACACACATATATATATATATATATATATATATATATATATATATATATATATATATATATATATATATATATATATATATATATATATATATATATATATATATATTAACACATACATACATAATACATACAAAAGAGGTAAGCAACGATAAGTAATCCTACGTTAATAACCCGCGGTAGTTTCGTTAGAAGATACTATCTGAATTTTTATTTTATTTTATTTTATTCTATTTGTTAATTTTTTTTTTTTATTATTCGCCTTGTAGCCAAATTACCATGTGCCGCCATTTGTCTGAAAATAAAATAGTTTTTTCGTAAATATAAGGTACAACTTTCAATCGGCAGCAATGAAATCTGAAATGATCCTGCCGTCTCACGTCCTAATTTTATATGTGAATGCTCTGAGGAATATCATTAAAAGTACTTGTAACTTAGTCACCGGTGGCCTTATTTTTAATGAGGTTTTCTTTAGGGAGCTATTTTTAACGAGGCTTTAAGGAGACCAAAAGGAACTTTTATACCTTATGGTACCGATGTTTCTTTAATTAAACTAAAGCTAGAACATCTGATTTACACTTAAGGTAGAGATACTTTTTGCCTCATTTTTTATATGAACTCATTATCGCCGCCAAAAAAGTTATTTTTTTCATATTAAAATTAAATATTGTAAAGGGAAAGGGACAACAAATTTTTGGGTAAAATAGTTTATGTATTTTGTATAGTTTTTCTTTCATATTTGCTCAAAATAGTCTTTTAAAATATGTCTCACTTAAATGAAAAAGGAAGAGTAAATTAAGTTTCAATACGATATAATTATTTTAACAAAATCAAGTTGACAATGTGAATACGAATACGAACTTTTAGTAAATTGTGCTATCATTAAAAAGTCTCTCATGTGATTTTTTTTAACGTCACCTACAAATGCAAATTGGTTTTGCTAATACGAAACTTTAGAAAAATTGTGTTCTTAAAAGAGTCTCATGGGAAGATTTTTTAAGATCGCTGGAAATATTTAAAATATGTCACACATGAGATAAAACGTAAAAGTAACTTAGATTTCAATACGATATCATTTTTTTCTACGAATGCAAGTTGGCACCGCAAAACGAACCTTTAACGTATTGTGTCATTCAAAAGACCCTCATGGGAAGGTTTTTTAGTCACATGACTGCAGAAAATATTTTAAAATATGTCACAAAGGAAATAAAATGTAAAAGTAACTTAAATTTCAATACGATATCATTATTTCTAGAAATGCAAGTTGGCATTGCAAATACGAACCTTTAGTATATTGTGTTGTCATTAAAAATACTATAATAGGAAGATTTTTATTATGTCACGTGACCGCGTTCCGTAACTTTCCTTTAAAACTGTGCATGGAGGTATTTCGGATTGTTTGGCAATGACAAGCGTGTAAGAGCTTTGCAATTATTCCTTATGAAGATGAATGACTAAATAAACTTTGGGCGCGTGGACGGAGTAATTGAAGACTTTAATGAATGCTGCTGAAGGTCATTTCATTTAGGATTAAATAATAAAAAAAAAAAGAAACGAAAAGAAAAGAAACCCTTTCCCTCGCTGTTGGTCTCCAGCGTCACGCGACTAGCGCAAGCTGTGAACCCGTTTCCTGAGTGTTTAAATTGCGAAATAATACTAGGTCCTGTTATATAGCGATTGCACCTGCTGATATGTACATGAATGGCGTGTCGATACATCTTGTGCGAAGAGATCCCCTCGGAAATGAAGGGGATCGTTCCTACGTGTAATTATGTTGTTTTTATCGGTGGAGCTCATCTTAATCGTTGTTTTGTAGCTGACATTCGTTGCATTTCTAATTAGATCCCCTTGTTATCGTTTGCTACGGAGGATATAATGATCCGTAGAAGGATGATCACTTGCACTGGAAAGTAAAATAGGCTTCTCAAATGAAAAGGGAGAGAGAGTTTTGAGAGGTTCATTTGGCAAGATCATGATTAGCCTTCTGATTAAATCGCTTATTTGTCATTGGAGCAGAAGGACTTGGGTTCTACTTCCGGGCTGTTTTCTGAGGGAAAAGCGTCATGAATGAGAGACAGCATGCAGTTTGGACGCACTTTTTTAATCATCATAATTTTCAGATATTTCTTTAAAACTGATTTAAAAAAAAAAAAATGGTTATATACTCCAACATTTTTCTTTTTTTGCCATTGTTAAAAATTCTTAACTGTAACTATAGATAACTAATGTAATTTTATATCTGTTCATGGCTCATCAAACTGTAAGATTTCTAACAGAGTTTTCAGTTTCTTTAGATGCGAGTTCAGATTCGTAAGACTTTGAAGATATCAACACTTACAGACAGTGATGAGATGGAAAGGGGGGTTTAAAATAGACAAGAAACTAGTAAGAGACCCTTAGAATAACCCTAAAATCAGTCTAGGATGCATTTCTCATTATTTTCTTCTCTTAAAACGCAAATGGGTAACAAGGGAATAGACTCCAGAATCAGCTGTTCGGACGGAAGTGCACCACTAAGCCTTCTGCTTCCTCGTATAACAGTAGTGCGCAAACTGTGGGCTCGGATATTTTAAAGTAAATTTATATAAATATTTATATAAATATTTTTTAAAGTAAATTTATTTAATAAAAAAAATATGCTTTCAGTTTTCTAAAATTACATATTTTTAATATTTTCTAATATTTTTTATTATTTTCTAATATTTTTTATTATTTTCTAATTTATATTTTCTAATAGTTAAAAAAATATGATGATATTGTTAAGTAAGGTGTCACACAGTCTTACAATAAGAAATCTATCAGCTAAAGGCTATGCTTCCATTGCTTCCACCAATGTGTTGTGAGACTGGGTTTTCAGAATTACCAGCTCTAAAAGCCAAACAACGATCAAGACTTAACATGAAAAATGATATAAGACTAGCACTCTCAAATATTTTTCCAAATATTGAACAAATACTATCCAAGGTCCATGCTTACCCTTCTTATTAATTTTTTTCCATTTTAGTTTTAAATAAATGAAGTTTATAATCTTCAATGTTTTGATATGAAGCTTATAATTTTCAAATCAGGTTCCGTCTTAATTTTAATTTTTGTTAATTTTTACCTGTTTGAAATACAAATGCATATTATAATTTAAATACGAAGTTTTAGTCCCACGAGATTTGCTAAAGAGAAGTGCAGAAGCAAGACATTTTCTTTATTGCTTATTATGCAAAGTAAATATGTGCCTAAAATCTACAGTTCATTTATTTTTGAAATAGTTTGTCAAATTTGCTTATTTCTTTTATCTATTTCTTTTTATTTTTGTTAGCGTTTTCCTAATTTTTTAAAAAAAAATTTGCTACTACCAAAGTTTTATCAGGGGTCGAGTGATTTTTTTTAAAAATGAAAGTGGATCGTAGTTGAAAGAGGTTGACGCCTTAGTGCCCCAGAGGAATAGGAAGCTCTTGACTAAATCCCCAAATTTGATCGGGCGCCACTTTAACGGCGACGGTTCCCCACATCCTCCCTATCATTTCCTTTTTAAATCTCACAATTGAAAAACCGCAGGGCTAGGACAGGAACTTAACTCGTGACCATCTGCTATCTGGAAGAGATGAGCGAACCATAACAAATATCAAATAACCTTAAAAATTCACGATTCGAAGTAGACAGGGTACCACCTACTCTTTTCGAATTTCACAGGGTTAGAACTAGGTTTTTAATATTTCTAAGCCATAAAGCAACAAAATGCTAAACTTTAATGCCACGTGGGGTGCCAAGAAAATGATGCCATTTCCCCCCACAGGAAAATCGTCAAAGAGGGGGATGCCAAACGTATGAAAAAGGAAACTATTTATCAAGAAGAGAAAAATAATGGTAGAAAAAAATACGAAAAACAAAGACAGGAGGGGAAAAAAATGAGGAACAAATACATACCGAAAAGAAAGGTAAACAAGGAAATGCTCTGCTACAAAAAATGGAAATAAATATTATTACATAGAGCATAATAAATTTTTGAAACGAAATGAATAAAGATATACGATATATTAAACAACAAAGAACAATCCTTGGTAAACTTTTCAGAGTGGTTTACCACAATGGTTCTCAAACTGTGCTATACATACCCTTTGGGGTATACGTGGGATTTTCAAAGGATAGCTGAGTTCTCGAGGGAATATTGCCAAAATGAACAACAGCAAGACACACACACACATAATATATATATATTGGGGTAAACAAATCAGTTATTTGATCACGGGGGTACATTAAACTTTAAGTCATGACTAAGGGGCTTTGTTTCAGTGCACTGTTCAGTTTTTGCTTCAATGCATTGTGAGGTTATATCAAATTCTCTTTATTTAACTATATATTCTCTTTGTTTAGTGTCGCATTTGGAACGTTTGTTTCAAAGTAATACGTTGCTTTAATTTCTATGTAGCATTTTTGCTTAGTGCATCAGTTGACATCCAAATCTTCAGTTCCGGGGTTATTCGCCTCAGTAATTTTTTAATTGCAGGTAATATTAAAAATAGACTGTTGAATGCAATGTGCGTGTTATTAAAAAAAATATTTTCATTTTATATATCCAAAACACAATTTTAATTTCGCAGCCATAGACGTCAATAATTTAATGCCCCGTAAAATATTAACTGTGGAAAAATTAAAAATCTTATAAACTTCGCACTTTTTTTGCCAATACAGGGCGAGTCCCGATAATCCGAACTTTGGTAATCCGAAAGTCCGCTTAATCCGAAACCAAAAATCAAAAAGAACTAAGGTTACAATAAAACTACAGTGATATTAAGTAATATAAAGTATATTTCTGAAAATTACAAGAAATTCAAAGTTAGACAACAGTAGTATAATAAAGTAGGACACAGTAGAATAAACAACACATGTTTATGCTAATGTTAAACTGACACTAAAAGCAACGACGTACCTCTCCAACTGTCGAGCACTGTGACGTATTAGTAGAACAACTTACACTCTACTACTGTCCGACCACAGTACGAAGAACCACGGTTGGCATAGTGCCAAGACGGTTCTATTCGCGCTGTAGGTAAGGCTGCTGAGGAAGGAGGGGGAAAAGTCTCATATTCTCTCGACATTCTTTAGAATCGGTTTCTAACTGCGCTTGCTTGCTTTTTCATCGTCTGTTATTTTGATTATTATATTAAAATTAATGGATCCTTTACCCAACACAACTGCTCGGAATAAGCCGTTCCGTAGTGATTGTAAACGTATAATACACAATGTAATTAAATTGTGTGATAAAGAAGCACTAGAAGGAAATGTTATTGTTCCACTTTCGCAATCTCTAAAGAGAGCTAGTGAAATGACCGGGATATCATGTCCAGAGTAAAAAGAATACGCAGAGAAGCAAAGGGTAAAGAAACTCCAAAATTTGAATCTCCGAGGAAACGTCAGAAAAAAAGAACCACCGAAAACGTAGCATTAGATAATTTTGATTGTGATGTAATCCTAAAATATCCACTCCTATAACACTCCTACTTTTTAAATAGATTTGCTTCTTTCTTTTTATTATTTTGAAATTATTATTCACATATTCGATCAAAAATAAAGTTTTCAAAAATAACTTTAAAATTGCGGACAAAAAGCAGTCTGAAATACATTCCGTATTTCATAAACAAACACATCCGAAAATATGACGGTTTCCCGTATTTTCTAAGTAGACTAGCTTTTCTCGCGCATGCGTAACAGCTTCCAGGGACCTTGCTTCCGTAGTCGGACAGTATACTGTACTAGGCAGCGTTCCGCTCTCTTATCACACTTTTCTTCCCGAGATTTGGTTATGTTTAGACAGACCTTAAAAAATAAACTGTGTAATCACACGTCATATGTAATATTTAAGTAATATCTCGTTATTATGTAATTTAAGTTTATTTTAAGAATGATTTCGCTTAATCCGAAAAAATTCGTTAATCCGAAAAGGGTCTGGTCCCAATCATTTCGGATTGTCGGGACTCCACTGTACATACACCTCCAACGTACCGAACAGCCTTGGACGCAGGTTTCGCCCCGGATATGGGCTCCACACAAAGGCATCTCCGGTTAAGTCAGTTGGAAGAAATAATTCCAAAATTGGTACTTCTCTAAAATTTTACTGGTGGTTGACAAAGTGCAAAGTGCAATCATTCAGACCGCAACGGAAAGAACCATCGTTTGTCGTAAGGACTGCGGTATAAATTAAAAATTTTTGAAGACAATGCACCGAAAACGCCTTCGGGGAAGGGGGCCTCAACCTGGGTTGCGAAACCTTGGTCCAAGGATGCTGGTTATTCTGGAGGTGTTTGGTGTTCTTGATATTTCTGGTATTTAAATGAAGCTTGCAACATCTGATTGCTTTAACACACAAAAGCACCCAGAATAGATGAAACCACATTTTAATAAGTATGGACAAATTTAACACTTGGTTGGAAAAATACATGTACCAGAGAAAATAATGAGCTAACAGAGCAGTGTTCTAAACTTGCATAAAAACTCATTTTATATCCGGGTTGAGAGAAGCGTCAGTCAAAAATTCCATCAATCTTTCATTAAATTATCGTTCGTTAATTTGCGAGAAGTCATATGCAGCCCCTGTGGTGTCGCAAGTCACCACAGGTGTGTATATTAGCAATTGTGGCCTATTCCATCAGGGTTTTCCTCCGCAGCCAGCCATCTGCACCTTTTATTTAAAGGTCTGCCCTCATATGGAAACCTTTGAGTTTGACACCTCAGACCCCCAGACCATTAAGGTCCATCGTCCATGATACACCTGAAGACCAGTCACTACGTAGCAAGAGCCTGAATACGCAGTAGAGGGTTAATTTCCCAAGTTCGGTGACATTTCCCATTGCTGTGGGGCTGGAGTATGCCGGACAAACAGTACAGATCTGTCATCCACTCAAGGCACCTCCCAGCCCCTCCTTCATATGGAAAATATGGAATTCAGATATGTGCATTTGCTGAGTGGCAGCGCGTTGGCCCTCGCACTGGGGGTGCTCAGTCCGAATCCTGCCGGGTGCCATTAAATAGCTTCGTATCTAAGCTGGATATGGGCACTAACAGTGTGTAATGGGAAACAGAAAAAAACGACAATGGCGGAGGCGCCCAATGTATGTAAATCGGTAAACTAATTAAATTATTCAAACCATGCGACCAATGTGGGTAGTAACTAAAATTAGGCTAGACATGAATGAAACATTCTTACTTCCAATTTCCTTGTAGTCTGGTGTCACAGCGATGCGAGGTATTTAAATCATACACTAATCAGAACCAAACACAGTTCACTTGTAGACATTTTATTCCAGTTTCACGACCAGTAATATGTTGAGTAGAACAAAACGTTGTAAAATGGCAGCAATTCAACTTAGCGGCATCGACGAACGGGAGAACTGGTCCCAAATACACAAATACGTTTAAAAACTATTATCTGATTCACTATGGGAGGAACTACCCTGTGCACAGCCTCGCTAAAATAGCTTTCGTGTTAAAACCATAAACCCGACAAACAGCTTCCTAAAAATTTGAGTTCAATATACACTAGCGTTAAAATCACATGACAGCCTTAAAATTGCACTACTGAATTAAAACTACATCACCGCCTTAAAACATTACACGACTGATTAAAATGCTAGTTGCAAAGGTATTTAAACAGAATTATAAACGCTTATTGTGATGCCACTTCAGAAAAGCGAAAAGCCCAACCAAGTGAAGCACAGCCATCTGTTGGTGAACACTAATTAACATATCAAATTAACATAAGCAATACAAAAAAATGATCAATAAATATGTCTGAGTCTTTTAGGTCCAAATAGGCACGTTGAATCCGTAGACTGGAATGTTCTACCGCGAGGTCAGTGGATGGGGGAAGGTGCGAGCCCTCCAGATGTCGCCTCATGGGAGCTCAGTCAAAATTGAGGTAGCACCAGGAGTTGGTGTTGGTTCACCTTTATGGTGCTCCCAGATAAAAAGTAGTCAACAATTTCCGCGGTATACTGGAAGAATGTCTCATGGCAATTTCCTCCGCCATGGGGAAGGAAAAAATACAACCCACCCTCCGGTAAAAATGCACTCATAGTTCACTATAGGGATTAAAAATCTACGAGGTCAACTGATGCCCCACTTTAAGGGATAAACTAGATGCACCGTCTAAAAAAGCGAAATTTTAAAAGCGGTTTCTATTTCCCTGTTTTTATCTTCTTGGCTCAAAACAAATTAAATCCAAATAGCATGCTTCCCCGATGATTACTAAACCGCATATTAGATATCTGTGCCGTACATATTGTACGTACACCTATACCCCGATTTACAAGGTCCTTTTTCTTACACACGATTTCGCTTTTACACGTTTTTCAAACTAACGGATTTCCAAACATAAAAAAACTGTTAAACACTGGCGTATTCTTGTGGAATGCGCCCTGATCTGAGGAAACCCTCTAGAACAGTGGTTGATGTTCTGAAAAGTGCTGAGAGAACTCAACAAGTGGTTCATGAGGTCAAAAGTGATTTAAAAAAAAAATTCATAGTCTCAAAACTACTGAGAATATAAACAATTTTTTAAAACAAAATTTTTAGTTCCAATTTTTTCAAATTCTAAAAATTCCTGTATTTCTTCCTCTTTCTGACTTTTAAGTGCGTAAAAAATCCCCGTTCTGCTTAAAACTTTCTAATATATTTTCTGTGACGCGGACTCGCAGCGACACGGCCATTTCGCAGCTTCACAGCCATTTTGCAGCGAGTAGCGCAAATGCAAGGTGAAAAATCTCGTTCATTTTTAAGTTCCCGCAGGCTTTTACGTTTGCTATTAAGTTTTCTTTTACGTTCAATTTGTTATTGTTATTAAGTTTATACGTAACTTTTTATTAAAAGTCCCTTATCACAAATAGTTTGTTCTTTCAGAAAGTAAAACCCAGTTTTGCTTTTCAAAGGATTAGTCGGGAGATGGTCCCCGACCAATATTTTTGTTGTTGTTGTTGGACAAGTGGTCCCTTATCAACAAAAGATTAGGAACAACTGCTTTAGAACATTATACTCGAAGCCGGCGACTTTCCCACTGCCAGGGCCCGACTTTGGCCCAATGGGGCCCTGGGCAAAGCAGACTTTGGGGACCCCCTCCAAGGACAGATCCAGAGGGGGGGGGGGGGGCACGTGCTGGAAATTCAAAAAATTTTCGACCAACAAGTCAAGAATTTGAAAATAATAATAATAATAACAATAATAAGTGCTAATTAATGAATTTACTTTTTAATGTTAATAAATAAATTCATGAAATTTTCTTTTGAAATTCAAAATAGATCACAGTCTAGAGTTATTAGAACCCCCCCCCCCCCCCAAAAAAAAAAAAAAAAAAAAAATTAAAAAAAAAAATTAAAAAAAAAAATTTACGGATAGTGGGTGCACTGTGCCCCACCCATCATTTTTTTCTGTATCTGCCACTGCCCCCTTTACTGTGTTAACCCAAAGCCAAATTTTCAAACATATGTACAACTTAATACTAAATTAGTGGCCCCCATAATTTTGGGGACCCTGGTCAAGTGCCCCACTTGCCCATGCGGAAATCTGGGCCTGCCCACTGCAACTATAAATACAAAAACTATCATGACTATTCTGGCGCACACACATTTGGAAGGTCATTTTTTTAGTACCGTTCGTTTTTTTAAGATCGACATCAAACCTAACAAAGGGAAATCCAATTTTTAGTCCACCAAAAGCATTCGTAGTTTGAGTGCTGACGAGCACGATCAGAACACTGACATGAACGTATCCGTGCACCTCTTCGGAGGCGATTTTTCGAATTTTTTTGAAATTTCGTCTTTATAACTATCTTTTATGATGATATGCAAGTTAAAACTTGGAGAAATGTATAAAAAAAATTAGCTGTTACATTTACTTAATTTTTTTAAGAGGAAAACTGGAAAAAAGGGTGCCAATTTGACATTTCTGAAAACACGATAACTCAAAAATAAACAAATATATTATCATTTTATAGATTGGAGAATGAAGATAACGACTTTCTTTAGGGAATAGAGTATTCTCAGGATAATATTCGGGACAATATTATTTCAGAAGCTGTAAGTACAGAAAAGTTGCTTAAAATTCACTGCCGTTTGCAATTCATACCAATGTAAATAAAAAACTAATGAATCTACAATGATTGGCACAGTCTCTTTATAAACATTTGAAGATCAACTCTTCAAAATTTTAAGGAATTTCATGTATAAATTTTTACTGTAGGATGTTTTGCGTAAAAAAAGAGAAATAAAAAAATTCGTTTTGAGAAAAATTCCTTTCGGATTATAAAATTCTTTGACAACTGTTGTTAAAATTGCTGTTTACTCAAATCTTAGTTAAGGTTGAAACATAATTCAAACAGAATTTGAAAAATAAAAGTTCAGGCTTTGATATTATTGTATAAGTAGAAAATCGATTTTTTTGAGAGAAAATTCCGTTTCAAAACTGTGATTTTTTTAAACTCTATTTTTAGAACGCAGGATTCTCCCTCATTTTCCAACCAATCGAGCACTGATTTTGCTTTTAAATATTCCCTAAAATCTGCTGAATAAGATAAACTCAAAAGCTGGAAATTGATTTTTTCGATTTAGGTACCTTTTCCTCGGCAGCAGCAGATGTATATTTTCCTTTCATTTGTTTAATTTTTTTCCTTTAATTTGTTCACTAGAAAACTGCAAGGAGAAAAAGGCACCGCAGCTTTACACAGAGGTTGAATACCTTCGAAATCGTCTAATGCACCGCCTTAAAACTTAAATATAAAAATGATATTAGAGTATGACTCAAATATGTCATACATGTAGAATATTATATTCTATTTTAATTATTTACTATGGCAGATTGGTAAAATATTAGGTTAAAATTATGCTTTATAAAATCTGTTTAACGTGTTTTCCCTATAATAAATGCATAAATAAATAAATAAATAATATATATATATATATATATATATATATATATATATATATATATATATATATATATCGTATTTGCCGGCTTATAGGACATACTTTTTTCCCATTGAAATACGCCTAAAATATGGGGTGTGTCTTATGCACCGGTAATCAAAATTATGAGTTGAAATTTCAGTTTGTTTAAAACTTCTGGTTTTTATTACTATACATGTATAAGTATTCTATTGAATTCTGTTTTTTTTTTTTTTTTGCGAAATAGTGGTTCTAAGTAAATCGTTTCCATAATTTTTTTTCTGTTCTGTAAAAAAAGTTGCGCCGCATATTTTTTGAAGATTCAATTTCTGAAGAGAAGGCTGTGAGATTCTTCATTTAGCTCTGGAGATGAATTTTTGGGTTTTCAGAATTCTGATTAAAAGTTACCTTACTACAATGTTCTCTAGTTATATATTTTTTTATTCACAGAAATAACCATAAAATTAGTACAGTAAATCTTCATGGAAATTCGTGTAAAATAATGTAGGAAATCTTACGTACGTTTGTTTGTTTGTTGCAAATGTGGCGGGGAAAATGTGTTTGCGTTACAGAAAAGGGTGAAGAGACACTGTTCTAAGGGGATGGTCATACAGGAAACTCCCCAACTGTCGTATGGAATTCAAAGACGACTTATTGTTTTCATGATCCGTTTTGGAAATGACAGTTTTAAAGTAGATGTAAATATTACCGCTGTTATAAAATCAGTGGGAACAACAATGGTTCAGACTATCATTTTAGGACTGAACACGGAAGCTGTTTTGGAATATGTTGCTACCAGTTGACGATAATCAAAGTTAGCAGTGCGCTCCATTCTCATGGAAAAAATGAACGGATGAAATGAGAGTCGAGGAAACAGACGAGTTCAGTGAAGTTTGAAATTTTTCCTGTCGGTCGTTGAGGAATGTCTCGTAAAGAACTTAGCTACACGTTCAATAGATTTCTGTATGCAGTGAGCACAGTAAAGAAAAAAAAAATTGCATTCTTTACGGGTTTTTGCAATGCTTAAAAAGATTTAGATACTCTTTCTCTTTTGTCTTCGAAAATCCCTTTGATCCCTCAAGAAGTTTCGAAAGAATTGGCTAGATACTCCACAACTTTTTCTAACGAAGTTGTTGAGTTTTTGCTATTTATCTAGGCCAGTTGGATGAATTACTTTAATGTGGTCTAATTTTTGAGCTTTATACCATAATCCGTAACCTGACTGAATGGCTTTAAAATCAAAACTGAAATAATTCCCTGCCAATCATAAGGGGAAGGGCAGAACGCATGGATTATATTATTGTTTTTGGATACCATGCTGTGATCTCCCGTTGTAAAGTAGGGAGAAGAGAGACTGGGTTTGAAGACCAGCAGAAATCCCTTTTTGATGGATAATTGTGGTTGAAATTTCCAAAGTTGTACCCATGATATATATATATATATATATATATATATATATATATATATATATATATATAACAAAATAGACGTCCACATATATCATGTTGCTGACATATCTGATTTAAGGGCGTCAGAGATTTGAAATTCTCAGAAAATGCACATTCTTATTATCTTCGTTTTAAACATATTCTACAGCTTTTAGAATAAAAAAGAGCAAACCGTATGTTTCGGCGGTTATCGCTTTCCCATATACAACACAATGCTATGCTGTTTATCAGTACCCTGCTGTACATTTATACTTTAAGTCTGTTTATTTCGCGAATGAAATTTTTAATGACTTGCCGTCGATACTGTGATATATATATATAATTCCTCGTAAGGTATCACTGTGAAATAGTGTACAGTCTTCTTTTGTGTTGTTTTTGTTAAAATATCTTGAGGATTTTTAATTTAAAATCTTCAAAATATTTCTCTTGAATTTACCCTTTGCGGACGACAGATTTTTGAGTTTACTTACCGGTGGGTTGATGCTTTTTTATACATGAACCAAAATCGTGTTACTAAGGTCTTACTAAGGTAAGAAGTAAGGGCAGAAATAATAAAATTTTATTGATATTATTTTAATGTAACAACAAAACAAAAGGATTTAGGTTTTTTTACCTTAAAAAAAATCACCAGCAATGAATTTTTTTTTTTTTTTTTGGGGGGGGGGGGGGGGCGATGTATGCGGGGCCGTTCGATCGAACAAGTAAAAGAGGTTTTGCTTTTGGAAAGGGTTAAAAATGAAAAAAAAAAGGTGTTTTGTCCTTTAAAATGATTAAAAGTTTTATTCAAAAATTATAAAAATTTTGATTAAAACCATTTATAAATCCTAAGCCAAATTGTCTCTAAATCTTAACTGCATACACACACACACACAAACCTTAGAACGAGTTATTTGTTTGGCAGACAAATCTAAGATCAAACAAGCTTTTAATTTTGAATTTTAAATTTTTAAATGAAATTTCTGGTTCTAAAATTATTTTGTATGTAGAATTATCGTAATACGAAAACAAATTTGTTAAAGAAACTAAAAATTACAGAATGTGCGTAAATAAAAGAAATAAAATTTTCTGAAAAAAGCATATTGTTTAAACATATTCTCTTAAAATCTTAAAAGCACAGAAAATACTTCTTTGAATCTTCACGGCTAATATATATAAAAATGTCTCGTGGCTTGCTGAATCTAGCAGAAAGCGTTCTCCCATGCACTAGTTATGCTGATGAATTGGCAGTAGAGCAGAAAATGAGGGAAATATTAATGCTGGAATCTAATAGAAGTCTTAAAACTGCAGTTTTGAGAAGAGAAGTTAAAGTATCAGCCAGCTTAAAATTTTATAACCCTGAAGAAAAATATAGCTATATATAGTAAATATATACATATAAATATTTCTAAAATTATTTCCGTGTAAAATATTTCTTTGATGCATGTATAAAGATTGCTCGTTTAGCGCTTGATTTGATTCAGAATCATTTATTCTAAGAGATTTGATAACGTAGAAATTCAAGGACTGGGGGTTCTAGAACTGTTTTTGAAAGGAAAGTGAGTGATAACTAAGACACGCCAGACTGAATTTATATCAATCACCAGTAAAAATCCAGGTCATGACGGAGCAAACCGTGTATCTCGCTCACAAAGGACCCCTGTCCATAAAAATCGTGATTATCGGCATACTATATATGCAAAATATTCTGCTTAAAAAGTATAATTTTAATTATTTTTCGTTTCGATTTTAGTATATAAATTTAGTCATTTATCATGTTTCGCAACTCTGCTAGCATCCATTTCATTTCTTCTTTAGCTCTTCCTGAAAAATATGGCTATTTTGAGATGTAACACTTTTCTAGCAGAGGTGCGATTTCTGCGAATGGTAAGGCCGTCTGCACACGGAGCAACTCAAAAGAAACTGTCAAAACAAACCCGTCCGACGGGTTTGTAACCAGTTGCGCCGTGTGCGTGGCTCTATTCAATTACATAGGTTGCGACTCATAACGGACTGGTTTGTGATTTGAGTCAGTTATCAGTTTCTTTTGAGTTGCTCCGTGTGCAGACGGGCTAACTGAATCGATTTAATTTTGCGATGAGCAATGCGCAGAGTACTTTACTCAAACAAGCTAGAATACTAAAAACCTTCGCAGTACATAAATATACAGCTTCAGCGTACAGGTAGCCTTGTATCTAGATTTCACCCTTGTTATGAGCTCCTCAGCAGGACTTAACCAAGGTTACCTCTATGCTTGAAATGCATATTTTTGCTTTAAGAACCGCCCTGCAAGGCAGGCTCTCTATGCATTTCGTCATTAGCACATAGCATTCCTAGTTATCAACTGGATTAATTATTTTCATTTCAGCTACCCTCTTTCCTGACCACTGTAAACATTTCCTGCCGCATCAATGTTTTAAGAAGTTACTAGTTGGTACCCGTCAAAACATGACGGATAGATAGTAAATAAATGCACTAATACACAAATTATACTCAACACATCATTGCCAAATGTTGAAAATCATAATAATGCGCAGACGCAAATTAATGTGTTTAAGCTGCCTCGTGCTTAGTGAGTCTCTAAAGCCAGATTTAAAAATGTCATTGAGCATGCGCAGAAAGCAATTTTTTTTAAAATTGTAAATTATCGATAATTAAACAGCGCGAAATAAACAATTTCTATCAGGTTTAATCTTATATTTCACAAACATAATTATCATAAAAATAAAAAGGGCAGAGAGAGATCTAGAGAGACTCCTAGGAATAAACGTGTTTATCATTAAAACATGTCACCGAGCATGGGCAGAAACAGTGAGTTTCTAAAGCCAGATTTAAACATGCCACTGAGCATGCGCAGGAATCAATTATTTTATAGTAAATTATCGCTGATTAATAGAAATTGCGGTTACAAAAACCAAATTTGACAAATCTACAGAAATCAATCTTTCGTTTAATACCAAAATGAAGTAAATTGATGGAGTAGTTTTCTCTCACGGACAGCCCAAAAAGTCGTCTTAGCAACTTAAATATATAGACTAGTTGGTACCCGTCCAAACATAACGGCTAGATAGTAAATAAATGCACTAATACACTAATTATACTCAACACATCATTGCCAAATGTTGAAAATCATAATAATGCGCAGACGCAAATTAATGTGTTTAAGCGGCCTCGTGCTTAGTGAGTATCTAAAGCCAGATTTAAAAATGTCATTGAGCATGCGCAGAAAGCAATTTTTTTTAAAATTGTAAATTATCGATAGTTAAACAGCGCGAAATAAACAATTTCTATCAGGTTTAATCTTATATTTCACAAACATGATTATCATAAAAATAAAAAGGGCAGAGAGAGAGATCTAGAGAGACTCCTAGGAATAAACGTGTTTATCATTAAAACATGTCACCGAGCATGGGCAGAAACAGTGAGTTTCTAAAGACAGATTTAAACATGCCACTGAGCATGCGCAGAAATCAATTTTTAATTTTAAATTATCGCTGATTAATAGAAATTGCGGTTACAAAAACCAAACTTGACAAATCTACAGATTATTATCTTTCGTTTAAGATCAAAATGAAGTAAATTAATGCAGTAGTTTTCTCTCACGGACTGCCCAAAAAGTCGGCTTAGCAACTTAAATATATAGATATTTATATTAGAAATCCACCCTTTAGCTTTATTCTGACTTCTTTTAATATTGCTTGTTAATTTCATCATCTAATTCAGTTCTCGTAGATACCCTATACATATCTACATAAACGTTATGCCTGGAACTGCCGTAGGAAGCGATCAGCCCCGACAAGGGTGGCTGAATCATTTGACGGAGAATGCCTCGAAAAAACACCCATTTAGCTTTATACTGACTTATTTTGTTATTGCTTATTAATTTCCCCATCCAATTCAGTCTTCATAGATCCCCTATTCAAATCTATGCAAAAGGCAATGCATCAAACTGCGGTAGGAAACGATCATCCCCGACTACAAGGGTTCCTCAATCGTTTGACCAAGCATGCCTCGATCCATCATCATCCACTTAATACGCTGCACCATTCTCTCCATCAACGCACCGGAGCGTGCCATATTCGCAGGGCATCCATTCAAGAAAGTTATTTTTAACAAGTCTCTGCGTTAAAACACTCTCCTCACCCCCCATCCAGAACCGGTTTCTCGTTTCCACTCGATTTCGCCATTTTGGTCCTCAGCTGAGATGATAAACTCTTATTTTCTCCCGAGAGTGGTTATTTAGCCCATGTCGAGGGCTAAAAAACCAGTTCCTTTCCCGGATATTTTATGCCTTTATTTATTTATTTATTTTTACCCTCAATATCAGTAGCATGGATACCCTATGTGATAAACCTACATGGATATTCTATGTGATAAGAGATTCCTTTTTCTCTCTCATCGGGTTCCGTTTCTGATTCGGAGGTTGGAAGTATTAAGATGTGGAGATTAATCAAGATCGTTGCTGTACTTAAATGACTCCTTAAGGCAGCTGTGTGCTAACACAGATTGGATTCGCTCAACTCAGTGTTAACGTATGGAGAAAATGTGTCTACTATTGACAGCTACGTAAATGCTGATAATCCAATAAAAATGGTACTTTCAGATAGCTCGAACTTTTCTGCACCTTAAACAGGATTCATTTTATAAATTTTGTTCACCAAAGGAATTGATGACTGTTTAAAACACACTATACCAGATTTTTTTCCCCGAATAATTTAAATTTAAAAATGTTGTTTTCGTTAAAAAAAATGCACCGGTGTGTAAAATTTCTTCCTTTATTACGGAGTTAAAAAAAAAAAAAAACTTTAAATCCAAGTCGGCACTCCTAGGATACATTCTCTCCATAGGTTAACACTGAGGTGAGCGAATTCAATAGGGTTAGTACACAGCAGCCTTAAGAGGTTCCTGCGCTCAAAATTTGACTTGCATATTTATAAGCATTTTACTGACCCCCCCCCCTCCCAAAGAAAGGTAAATAAAAAATAAATAAATAAATCTTTTAAATGTCTCTTTATGAAGAACAATATGCTAATAAAAACCTCTTGAACAGATTCAAATTTTGTTTTAAAAAATTCAAAATTTTAAGCACCGTTTAATTTTTGATATATTTTCCGAACCGGTGGAACTATTTGCAATAATATTTTCTCACTGTTCTACACACAAAATAATTTGCCTTCGAGGTTTATAAAATTATTATGTGTCTTTAAACAAAAAACGTGTCTTTTAACAAAAAATAGTTTTTTTTTTCTGTATAAGGAAATTATTATTGCTCAGGTTTTCCCATCAAGATCCGTTATGGGACGGAAATGCATCATGCAAAGAATGAAGTATGATATACGTAGACCAATCAATTCCTTTCAGTGCAAAGCAGTACATTAATGTACAAATGATAATAATAATTACTATAATGATAGTATTATTATTATTATTATTATTATTATTAATTTAGTATTAATATTATTAATTTTTACTACTACTAATAAAAATACTCTATACAAAAGCATATTACATGCAGACCAGTTCTAGATACACCATTTTTTTAAAAATAACTTTTCCTTCATTCCAGAATTTTTACTCTAAATCAAAAATCTTAGTTTAATGGAAATAGAACAGAGATCTTGTATAATATTTCAAAGAGGTACTTTAGTATATATTTTTAACAACGAAAATCATGTAAAATTCTGACTCAAAAGTGCACGAGTATAGCAAGGTATGCATAGATATAACTCCATAAAAATGCTTTATCTAGCAATGCAACCATCGTACAAACATGTTGGGTTATTCAATTTTGAAACCTCTATAACACGTTTTAAGGCAAGAACATAAAAATGTGCTTTTTATCAGAGAATTTTATGTGTTGGGTTCCCTTAAATTCGAGTTTCCCATTAAGGCCCTTTCATAAAGAACTTTGTTAGACACTCCTTAAAAACTCAAAGCTATTCCAAAAATTTAGTTGCTAATAGCTGAAATTAACCCTAAATATCCCGCTGGGCTCCCAATAAAATTCCTTATAAAACTGCATGTAACATTATAAAGCAGAAAATAAAGGATTCTTTTATTTCTGGCTTCCAAAATCGTATTAAAAGTATGCATCTCTATAATTTATTGTTTTTCATACCGTCTTTTCTGCAGAAATTATTGCTCGATCTTTCGATCGTTCTCGGGTTGTCGCTCATAGATAATTCTTAAAAATTTTCAGTTTAGAAAAACGGCTCTCAGCTGCTGCTAAAATTACAGATAGAGTTAGTAGAATTCTTATAGCTACAACAACAATGTTTGAAAATATGCTTTCAAAATTTAATTATCATAATCTCAAATTCACGAGTTTATAAAGAGTGTAAATATTCACTTATATTTGTATATTTTTCTGACTTTCTTCATATATTAGATTATATTCTTAATACTTTTTCATTATTCTTTAAATATTTCGTGTTTTTACTTTGTCTCATTTTGGCGCCTATTTCATTTCCGCGCCTGAGGCGGTCGCCTCTTCGCTCACCATGAGATCGGCCCTGCATATTCGTGTAGCAAAAGATGATCCTAACGGCCCCCAAAATCAATCAACCACAATCATTAGAAAAAAAAAACCCGGGATAACTTGTGGTTTTCAATCTAAGGAATGCGTACTCCCAAATATGCATGAAAAAAAACAAAAATAAATCAGAACGGAAAGAATTAGATGAGTCAATGGTGATGTAATTTTTCTTGTACTTAGTAATGTATTCACATATGCATCTTTAAAGTTTTGAATGTGAATACATACGCACAGTTAGTTTACTTTAACAGGCCGCAGCTTTTAAATCTCATTATGGTCAAGATTATTTCTAATTACAACAAATAAACTTGAATTTATAGAAGCCATATTATTTTAATAACTCTTTGCTGGCGTCATGGATAGCAATTAATGAATATTGACTGCTAACGGTTCCACCACCGAAAAAAAGTTGAGAATCGTTAATGAACACTAAATGAGAGGTAGAATATAATAGATCTTTGCATCTTAGAACACTTGGTAACAAACCCCGGCATTATTATAGGTGCATGGAAATTTTCGCTCAATTTTTTTTATAAATACGTGCTAGAGACTGAAAAAAATAATGATAGAAATATATCAAAATAATTGTTGCGAGGTTGGCAACGATGATGATGTTTAAATTGTGTTAACCATTGTATTAGGAGTTTTAAAGCTACCATATCAAAAATTACAATGCCAAGCGTATTAAAAGTTTGATGGGAAAGGAATACTAGCTGGAAAATTAATGAAAAACAGGATGTCATAAAAGATTGAATCGTAAATTGTAAGCTGGCTTACACAATCACGGGAAGGTCCTGATTGTTATAGGAAGGTTTCGGTGTTATTTTTTTATGACTTCATGCACAGAGACAGCGAAAATAAAGAGAAATTTCCGCACGTTTATACTTTTTAAAAAGATCCGCCCCTATGGAAGTGTCAATAAGCCCTATACGAGCCACCATGTACTTCTCTGGAAGTCAAGTTATTTTGTTTAAGGATTTTGATGATTTCTTTACGATGTTGAATCGTTGAAGACGGTGACTAGTTTATGCGTAAAACCTTATAGTTTAACAGTCAATCTTAGCATTCTTATGCTCTATGAAAGTCAAGTAATCGATGTATGATATTCGATGTATGATAATCAAATATTCGATGTATGATAATGTAGGTATCTTTTCCACAGAACCGGTGCGAACCGGCTGAATCCCACCACTCAGTATACGCCCTCTTGGAAGGGGCTGCTATTGCATATATATATATATATATATATATATATTTCCAGCTCAGCGAAGAGTATTTTTTTTTCATGTGTATATTGTCTCAAAGGAGAGAAATATGCGAAGCATAATCATTTATTATTGCACTTTTATACATTGCAGGAGAAAAAATATTGAAGACAGTTTAATGAAAATAAATGCTGAATTTCATTATAATACCATGTAGAGAATTTTAGATATATCCTTTAAAAGATGCGAAAAATACAGGTGTACAGCAGGACATGCATAGACAGTTCAAAATTTGTATCTGGCACCGAGCAGCATGCGGTTTGTGTTATTTTATTCAAAAAGTTCCAGAGTATGGTTTTCATCAGGTAATAAAACTTTCTTTTCAAAATTTTAATAATAAAAGCCATCACGGCAAGTAACCACTCTTGTTTTATTCATAGTCCTCTGTTTTGCTTTTACTTCATCATTTGGTCTGAACCTGCTTCGATCAAATTGTGTATCAATCATATTATCTAGAAAATGGCCATGTTCCAAGATATGCTTTTATCAGCTGTTAATAACTTTTTCATGCTGCATAACGCTGTTATAACAAAATACAGCCGGTATATCAGCTGATATCGGAGATCGTATATCCTAATGCAATTTTACTATATTATTATTCAGACATGAATGTAAACTTTTAAATTATGATTTTGGATTTTCATGCAGTAAAAATCGCAATTGATTTGTTAGTTTTAATAACATAACCAGTCTCTTGAGGGGAGTCAAATGTCAAGTTTTGCACGGCTTTAAAGGCTGTATTTCACGCGCCCACTTTTTAGGCGACACCAGTGGTTGAATTTCCTAACAGGCGGTGAGGGCGCGAGCCTCGGGCCCCCGAAGCACCAGGGACCCCTCCAGATCAACCAAATAATTTTCAGCTACTCATCATTTGGTCTTTTTAGCTAATTTTTAGCATACTAATTTTTATTTATTTAGGTAGTCACTATTGTGTACACTGTGAAGGCAAAAACATACAATTTCCCTTGGAAATTCGTACAGTTAGGGTCTAACGCTTGCATAATGATTTAACAAATGTTTGGAAACTCCGAAACGGCATGTAAAGATAAGGGTATAACGCTGTCCTTGCCGTCTCTATATTATTCTTATCTCTATGGTCAGTAGCTATTTTAAGTCATTCGCTTTTAGAATACGTAGCGAAGTGCTCCGTTTTTACTGATTTTTCTATTTAATTTACTTTATGGTAGCTTTATAAAATTTTAATCATGCAATAAAAATGTGAACGCGCAATTCCAAGGCTCTCTTAAAGGAAATGACCTTCAGCTCGCACCTTAAGGGGGTCCAGGACACAAAATCCTTCAAATTTTCGAAAAAAAAAATTACTGCATTAAAAAATTTTGCGTTCTTTTCCGCTTAAAGTGAGGTTTAAATCATGTTTCTATTTTAATTCGAACAGGAGATATAATTTTATTTACTTATTTATTTATTTATTTTTTTTGGGGGGGGAGGCAACATTCTAATAGCAGCCAATCTTTGTTTAAACCTTTAAATGCGTTTTTCTGCATGATGGGTTTTTTCACCATTTCTCGTCTTTAAATTGTTATAAGTCAAGAAACGTTAAGATAAATGGTTCAAACTTGGAACATGTCTTTTTCAATTAATTAACTTTAATTTTGATTCAGCAAATTTGAAAAAAATTTACTTTTGAAAACATAATTTTTAAAAAATAAGTTACATAATTTTTTTTGAAATTTTTACTCTAAATATTTTTAGTTTTTTAAAAATTAATATTTCAAAAAACGCTGAATCAAAATTAAAACTTATATATTTCTGTTTAATTAAATGAAAAAAATTTGAAACCCGACAAATAATATTTCGAGTTATAACGATTTTAAATTACCCAACTTTTTTAAAAATTTTAAATTTAAAAATTTTTTGAAAACTTTATGAGAAGCTTTATGATGTGATTTTGTTTGCAAATTATATGGTTAACCATCACAAAAAATTCAAAATTTTAACTCAATAAATAAAAAAAATATTTAAATATGTCCCGCACCCCCTTATGCAAGTAAACTTGAATAATATATTTTTTAAAGTTTTTTTCTTATTATTCTGATTATAAAAATAAAAAGCTTATAAAAAATTCAAATGCCTTTTTTTGTATATAACTAAGTGAATAATATTTAAAAACATCAGATGGGGCCCAAAATTTATTTCCGCCTCGGGCCGTTCAAATGCATAATTCGCCATTTGGCGACGCAAAAAGATTTATGATATATTTTAAAGAATATCTATTCATCATTTAAACACCGTATCGGCCATTCCAACGCTCCAATACGGAAATTGATTTTAAATTGTTTGGAGCCACATAATATAACCACCACTCGGGACAATAAAACATTTTGCAACAAAGAGTACGAAGTCAAGCGTAGCCATTACAAACAGTACTTCGTACGCATTAAATTATTTTTGGTAATTATTAACTAACTGCTTGTTCATAGTGCGTGGTAAGCTTTAATCGTTATCTCTGCTCCAATCACAAGCGTTCACTGGATCATAACCGCCGGATGAAGAACGCCTAACAAAAGAACAGTTCGTCCATGTCGCGAGAGAGAGAGAAAAAGAAAAAAAAAAAAAAATCTGCGTTCTCCCAAGCAGCTCCGGTCAACTCAACCCCGCTGTATACATAGTGATTAGGACGTCATACATATGTAATATGGTGGTGTTATTTGCTTGGTATTATTCGAAGCAGAGCCACCATTGTTCGATAGTATCTGTTTCTAACGGTTCTTCCTGGTTAGACCTGCTGACCGATTTGTGCGATCTCATACTACAGCTGTTGCAGTAAAATAAGTACATTGTTATGCGAATGGGTAGATTTATATGCATGATGCATAAACAAATGCGCTTCATGTGAATGGCATTTGTTGATGATTCTTTTAGACTGAATTAAGTTGCAAAAGGTAAAAGGTACGGTAAAAAAGGAAATATCCTTTAAATTTGGCAAACTTCCTACCTCATCGCAATGTTATCTCCATAGCTGTTAAATGCAGCTAAAATACTATCAAAATACATGATATCAATGTGAAATTTTTTTGTAT
Source organism: Dolomedes plantarius (assembly GCA_907164885.2). NCBI lineage: Eukaryota > Metazoa > Arthropoda > Arachnida > Araneae > Dolomedidae > Dolomedes > Dolomedes plantarius. The sequence continues at coordinate 110,322,632 of OU015502.1, forward strand.
TAATCACTATAATAAGATTTTTAAAAGTACGATATTCACGTGTAAACCAAAATTCCGTGTGTAACCGAAATTCCGTGTGTATGAATTATATTCACGTGCAACCAGAATAGTTTTCAGAGACATTTTATTCATGGGTAAAATTTGTATAAATTACCAGCATACTATTAAAAAAAATGATATTCATTTGTAAACCGGAATATCATGTGCGACAAGATTGTTATTGAAAATTTTTTATTCTTCTGTAAACCAGATTTTCATGTGCATCCAAAATACTTCATGAGTAAACTATAATAGTATTTAAAAAACACGATATTCATGTGTAATTTTCATAGAAGCCACCAAAATAATTTGAAATTTATGCGTAAACCAGAATATACAGAAGGTCGTTCGCTCTTTATGGAAACGATTTTCTAATTTATTTTTGTCCTTTGCATTTTGAGATAAAAATTTTGCAACTTCAGAATAATCGTCTGCTAGTATTTTGTTTTGATTGGAATGTAAAATAAAAGATTTATTTTGAAAATGGCTCCTAAAATTGATAGATTGCTCGAAGGTTACGTAATTGCGCTTTCCGAGGATAAATATTCGAATCAATAAATTATAAAACGATGTAAAAATCCCGGTTATGGCATTTAAAAGAAAGGTATTTATAATATATTAAATTTTAAATGAAAAAAAAGTCTAAGTAAAAAGGAAAACATGTCCGCGAAACCTCATCCTTAGACTGTTCGAACGAAGGTAAATATCAAGAAAGTGAAGTCTCTGAACCTTAAAGAAAATCCGCCGACTCAAAGATCCATTGCATCGAAACTAGGAATGCCTTCTGTCACTGTAAGTAAAACCATTCCTAAAGATTTGAAGTTAAAAAAGATGTTTAAACCTAAAGTTCATCTGCTTTTGTCAAAGCATACTACTGGAAGAAAAACAACTGTAGAAAATCTGTAGAAAATCATATGAAAAACACCTAGCTGCAGAAAAATGGAAATTTGCGGTAACACTCAATGAGGTATGGGTATACTTAAGTGATTGTAATAAAAAAAGATCAATTTTCTATTGCTCAACTGACGAGAATGGCCATACGAAATGGTTTCGTTAGTGTAAAGAAAAGTTCTCAAAGGGATTCCTGATAGTTGCAGGATTTTGTTACAGCGGCAAATTAAAAATTAAAAAAGTCTTAAGTAAAGCCAAAATTAATTCACTCTACTATCAGCAGAATATTTTAGAACCAATTTTTGAAGAAGAAATTCCAGCCTTATATGGAAAGGACATTGATAAAGTTGAGCTTCATATGGACAAAGCCTCTAGTCACACGTCTAAATCAACTGTTGCTTATTTAGTAAAGAAAGAACCAGAAACAGAAATAAAGTGTATCCCATTTAATGAAATGCCTGTAAAATCACCTAACACTTCTCCAATGGACTTTTGCGCTTTCGGTTTATTAAAACGGGCCTTAGGAAAACGGCATCCAAGAACACTGAACGGACTTTGAAAAATGGTCCAAGAGAAATGGAGTAAAATTGACATGACAGTACTAAGAAAAAGTTTACTTTCATGGAAAATTCGAGCTAGAGTTATTGTCAAGAACCATGGCTATCAGATAGAAGCAAATCGCCGCAAAAATTACGGTATTTATACATAAAACTTAACTATCAAAATCGTTTCCATAAAGTGCGAACGACCTTCTGTATGTGCTGCCAAAACACTGTGTATGATGTTTGTCTGATTTTCTCAACATGTTTGATATTCGTCTTGTTGAGCTATAAACTATAAGTGGGATTTTGAGATACATTCTTTTATTTTCCGACGACAATAATGATTCCATAAAACTGGCATCGCTATTAAAATTTGCATAGGTCTCTAGTAAAGTTATGACTTCAGATTGCTGTCCGATATACCATAATACCATGATTTTTTATTCATTGCTCTCAGCATATTGCAATGAACAATTTTATACATGAAACAACAGAAAAAAGTTATCCTAATTAACATACCACTGAACTCACATTTCCTACTTTCTACAGGATGAACAAAAAACGGATTTATTCAAGATAAATTATTGTTTATTCTTAAAAATAATTGTTAAAGTGTTCTGAGATGCATATAGGCCACATTGTTATGTAATCAAACACCTTCATAGTTAAAGTGGAGTGACAAATTTAGCAACAGTTAAGTTAAGGAGTTACGTAGTATGTGTTGTTTTTCACTTTTTTTTTTTTTTTTTTGGGGGGGGGGGATGAATTAAATTCTTTGGAGTTATGAGGTTTGACAGCGCTGTACAGGGACCATAAACCAATGTAATGGCATGAAAATCCCAAAATCGTATTTTTTGGAGTTACGTGGTTTGTTAATTAGGTCAACGAAAAACTAAAATTTCTTAAAATGATGTTTCAATTACGTGAATAATTTTTAATTAAAAAATTATTAATCTAAAAGAATAAAAAGCTTTATATTTTCGGTCATATTTTTATATTTCTACTTTCTTAAAACAAGCTAGCAATTTACAGAAATCAATTAAATTTTTTTATAAATACTTATTTAAATGAATCTTTTAAAATTAGCAAGCTTAAGTATTGTGCTCGTATTACCTATGCTAGTTGTTATTCCATCCTTTGGCATTTTAAATCCTATACTCATAAATCCTGCATTATGAAATATACTGTAGAGCTATCTAAAGAAAGTCATTTTTCCATTCTTTTAAACAAGACTCTTTCGCTATTGCCTCTTGCTGGACGTTAAAAGCGAAAAATTCTCTATTTGTTTAATTAAGAGAGTTGATGTACTGGCCACAAAAATAAATGTGACAAAGATAAGGAAAAAAATTAAATATGTAGGGAACAAAAGATATAACTGTTTTGCAAGAAGTTATTATTATTTTTTTTTTGACTGAATAATAATAACAATAACAAAAAAAATCTTTCGTTCCTGCTTATTTTTTTGTTTTTTATTTTCTGAGTTTCGAGGAGAAAAACAAGCCAGCGCAGATGGCGGGTAAAATTCAGGATGTTTCTCTTACTACCTTTGGTTTATCCTTCTACGATTTTTTTTCGTTTTACATTGAAATAATATTATCTCGTGTATAATTAGGCGTAGGCGAGTACATTTGTTTATCTGACAAAAAAAATAATCTAATTACTACATAACTAACATTCCTTTAAGATTGGAAGCAAATTGTTCTGCTGCTTAAAAAATATGTAGCATGAAATTTTGTACATAAGAAAAAAAAATGTAATTTTGTTTCCTAATGACTTCTCATTCGTAAGCTTAAGACATCTTGCAGCCTAATGCACGGGAGATCTGTTTGTTTGTTCTTTTGGCATATTTTCTTAAGGCTGCTGTGTGCTAACCCTATTGGATTCGCTCACCTCAATGTTAACCTACGGAGAAAATGTGTCCAAGGATTGTTGATTTGAATTGAAAGATCTTTTTAATTCAAATTATACTCCGTAATAGAGAAAGAAATTTTACACCTTGGCAGTGGCGTAGCAAAGGGGGGGGGGGGCAAGAGGGTCTATCATGCCCCGGGCGCCTCTCGCAGAGGGGCGCCAATGTAAGATCCATATATTATATTACTATATGTTTTCGAGGTGGATGCCAATATAAGGTCTATATATTATATTACTATATGTTTTTCAGGGGAGGGCCCCAATATAAAGTCTATATATTATATTACTATATGTTTTTCGGGGAGGGCGCCAATATAAGGTAGATATATTATATTAGTATATTATTTTGTGGGGGGCGGCAATATAAGTCTATATATTATATTACTATATGTTTTTAGGGGAGGGCACCAACATAAGGTGTATATATTATGTTACTATATGCTTTTCGGGGGGAGTGTCAATATAAGGTCTATATATTATGTTATTATATGTTTATCGAGGGCGCCAATATAGGGTCTATATATTATATTACTATATTTTTTTCAGGGGGGGGGGGCGCCACAAAGGTATCGTGCCCCGGGCGCCAGTTATGCTCGCTACGCCACTGCACCTTGGGGAATTTTTCGTATATTAAAAAAAAAAATGCAAATGATATTTTAGAATATAAATTATTTTGGGAAAAAAAAATCTGGTATAGTGTGTTTTAAACGCTGATCAATTCCTTTTGAGGATAAAATTTATAAAATGAATCCTGTTGCAAGGTGCAGAAAAATTTAGTCCATCTGAAAATACCGTTTTTATTGGATTATCAGCATTTATGTAGCTGTAAATAGTAGACACATTTTATCCATAGGTTAACATTGAGGTGAGCGAATACAATGGGGTTAGTACACAGCAGCCGTAACTTGTGTGAATGTACAGAAAACGTTCTGCCGATGAACTTCACGAGCACGCTGTAAAATTTGCAAAACTTGCATCAACAAATGAGGGTAGAAAACTTTAATTAACAGAAATTTATGCTTAGCTGAATTTAAACAGTTTTTTTTAATATGATTAAGTATGCCGGAATAACTAACAAATTTGAGTAAATTGGTATGTCTAAAATATTCGCAGATAACTAATATTTTTATAAATGTACTTATATACATGCACGCACATTTGAATACACGAGTATATTTTCTAAACAAAAAATATTAATTTTAAATAATACTATTATTGAATTCTATTTTTATTTTTACAGAATGATAGCATCAAATAATAATAATGAGTTCAACCATAATCCGTTGGGAAATACACTATTCCTATTATGGAAGACTCATCACTGAAATTAAAGGTTTATTTTAAATTACTTTATTAATTATTTTAACATATTCGTGTTATTGAGAATCCAAGAATCTGAATCAAATAGTCCTCATTACTTTATAAAGTAATTTGTCTGAGCTAAGTGTTTTTGATTATATTATTGACTAGCCAATTTTTTTATTATAAAATACACCTAAACCTTTTTTTTACACTGACTTTTTTTAGATGACTTTGAAATTACACGGTTGAAAAGAAATATTCTAATCCTTTCACTCGATATTTTCTTTTCTTTTCTTAAAAAAAAAAATTAATATTTTTGCTTTTTTTTTCATTCAGCATAAATTTATTTTTCATAACACCTGCAACGAAAACTTCTACTTTCAACGCCTCTAGAGTGAAAGATCCTAATATTAGACGTGCAAAAAAATTTCGATCATATCTGAAATCTTCTATGGCACGATACAAAGAAATTTACAAAGAGTTACCCAAGACAGGTTCTATCCAAGACAACGATCTGTTGTAGAATTTATGAATCAGAGTACCCAACCACAGTCGTAAGAAATTTTACCCGAAAATTTATGAAGCTAGTGCACGAATTTCATAGGACGAAAGCGATTCGCAACACAAAAGGCAGCGATTAGTTCTAGAAAAGGAGTCCGAATAATAAACCGTCTAATAACATACATTTTAAATTTTGTTTCTGAATTTGTGATTTTGAAAAATTTAAAATAAAGCTTTGATTCATTTGAATTTCAAGAGACTGCAACATTTTTATGTTTTTTTTTAAAAGATTGCTAAGAATATGATTTTCTTTATGTTCAATGCATACAATTTGCCGGAATATCGAAATAAATAATTAAATTTTTTTTACATTTTTAGTTATTTATTAATCTTTTAATCTTTTTGATGTTTTTTTATAAACAAAAACAAGTCGTTGAACATATCCATCGATTTTACCATATACCCTGTCTTTTTTTACACGACTGTCTGGAACGCATCCTCCGTGTATAAAAAAGGATTAAGTGTAATACTCGAATTTTCCCTTCGACTTAGAGCCATGTAACCCAGCCGGTTCCATGTAACAGAAAATAAAGTAGTTTTGTCGAAAAAAAAATTCCTCTTTCATTAGACACATGGTGGCATCATTGAACTTTAAAATAAACCCATCTTTTGCCTTAGATTTATGAGAAAATAAGATTGAAAATGACTGAAGTTCTGCTTAACTGCTGTTCATGTCTTTATCACATTTCGCTGCTATTTTCTCCCCAGTTCTGGCGATTTTATCTTTATTTTAAAGATGGCCAATAGATGGCATCTCTTCATGAAAAATTCTCGAAAAAAAAATACTGTTTAGCTTAAAAATCGACAAAGGGAGGCTGATCGGAACTACAGCTAGAAAATATGTTTTACTAAGTAAAATATTGGCCTGTAACGAAACTTATTTTATTCTTTTACTACTCCTATCAGGGGTTTAGAATTCTCGGAAAGAATGGCACGACTGGAAGCCACTTTTGAAGTACTGAAATAATAAAGATAGAAAGAGTTTTTTATATTATCTAGATAATGATAATAGCAGTAACCCAAAAGTACCCAGAATCAATCTGCTGATGATGTTGAAAACTTAATAATGCAAAAACTAAGAAGATTGAAATCCTATTAAAGTAAGGTTATCTTATATTGGAACTTCAGAGGAATCTGGCAACCCAACTATCGTTTAGAACACTGGTTCCCAACCGGTGGTCCGCGGACCACAGGTGATCCGCGAGAGCCTGTGGTGTGGTCCGGCACCACATATAAAAAAGTTGCCAAATAAATGGGGATTTTGAAAGCAATGTTCATTGAACTAGAAGGGCCAATATAATCCGATGACTATCAGGTGTTGAACTAAAGTTTCTTAAAGTTTAACATAATTATTTTATTATTAGAATATGATACGTTAGAATGTGAGTATGATAATCCTGTATCCCTTTCGCCTGAGGGATATTTTATGATATATTTTCCCCCATCCCCCCCCCCCCCCCCCTCAAGCACTGCCCTCTAGATCACCCCTCTAGATGCTTTCTAGAGGGCAGTGGCTCAGCGCTTAGGCTTTGCTTTCTAGAGGGCAGTGCCTCAAGTCGGTGTGTGTGGGGGGATCCACACATCGTTCAATTTCTGGCTTAGTGGTTTGACTTTTACGGGTTGGAAACCACTGCACTAAAGGGATATCGGCAACATGATCTAGAACAGGACTGCACGATTCGAAATGTGACGAGGTCCAAACTAGTCTATGGAAAGCTCCTGCGGGCCGCAAGGAAACTGGATGGGAAAGCGAAAAATATTTTATCTAACAAAAAATAAGCTAAACAGGAAATCTAACGTAAATAAAGCACAAATAGCAGTAAGGTGCAATTTTGCATACGGCCGTTTCGAAGCTACAAAGGAGCATCTTCATCAGTGCAAAGAACTTAGTGGCAGCTCAAAAGCCGAAAACTAAGCGACTCAGTCGCTTAGTTTTCGAAACGGCCGTATGCAAAATTGCACCTTACTGCTATTTGTGCTTTATTTACGTTGGATTTCCTGTTTATTCCTCGAGCACAAAGGTTTTGTCTTTTCTTTTCATAAAAAAATAAGTTACTGATTTTTATAATAAATAAATAAATATTAATATTCATTGCTTATTATTCTTTCGTAATATTATGAATCTAAAAATTTTATACTGTATTTTTTAGATTTATAATATTATGCTTCTTTACAAAAGGCTTCGCGGGACACAGAAGGTGTGTGGCGCGAGCTGTATGTTGTACAGGCCTGATCTAGAAAGACAAGAACTACGAGATGTGCTTAAAATTTTGCGACAATCCCCGCTTTAGCTAACGATACCGGTAAACACATGCATTTATTTTTTTAAAAAATTTTCTTCGTTTCTTGGGGCTGCCATGGCATGCCTCGAAAATGCACCTTATTTTCCCCATGGCAGGTAATAATTTTAACCGTTTTTTTTCTCTCTGTCTGAGCGATGCTTTCATAAACTTAACCTACTCCCTCACTGTGGTGGATATTACTGGAATAATTAGCTCCATGAGATGACTTGTAGCTTGTTTTTCAAAGTTCCTCCCACTTTCAAGTATTCCGAGGCTGGCCGCTGCTTAAGATTCTAGGTCCGTCAGGGGGTGAACGTAACTTCTGAGGTCGCAAGTGGGAAGATTGAAGTTGAAATTTCTGTTTTCTTCTTGATTCTCATTAATTGGTGATGCAACTTGCGGTAAACGTGTGATGGTGATCTCACCTCTTTTTCAGTCGAGATCTTATGGAAAATTTAATTTCCTATGACAGAAGACAGCAGAGTTCTCTCAAATGTCTGGAAATATTCTTAAAAAATTATACTTTTTTTTACAGAGTTTAACAGTGTTTTAATCACATTTTGGAACTCAGCGGTCAGGGCTAAGATTGAAATAATTACTTCAAAACCAATTCAAACACAATCAGAAGTTAGTCATTAATTTCGGGAAATTAATAGAAGGTTAGTGACTATTCACATACTCGTTAAGTCACTCCATGTTCCAAAATATGCCGTGATCTCTTATTTATACATCTGTCAAAGGGCCGACCACTGCAGTTGTATAAATATGAGCGATCGATGAAGTGAGAGAAAGGTCGTGTAATTCAATGAGAGATATATAGTGAGAATGCCATTAATATATAAACAACGTCAATGAAGTTGAGACAAATTAATGCTTTTACATGCTATTATAATTTGGTTCTTCTTCTGCTCTTTTAATGATATCCAATCGGGGGCAATTTTTTTATAATTTACCGACATTTTATAAATTTTTTTTTATCAAATATGTTTCTATATAATGATTGTTATACATATGAAAAATAAGGGGCTAATTTGAAAATTTGTGTAAAAAATCAAAATCTAAATCATGCTGTGGTTTTGATATATCTGGAGCCGGCTCTCGACACCCCTAATCAATCATAGTCACCGGTGAGTATTTCATGTAATCTAAGTAGAAAGATTTAATCTTTAATAGCAATTTTAATTTTTAACTATTAAAGAAATTGAAAATTATTTCATTACACATTCAAAATATGTTGTCTTTTTCAAGCCATCGTGTTCAAAAGTAATTAATTGACAATGGGAATATGAGAATTGACAATGGAAATATCAAATGAATATATTTCTTACTAACGTTTGCCCGATCTGCAGGGCATGCGTTATGAATTCGTATCACCTCCTAACTTGCCATGGACTTGACAGAATCTCCCAGAGAAACGGAGACATCAGCAGATTGTATTGGGATGCAAGCATCAGTATGAACTCTCTTTGTGACTGAACTGTTTTATTGTTTATATTTTTCTAGTTTATTTTGTTTCTAGTTTATATTGCTGTTTTTGTTTTGTTTTGTTTTGCTTCCTGATCCTTTGTAATGTCGCGGGCAGCCTGATCTGTATGGATTAATTTCTGGAATCAAGCCATATGCAACACACACACAATGGGAATATTCATTAAAATGAGATAACTGAGAGTTTAGTGAGTTATAAATTTCAGTCTTGGAATCTGATCAGAAAACTTTGTTTGAAAATTTTCGAAAAAGAGCTCAAATTTGAGAAAAAAGAAAACATGTTATAAAGCACGTGCGACCCTTTTTAAATTAAGAGACTCATTTGTTAATAAAATACCACTTTATTATCATTACGTTAGAACATGACCGCTATGCTTTTGCGATCTTACTACATCTACTGTCTTTTACATTTGCAGTGCTCACAGCGCCATCTCTTGGCGAGTAAAATAACTTTAACAATATAAATATAAATCGTAAACGATTAATATTACAATCCTTTTTCCAAGTTCCTTCATTAATTGAACTTAATCCTATTTAATTCATTCACTTCTATGTGATATGTTTAAAACTTCCGAATAATTCCTTTTTTTTTTCTTTTTTTTACGGTATATACCAGCGCTTCTAAAACTTTTTTCATTTTCATGTCCCCTTATATTTTCTAATAAATAATTTATTTCTGTGTTATACAATATGCACATAAAAAAGAGAAGTAGTATTGAGACATGTTTCAAGTATACAAAAATTAATGAAATAATATAACGTTTTAATGAGACGGATGGGGTTGTATTTTGCTGCATAACAAATTAAACCTTGGTGCAATATTTGACACTGCTGGGCGTAAAGAATGTTCAGTGTTTTATTTTAAATCACAGATGTTTTATCGAGGTTTGCATAAAATATGAGGAACATGCTTTCAGTATATTTGAAGAAATAAAATAAAAATATGTCTTATATACTCGCAGCGGGCGACAAGAATTAAATTTATGTATCAGAATTAATATCGCGACCCCAAAATTTCGCTTTGCGACCCCAAATGGGGTCGCAACCCACAGTTTAATAAACGCTGGTATATACGAACATTTTTGTTTTCCAATTTTCCCGGTACATCCGAGCATAACTTAGTACGGAAGTCTGGATTTCAGTATATATCTCATGATTGTTGCTGAGGGAATTTATACTTAACTTTTCATATGCATTAATTTCAAGGGTCAATGCCCAAATTTTCTCCTAATCTTGATTTATCTGTCTTCACACAGGTCAACGTACCGATCGAAAAATAGGAAATTATTTCATACTCCATCACGTGTTACAAATACTTCGCATTGCTTTAATTTTTTGGGAGAATTTAGCCATGACTCATTTTTTTCTTCTCCGTAATGAAACTATTTTTTAACATTCCCCCCTCCTGCTTAAAACGTATTGCTAATTTCTCGATCTTGAATTACAATTCATGGGTGGCTTCCTGTTATTTATTTTTCTTTCTTTTTTTTTTCGATTCTCGAGTCGGAGTGCATCGTCTGTCTTGGCTCGATTCCAGCTAAACAGACCGATTGGATGTTGGCATTGTTTGATGTGTATTGTGATCTTTTTTTTTTATTATTTATTCAACCTTTTCCATCGCTTGGCTGTTTCCTACAAAGATTTCTGTTTTTCCTTTTAAATCTGTTTCACCGGGGGTCTCGTTTCGGTGGCTGATTTGTTGAGAGTCAGATCCCACGAGTTTACTGAACCTCGTCTGGGCAGATATTTTTTTTCTTGCGTTTTCCCTTTCTTTATCGCGGCTCTTTAAAATCATACGGACTTCTGGTCACACGCACAAAATGCGAAAAGACGTTTACAACTCTAGTTCACCACTGATGTGCTTTAAGAAATCATTATCAAGGGACAGTGAGGAATTAATGAGTTTTTAAAAGTTTTACACCAATGATGTAATTGTCCAAGCCAAGCTGCCAGAACTTTAATCTGATAATGTATCTAGGCAAAAAATAACTTTCGTGCAACTACTCTGTTTATAACCACTACATTGGATAAGTTATAGGCAATGAAAATAAGCCTAAAGCTAATAGGCTTATTTTCATTGCCTATAACTTATAGAGAATTGCCTATAAGAATAACCGCTAATAAGCCTTTAATTAGCGGTTATTCTTATGTATTTATAATTAATTATTATTATCTTACTTAATAATCCTAGGCAAGGAAATAATACAAATACTAAAAAGATTGCAAATATAGATATGAAAAAACAAAGTACCCATTATTACAAATTTATTATAAATACTTTTTTTAAATGTTTGTTATTATCTAATAATTAATTATCGTTTTTTATTTATTAACTAATTTGTTATAAACTTATTATTTGTACTTATTATTACAGCCTGAAATGCTAGAAACAAAGAAAAATTAGAAAGCTACACATTAGAGGCCGAAAGGCATGCATGCATGCATTTTTATGAATGAAGTATGCATGTACCAAGAATTGAACGTTCGGCGAATAAAACGATGTTTACCTTGTAACGAAATGCGAATTTTTACAAGTACTATTCTTATTTATAGTTGTGGCTACATTGCCTATATTCTTACTTTACAGAGTAGTACATCTCTTACAATGCTATTACTGTGAATATGAATGTGAAACTATAGTTTCACAGTAATAGCAGATTTTAAAAAAAAGAGGAAAAAATACGAGTATGCTGTATACAGCATATTCGATTAAAAAAAAAATTTTTTTTTAAATCTTCGGAAAGATCGAGGGCACATATTTGACTTAATTTTATGCTAAACTGCCTGAATGTTCCAATAGTTCTACATTTTTTTTTTCGCGTTCAATTACCTTTCACATTCATACACTATGAAACTTCAGGGGTCCTAGCATTTTACGTCAATATTTGGCCTCATCAAAGTAATATTACTAAAGAGATATTTTTTCTTTACTCAATGTATTTCCTTTTATTTATTTAAACTCCTTTTTTTCCCTTCTTTTATCGGCTTTTATTTGCCGATTTAAAAAAAAAAATCTAGAAGGGATAGTAAGGTCTTAAACATTAGGATTAAAAAAAAAATATGAGAGAACTTCCTTTTGTAATGTATATGCTTAAAAGAAAATCTTAGAAATTTAGAATGTTTAGAATTTCTCAAAAAGAGATGAACTATTGAAAGCTTTGTGAACATTAGAATGTTCCCAAAGCTCAATAGTTTCTCTGACAAAAAATATCTGTCCCCCCCTTTTTCTAGATCTCTTTTGTGACTTTTTGAAAACATTGCTTTAAGAAAAGAGAATTTTACCACTAGGGATATTGGTTGTTCATTAAGTTCAATTAGATAACGGAACACTGATCTTAGATATATATTTTAATTTTTTTTTTCTCTGAGGAGATAATATTAATGTTAGCTTTTATAAGAAGTTATATACGACTCCCGAAAAGCAAATAATTATCTTTAGGAAATATGTAGGGTATTTTCTGACTGTGCATTTCGTTACAAGGTAAACATCGTTTTATTCGCCGAACGTTCAATTCTTGGTAGAAGCATACTTCATTCATAAAAATGCATGCATGCATGCCTTTCGGCCTCTAATGTGTAGCTTTCTAATTTTTCTTTGTTTCTAGCATTTCAGGCTGTAATAATAAGTACAAATAATAAGTTTATAACAAATTAGTTAATAAATAAAAAACGATAATTAATTATTAGATAATAACAAACATTTAAAAAAAGTATTTATAATAAATTTGTAATAATGGGTACTTTGTTTTTTCATATCTATATTTGCAATCTTTTTAGTATTTGTATTATTTCCTTGCCTAGGATTATTAAGTAAGATAATAATAATAATTAATTATAAATACATAAGAATAACCGTTAATTAAAATATTAACAATAAATTTCATATTGCAAATTCTATGTTTTTAAATAATTTCTATTTGTAATATTTTTAGTGTTTGAATATTTTTTTCACTGGGTGGGATTATTAATTAATTAAAATAATTATTATTGAATACAAATAGATGAGAATAACGCTGACAAAAAGTATTAAAATAAGTAAGTATGACAAATACGTGATGAACCCTTCTTCAATCAATTAAAAAAAAAAGAGTTGTGGCTACATATTACGAACTATGTAATAGTTCATCGTCAGGCAGATTGTTCATTGCGACAATCACACCAAATGCTCCTCGGCATGATGATGAACTGTTAAAATCGTTAGAAACATGCAGCCACCCCCTCTTTTTTAATTGGTTGTGGAATGTCAGAAGTGATCATTACGTACCTGTCATTCACAAATTTTACTGCAAGTATGAGAAATACTTTGCATTTTAATATTTGGGCTTCTAATTTTTTTTTAATATTTGTTTTTCTGTCACAATTGGATTAGTTTCTTGTATTGCGTGGGACACTTAACCCTCAAACCGGCCCATGAATTTGTTGCCACTATCAGGACTATCGGTCATATTGACCCCCAAGCCTAAAAAGCTGTTATTTTTGCGTTATTGCGATGGAACTGCATGTTGATATTGTGCACAGGGTTGTTTGATTTATATTAGTGACTAGCTGAAAACCCGCACTTCGCTACGGAGTACATTCAAATTAAATACAACGGTCAATGTATGCAATTAATGCCAAAAAATAAATAAATAAATAAATAAATAAATAAATAAATAAATATATATATATATATATATATATATATATATATATATATATATATATATATATATATATATATATATATATATATATATATATATATATATAATAATAATAATAAATACGACGATCAATATATACAATTGATGTAGAAAAAAAATATATATATTTATAAAAAAATCATAAGGGATATTTTTATAGACAAAATAATGTCCAATCGTCTGCCGCATTAGCAAGAAAAATTTTTTTTTTTTTGTCTATTTAGTTGTTATGCACGTGACGATAAATTTATTTAAAGTACCAGAAAAAGAAATCACGTGATCAGCATTTAATAAATGAAATTCTAAAAATTAATCTTTAAAAATTCATCAAAAATCAGGAAATGGAGGTAAAAATTCGAAAAAAATTTCATTTTGAAGGAATTTTTATCATCTTTCTCTTGATATAAATTTTATAACCCTCAATGTATTATTTTAAATGCAAACGTAAAAAAAGTTTAAAAAACAGCTTAAAAATTTAATTTTAAAAAATCTAAGAAGAATTTTTGAAAAATCTTTCTTACACTATTAGAAGAATCGCCATGCAAAATTTCAGCCCTTTAGGTCCAGCGGTTTGGTCTGTGCGTTGTATGTCAGTCAGTCAGTCAGTGAATGAATGAGTCAGTTACGGAACTGTTTTATATATATAGATGAATAGTGAGGGAAAAAATCATGTACACTTATTTATTAAATTTATTTAGTTTATTTCGATCTGGTATCTACATCATCAAATCGTAGGGCTCTTAAAAGAATTGCACAATGTTTCTCAGACATAATTGCTCGAAAAATTAGCCTGCCAGTGATTGAGGTAGAGAAGAGTGATGTCAAGGCTTCACAGGATACTTTAAAAATCCCACAGAACACTGAAATCCCTATCAGGACCGGTAGGCCTGTTATTGCTCAGTGGCGATAACAGGTCTACCGGTCATTTTGACCGCCATACTTTTGCAAAATTGCAACTTACTGGCAAATGGCGAGCATTTCTGAAACCCTGATGTGCTCTCCCTGATGTCCAGGAACTGACTGAGGATGTCAAAGCCAGCCAAGCTTTCACACCTCTCCCCCACTCCTGCTCCATCAGTTCCATCGCTGCCGGTCATAATGACCGGTGGGCCGGTTTGAGGGTTTCAAAAAGAAAAGAAAAAAAAAAGAGTTTGAACCTATATCCTTACAACCGGATATAGGTTCAAACTCTTATAAGTTTATTGATTTCTACTAGTTAGCGAAGTCGCCTGACAAGTCACTCACCACTTTAACTATGATTATAGGATTCGAAAAACGAAATATGAACCCGAAGAACTCCAACTCCTCATTTTGGAGTTGTGTAGAGATTGGAGTTTCGTCGTTGCTGCGCCCAACAAGACATGAATATGGTGAATAGGTGAGTAGGAAAAGAGAATGCAGTGAACACTTTTCTATGCGGCCACCCCTCTAAACGGCTATATTTTGTTCAGAACCGATTCAAGACTCCATAGAGCCAATGTTATGGAAGAAACCTCTTTTCGACTGTCACCCCTCATAGCGGCCACATTTTCTCGGAACCATGACTGGCCGCCATAGAGAAGTTGCACTGTATATGAGTATGAAAACGGGACATTAGGGCAAGTTCAAGTAAAATGAGTGCTTCCTGGGGAAGAATTTCAATTAAATGTATTTTATTCATTTGCGAGAAAACTTAGAACATTTGTGCTGCCCTAACTTTGTAGCTTTGAATTCTCGCCCTAATGTCATCAAAATTTATCGTCTTCTGTAGCATGTAACTCTAAATCACTAGTCGACATGGTGATATGTGGACTAGTGATTTATATTAACTATTAAAATACTCTACTTACATAAATAACACTTGTGAATGAAGGCAGATTAGTATGAATATCTTCAAATTCGTGATACTTTAAATGGCAACCAGTCTCAGATTAATAAGTATAACCCTTCTTCACACAGCAGAGCATTAAGGCTCTTGTGCTCTAACCCTATTGGATTCGCTCACCTCAATGTTAACCTACGGAAAAAAAAATTGTCTACTATTTAGAGCTACATAAATGTTGATAATCCAATAAAAGTGATATTTTCAGATAGCCTGAACTTTTCTGCACATTGCAACAGGATTCATTTTATAAATTTCGTCCAACAAAGGAATTTTGGATCGTTTAAAGCACAATTTACCAGATTTCCCTCCCGAATACTTTAAATTCTAAATAATTTGCCTTTTTTTTAATGCGACAAGGTGTAAAATTTCTTTCTCTATTACGGGGTAATTTAAAAAATAAACTCTGAAGTCGGAAATCCTTGAATAAATTTTATCTATAGGTTAACATTGAGGTGAGCGAATCCAATAGGGTTAGTACACAGCAGCCTTAACTGTGACTGTCTCTATGTGCGAAATGAAAATGGACTTATTAGTCTGAAAGTAATCGCCATTTTGACATTCCATTATAAATGTCAAGAAACTATTTTTAGTAATCAAGCTGCTTTATGTATATTACAGGGTAATTTGCTTAACTTAAGTATTTTGAAATTTCAGTTATACTCCATTCCCTTGTCTGTGCCTACATCAGTGACGTAATAAGAAGGATAAAATGAGAGTTTCGAAACGGAAAAGATAAATAACACGTAAGAAAAAGATGACATACTTTTCAATTTTCTTGAAATTCCACGTTTCGAAACGCCTGCGCAGAAAAAAAAAATCAATTTTGAAAGACGTTTGACGTGGAAGAAAACTCAATATCCCCCCACCCCCCCCTTTCTGATCTGTCACCATTTCCTTCAATGGAGATGTTTCATGAAACTTTTGTGTGATAAGAAATTTTTATTCGATGGGGATAATATTATAGCGGCTGAGAATGTAGGTCATGTTTGTTTATAGCAAATGTTTTGAATTATGATTATCTATAATTTTCTGATAAGAACGAAAAAAAAATTGTGAATTTTTCTATTGTTATTTGCTTCCTCTTTGAATTTTTTTTTTTTTTATTTATTTATTTTTTTACCAAAGTTTTTGTTATATGGAGAACAAATTTTGCAATTTGTCTAAAATTGTAAACTTCCTTTCATAAGGGTGTGTTCCATGCAAATTTTGCATTTTTAAAGTAATTTAAAGTTTATTACACAATTCCAGTAACGCTTTAGTTCTTTCCTTTGTAGGTTGCGGTGATTGCTCTTTGTCAGTCACTAGTGAAAATTCAGAGTAATTTCGCTTCCAGAAATCGTTTTCTTCTAGCATGCTTGTGGCGTTGCCGTTCGATGCCAGGTACCGCTGCTGACATCGAACGGCAAAATACGCAGACGATATATTCTGCCTTTCGACAAAAGTTCTTTGCTTTCTGATTGGTTAATTGGTAGCTCCATTTAATGAGATATTTGTATTTTTTAAAATTATCGCCTTTATATTTTATGTTCAAGATTTAAAAAAAAAAATTTTATTATAATTTTTTTTTATTTAAAAAAAACAGTAAATTTGTAATTTGTTGATCTATAGTTTAAAAACAAATTGAGTGTATTAATATGGTCTAAAAAACTAACGAAAAAAACCTACTTTTTTTTTTTTCTTCTTCTTCTTTTGACGTCCTTTTGAGCAACATCTAAACAGAGTAAACGTTTACTGTCCAAATAGGGCATTTCAACCATCCGCCTGTTTTGCCATTTTGACTATGCGCAGACAAATTTGCGCATCTTGTTACCATAAAGTTTTGTCCACGCTTTGTAATGAGATGCCCACATGATATAGTGGTTAGCGCCGTGAGCTTCCACGCAGTGGGCTTGTGTTTAAATCCCGAATAAGGCTTGGTCGTTACCGTGTTGTCCCGTCGTAGGGAGCAATGCTGGCTTCCCGAAATGGTGCTCCATAATAAAGTAGCCAGTAAGACTTCATGGTGGATAACAACAGGCGAATGTCTTACCACAAGAGCCTCCACATTAGAAATCCCCCCCTTTTAATGAAACAATGTTTATTTAAGCAAGTTATTACATAATATCAAATTTGATATTTATCGTTTTCAATATTTTCCATATTCTCTTTTGAGATACAGCAATCCAATACCTCAGACGTAATCAACACTACTTTAATTCCACAATAAATTAAAAAGGATGGCTACATGTTTCGAATTACCTTATGGTTCCTCGTCAGGCCGAGAAGCAGTAAGTGTGATTATCGCATCAAATCGATATCTCCTTTAAATAGATACCGAAATAAACAAGTCTTCATTGCATGTTAGTTTCCCGCACGTTAATTGTAAGCCGATCTCTCGGTGCTAAACGCCATAAAAACAGGTGCGAGAGATTTAAAAGGCGGGGGAGTTCAATAAACGATGGCCACATTTGTTCTTGTTAAAAAGAGATATCGTTTGAGGTTTATATATTTACTCTTGGGTCCCCTCTTCACTCCTTCGCACTTCTCGAGACGCGCTAGCGGAAATCAATTTGAGAAATGTGGGTGTTTAACTTCAGCGCAGAGTCAATATATTTTTCTCTGGATGTCCGTACTTATTTTGGACCGTTTCATTTGGAAAGGAGGAGAGAGTCAAGATGGAAGTTAGGATCGTTTATAGGAGATAGAGCGACTTTTAAAATGGTGGAGTCAGAGTGAAGTTGACCAAATAACTCAAACAATATATTGTTAGGATTATTAAGTTGCCGTATACGACGTTTTTATACTGTACTGTCGATGTGTATCCTACTATTTTACACCTGTACTTAAAGTACATTAATCGCGGAATGAAACATATCACGGTTTTGTCATTTTTTAAGGATATGTCTAAAATTCCCTGCAAGTTATCTCAATGAAATTTTTCACAGCGTTCCTTGCTTCGGGTTCAGTAACTGTCCTGAAGATTTTTGGATGCAGATGAGAATCCCTTTTAAAAGTGAAAAAATAAGATTTTTTTTCCCTTTTTAAAGTGATTAGAATTTTTTTAAAATAATTTTTTTCCTGCTGATTAATTATTTTGTAACCTTTTCCAAGCACAAAAGTAAAACAATTATTAAAATATAGTTAAGGGTCCGACAGATGTATGAAAAACCTAACACAATTTTGTGTTTGAATTTAAACCTTCTTTAGAAATTTTTTTCTAAATGTTCTGGTATTTTTTAAGAGTAATATGATTTTTAATCAAGACACATTTAAGAGAAAGAAATTTAAATATGTGTGTGTAAAAAAAGCAAACTACAAAGACAAACTACAGCAAACTACAGCAAACTTTTTCCCCCCGGACAGCCTTAATTTGATTTTGGAAGAAACTAGGCCACTGGTAACTTATTGGATTATCAACTACGTATGAGTTATAAAGAATTCAAAGTAATTTTTAAATTGCAACGGTAATAGAAGTTTATATTGACATCGTGTAACTAAGCATTTGAATCTAATCGTATAACAAAGAAATTAGGGTTTCCAAACATCCAGATGAAACGTTTCATCAATTAATAACAAACGGGCGAAACTGTTTCTTCTATTTGATAATAGTATATTGAACTAAGAATATTAATTATTATTCTATCATTTATATAAACAAAAAAAAGCATTTGACTATAATTACTGGGAGCGTATATCAAAACTATTTTACCGTAATTTCATATAATTTCATATATATATATATATATTTTTTTTTTTTTTTTTTCTTCAAATTCTCAATGTAAAATAATACTTAAAGTAGGGTTTACAAATACCTGGATTTTCTGTAAACACGGTTATCGAATAGTAATTTTGAAATTGTTTGACGGATACCGGATAACCGAATAAAAAGAAATATTACTGAACTTTAAAAATATTACTTTTATTGCTTTCAAATTTTTTAATACAAAATTTCATTTGTTTATAATTTAAATAACAGGATTTCTAAAATAATGCATTCAAATACATTCAGTGATGCGCAAGAAAGCCTAGATCTAATTTTTATACAGAAATTTCCAGAAACGTAAATGGCTCTCTCCGAATCTGTTGAAGTAGCTTTCGCTGTTTTCAGTGCCTTATACATCAGTTCAAGATTTTGTGTTCTCTTAGAAGTTCTCTTGAAGATGTTAAATTACTGCTTTAAAGTGATGCTATCATTTGATTTTCTTACATGTTTAACGTTGGAAGTGTTTGAAATGTATGAATTTAGTTCTTCATACAGTTATTGTTCTGGTTCACCATGGGATGCAAATTCTTCGCGCAAAATGTCGTCTTCATCCTCAGAATAGGGATGCGACATCGATAACAAAACATCGATATTCAATATTAAAACATCGCCCAAAAACCATCGATGTTTTTAAACATCGATATTTTAGAACATCCATTTTTTAAAACTGGTTTAGTAATCTCTAACATTAATGTTACTTCGGTTAGTCGTGGGGGGATGATTTAATTTTACTCTCTGATTGGGCTGACACAAATGAAAAAAATTTGGTTGCTCTTGCCTTGGGCTACATTGATGACTCAAAATTCTCGCTGTAAATATCGCCATGTTTTGCCTTCAAATGTCCAGATAAATTCGTGGTATTGCCAGAAGTTTTGAGGGACTTAGGCAAATATTGCATTTTGCCAATTTGTCAGAGGTTTTGCAAAAATTTTTCCAATCGGTACTTTTGGGAGGCATCTTACTAATAATATTAACGTCAACTTATATAAAACCAGAACAAAACAAAAACTTAAATGGCTGCTCTCGTGTATATACTATTTGTAAAATAAAACCCCATGGAAGGTTCTGGAATGTCAGGCACATTCCAAGCGCTCTGATTAGTTCATTGGTTGTTGACTGCCATTTGTCTGTTTGCTAAGGAATCGTTCCCCCTTTTGTATTCGTCCTTTTCAGAATTCAGACTTACATTTACTGTGAAAATTATGCTACGTGGTAAATTTTTTTTATTATGGTACTTTTTCATTTAAAAAAAACATCGAGACAACGTAAAACATAGAGTACAAAACATCGATGTTAAAAAAACATCGGCTTCAATAAATCGATGTTAAAAAAACATCGGCTTCAATAAATCGATGTTTAAAACATCGATGTTTTGAAAACATCGACATTGATGTCGCATCCCTACCTCAGAATGCTCTATAGTCCCATCAGGGAAAAGTCTCTTCATAGGAGCTGTAGCAAAACTTAGAATATATTTTGTTGGAACATTTGTAGGATCAACAAGGAATTTCATTAAAACCTTACTGTTGTCAGTTTTTTGGGATCCAAAAGCTTGTGAAATTGGCGTTTCGATTCACTTTATACGAATTTAATGCAAACTTTAGTTTTCAACTTTTCTTTTAATTTTAATGTGCAATGTGCTTCCTTGAATACATTTTGGAAACTGATTTCCCAAATATTTCACAAATTAGAAAATAATATGTCAAAATGTAAATTTCAAAATCTATTTTATATGGAAAATTAAAAAATATGTAAGTTGCGGATATCCGAAAAATATTGGACGGATATCGGATAAGGTTAAAAAATCAAAAACCGCGTATAACGGTTATGGATATATCCGTTTTGATAACCCTAAAAGAAGCTCAGAGTTTTAGTATTAATAGCTTTTATTAATAGCTTGAAACATGGATATTTTAATTTTAAGAGAAAGGATCACAAACATAATTTTTCTGCGTGTTTGATAGAGAAAAATAAATATTTCAAAATTCAACATTAGACTGTATAAAATATGTTACACGTGAACGTGTATCAAATCTACAATATATATAAAGCAGTTCTGTAACTGACTGACAGATAACGCACAAACCAAACCGCTGGACCTAAAGGGCTGAAATTTTGCATGGCGATTCTTCTTATAGTGTAGGGGTGCACTAAGAAAGATTTTTGAAAAAATATTCTTAGATTTTTTTAAATTACATTTTTAAGCTGTTTCTGTAACTTTATTTTAAAGTTTGCATTTAAAAGAATAATCTCAGGGTTATAAAATTTATATTACGAGGAAGATCGTAATAATCATTTATGTGCTCCTCTTCATCAGCATTAGAAGCAGAATCTTCGATTTCAGAATGATTCATTTTAATTACTTCCACAATATTTTCATCAGTCGGATTTTCACATGTAATGACTTCTTCCTCACATGTTTCGAGCAATTGCATGTCACAATCTGAGAATGATGAAATTTTGTGCTTTTCTATCCACATCGCGATAGGTAAATCTTCATCATCTTCTTCAACATTCTTTGCTTCTTCAACATTCGTTGTATCTTTAACACTCTTAAAATGTTTAAAAAAATATAAATACTGCAGTCGACCGAGAAAAATGTTCGATATATCCGATTCTTAAGATTTCGGAGGTTTGCTATGAAAGGATAAATTAGCATTTAACACTACAGGAAAACGGCAGGACTTAAATTTTCGTTCGTTATGTCCGTGAGTTCGTTATACATCGGGTTCGCTATAAACTTTTCCTTGATCGGATGACCTCATACACTGTTCTTGGGGTTTGAATTCTTATACTAATTCCGCATAATTAATATAGACGACACAGTCTTTTTAACGAAGATATAAAATAACCCTTTAAAATAAAATCTTTTTCGAATCTTTACCTCCATTTTCTGATTTTTGGTAATTTTTTAAAGATTAATTTTTAGAATTTAATTTATTAAATACTGATCACGTGGTTTTTCTTTTTGTGATACTTTAAATTAATTTTGCGTCACGTGCATAACAACGAAATGAATTGACAAAAAAATATTAAAATACGGTAAAAAATAAAATTCAACCACTAGACCAATTGAGATGGAAGTTTTTTGAGAATTTAATTAAAATTAGTGTGTTTTATGTATATTAAACATACAAATTAATTCCATACATTGACCGTTGTATTTAATTTGAATATTTTCTTCTACATTATTTTGTCTATAAAATTTTCCGTTACGATCTTTTTTAATTTTTAATTTTTTTAAATTTTTTTTTTGGGGGGGAGGGGGGGGGGCATAAATTGCATTCATTGACCGTTGCATTTAATTTGAATGTACTCCGTAGCGAAGCACGGGTATTCATCTAGTATTAAGATAAACATAACTACATTTACATTTCCTAAGTTTATTTGTTTTAGATTCCTGGACACAAACATAGTGAAAGCGTCTAACAATTAGAGAGCGAATTACGCGGCGTTTACGTATGTCAAGTTACATACGTCATAAAAATTTAGATATAGACGACCGTAACTCCATGAAAAATACTGAAAAGTGTAATTAAGCCGAATTTACGTTATTTATGCAGATCATCATGAAAATTTAAACAGATATACAGCGAATCAATGGCCTCGAAAAAATTAGAACCTTCTATTTACATGTCTGCTCTGACTTACAGTGTACGTAGATTTAACACGATGGAGCGAGAATATTGGCGGAATCAGCAGTTCTTTGGGAAAGAAAGAAGTCCTCGTGTATAATTTTAATAGCTCGCCAAGGCAGACGTACACTAGAACATGTTGAGTCACCGAGACATCAGCGGCACTCAAGTAGAAATCCCAGGGAGATAACATGCGAGAAACAAAATTGCAAAATAGTATACATAAGAGTTTTGGGAAGTCATGGGAAAGAAGCAGCTGTAAAACGGGGAACATGGCAAAACATAGAGAACTGCAGATAATGAAAAGATGATTGGATTGAGAAAGGTTATAATCCAAAAGTGCTTCAAAGGAAAAGAGATGAATAAGGGGTATTTAAAATTATACATTAAATAGGAATATTTATCGAAAAGGAACTTTCACGAAGCCTAATCTATATATATAAAACAGTTCCGTAACTGACTCACTGACATACAACGCACAGACCAAACCGCTGGACCTAAAGGGCTGAAATTTTGCATGGCGATTCTTCTTATGGTGTAGGGGTGCACTAAGAAAGATTTTTGAAAAATTCTTCTTAGATTTTTTAAATTAAATTTTTAAGCTGTTTTTGTAATTTTTTTAAAGTTTGCATTTAAAATAATAATTTGAGAGTTATAAAATTTATATCACGAGAAATATTATAAAAATGCCTTCAAAATGAGATGTTTTTCGAACCTTTACCTCCATTTTCTGATTTTTGGTGAATTTTTAAAGAATAATTTTTAGAATTTAATTTATTAAATGTTGATCACGTGATTTCTTTTTCTGATAATTTAAATAAATTTATCGTCACGTGCATAACAACTAAATAGACAATATATATATTTTTTTCTTTCAAATACAGCAGATGATTGGATATTATACAAAAAAATAAATATCGCTTACGATTTTTTTTATAAATATATATATATATATATATATATACGTATATATATATTTTTTTACTTCAATTGTATACATTGATCATCGCATTTATTATAAATATATATATTATTTTTTTTGGCATTAATTGCATACATTGACCGTTGTATTTAATTTGAATGTACTCCGTAGCGAAGCGCGGTTTTTCACCTAGTAATTTATAAACCTTATAATCTATAGTATTTTGTAATCTGATGTACCAATGGAATAAAATCCTGATTTTTAATTCCAATTTTTCCGGCCAATATTTCGAATCAGGGTTGATTAAGATTTCGGGCAAAAAGAAAAACCAAATCACTCTCCAAAGTGCAGTGGAGAATGCTAATATAAACGTTTGTATTAGCTTCCCTCTCAGCCCTTGGGAGAAAATTCGATAAGAAAATTGGATCCCCTCTCCCTGTCTCCAGTTTAAAAAAAAGGGAACAGCCGCATTATTTTTTCAATAATATATATTAAAAGAGTAAAATGCTATGAATATTGTCTGTTAATTTGTATTTAAAAATGTCTTTTCTTGTTTATCTTTCATTGTTCAGTATAGTTATTTATGTTTTACTGAATATAAACTATATATAATGCATAGAATGATTTTACTTTCCGAAAACTCGTCGAATAAAATAGCTATAAATTTCAATACACTGGAAAAAGATGGGTTTACGTGAATCTTATTTGACTTCTGATTTACCCCGAAGTGGAAAATACTTTTATTCGAACTAAAAATTGCAAGAAAAACCGCGTCTCGTAAGTAAATTTACGACTCTAAAAGCGATACTGCTCTTTAAATTCGCATTGTGAGGTGGAATTTGATTACACGGTAACTTTTGAAACTGCGGTAGTAACAATAAAAGGAGTCGTTAATCGAGGATCGTCTTTTAAAGTGAGGGCCATTAAACGTTTGTTAGATTTTCCCATTTATTGTTATTGGTGAAGATAAAACAGTCGCCTAAAAATGCTGTAAATTGAAAATGCTCTCAAGATGTCGTTTTAGCACGTATCTCATATCCTTGTGAGATGATCACAATCAGAAAATTTTTCAGGGAAAACCAATTCCAAGCGAGGTTCATATGACTTGATTTTGAAAGTCAATATTTTTTCGCGGCAGTGGTAAACCAGCTGCTTCGTTCGAAATTCCAGCAGACTGAAGAGTAAAGATATGCATTCGTATTTGAATAATAAAGTAGGTGTGGAGAATATCCTATTTTATTCTACTGCGTATTACTTATATTTTGAAAAATGCTCTATAAAAACCTTATAAAAAAGAAACAAAATGAAAGCAGATATAAAGTGCGTGTAAATGCTTCAGTTCTCTACTAATCTACCCTATATATGTACGTACACACACACACACACACACACACACATATATATATATATATATATATATACAGTCGAACCTCCATATATCGAAGTAGCAAAATGCAGAAAAAAAATTCGATATATAGAAATTTCGATATATAGAATTGATCTTAGTTTTATCATAATTCTCCTAAAACATTAAAATTAAAGCTAATTTTCGTATACGAAACTTCATTTCCAATTTATATGTGAATCACATTAAATGAAAGTTAATAACGAATTAATGTTAAAGATTTATTGAGTACTATATACCAATAAAAAAACAATAATCCAGACAGTGGTTACAGTGATCACAGTTACATTCTTAGCCAGTTTTGCGGAAAGTTCATCAAAGAAATGCTCGCATTTATTCAGTCCATTAAAAAACTTCATCAGGGACAATTTCCGCGATTTGAAGTCCACGAAGTATTAATTCAAACGCCAAAAATTGGGAGATTTTATTCTAAAGTGGAATAAAATCTCCCAATATGTCGTGAACAAAATTTCGATATATAGAGATTTTTTCGATATATAGAAACAGTTTTTCTATGTAATGAACATGGAGATTTGCTAAGAGTTCGATATATAGAAAATTTCGATATAGGGAAGTTCGATATATGGAGGTTCGACTGTATATATATATATATATAATTAGCTAAATTTTGTAATGTTTCTCAGTTTACATTTTTCCGATGTTTAATGTTTTTTAAAATTTTTAATTAGCCTTACGCCAGGAGGCGGGGGTGCCATAGGTGACCAGGGGTCCTTGCTAGTGTGAATAAATAAATAAATGAATTTTGATGACCTATTGTTTCTTCCTTACTCATGAAATATGTTTCTAACGGCCTGCTTTAATTCACAACGATAATTTAATGAAACCATTGTCACTCATTTTGGTTTTTAATCAGCTCATACAGCCGTTAGTTAGACGATAATTTAACGTTAAAACATTTCTGAAATGTTATATACACAGCGTCTCACAAGACTTTTTGGTTAATATATACCTCTCAATTCACCGATCAATTAATACATTTCATAATTATATTCCAATAACTTGCATGAAACATATCCCGATTAAAACGATGATACATAATATTAAACTCATTTGTATCTGAGAATTATTTTTTGCATCTAGTTCATTCTGTTACATTATTTTTAGATGTATACATTTCATAAAAATATGTTTAACTTTGCTATGAAAGAATATTATGCCGTGTAAATCCACGTCATTTACGTTCAAATAAATTACACGTTAGGGCTAAAAGAAAAGTGATCCAACATTTACTGTCCGATCAAACGAAAATAAAAAGACATTTTTTTTTAAATTTTATAATAACATCCTGGATTACCATTAAATATTAAAAAATTGCTTAATCTTGGATTCACTTAGAGTTTTTTATTTTATTTTATTTTATTTTTTATTATTAATATTATTATTATTATTATTATTATTATTATTATTTTTATTTTATTTTATTTTATTTTTTTATATTTATTATTAAATTTCTGGCTCGGTTTCGTTCTACGTATATTCATTCAAAACTTCAGTTTTTTATTTTGCAGAAATGTTTTTGAATTTCAGATTTTAGTTCTCGTCAAGCATGTGCAGTCGGATTTATATCTGAATATTGAGGGTATTTTTTTATTCATTATTACAGTGAGGTAATATATACAGCAGCCAGAGTAGCACATTACTAGTAGTAAGCTGGGTCTTGGCAGAACTAGTAAAGATTTTGCAAAATATAATCTGTTCAAGGGGGCTGTATTCTATTTAAAGCTCATATTCCGAAGATATCAAAACTACATTTGAAATTACAAGATATTTATACTGATTCGCTAGTTCAGTGGTGCGCAAACTGTGGGTCATGACCCAAGGAGGGGGGGGGGGGGGGGTCACGAAATAGTGGAAAGGGTCGCAGATACTTTGAAGTAATTTTATATCACACTGAAATATTTATTTAAAAAGTATTCTTTTAATTTTATATAACTGTACATATTTAATATTTTTTATTTGCATTTGGAAATAAATATATTATACTGTTAAATAAGGTAAAAATATTACCTGAGGTCCAGGCTCACACCTTACCATTAATTTAAATTTTTTTTTTAGTTTGATAAATTAAACAAAGTTTATAATTTTTAATGTTTTAATAAGAAGCTAATAATTTTTAAATCCTTCTCTTTTTTAATTTTGATGATCGTTAATTTTTACCTAAATGAAATGCAAATATAACATGAGGTTTTTGTAACACAAGATTTTGCAAAAACAGGTGTGGAGGGTGACCAAGACATAATTGTTATTTTGCCGAGTAGATATATATCAAAAACCTACAGTTCATCGACTTTTGAAAATAGTTTGTCAAAATTTGCTTATTTCTTGTTGTTAACATTTTTCTAATTATTTTTTAAAATTGCTACTACCAAAAAATTTTCATCGGGGTCAAGAGATTTTTTATATAAAGAAAGTGAATCGCGATCAAAAAAAGTTTGAGCACCACTGCTCTAGATAATTAATAAATCTAGGATTACTGACTCTAGCATAAGACGTATACCCCTTATACCACAATTCTTCCTATATTACTGCTGAAAATATGTTCTGTTTCCGAACTTCCTTGGGTCTTGATCATCCAAAGATGGGATGAAAATGTTAAACTGGCTTTCGTTAGATTATTCATGTTTTCAGAATTTTTATTCTTATATTTTGTGAGTCTAAAATTTTTGTTCTTTTCTTTAACATAGTGTTTCATTTCAACTCGGTTAGGTACAGCATATCTGATAACCCTCTCTAGCGTAACAGATAGTCCATATTGATCATGTAGATCTGCCAAGTTTGGGAATATTCAGTGTCGCATTTTTAAAATTTGTTTCAGGCAATAATGCGTTTTATTCCATGGGATAAGACGCACAGGAGACCTTTTATGAGATCTCATGTTTTCTATTTTGAATTGTATGATGTTGTTTAAATCCTCATACTGATAAAATACAGATAAAAAGGACTATCCTGATAAAAAAAATTTTTGAAAGCCTAAAATTAAATTTTTTTTTCTGTTATACTAGCTCAATACCCGTGCGTCACTACGGAGTACATTCAAATTAAATACAACGGTCAATGTATGCAATTCATTTGTATGTTTAATATCCATAAAACATACTAATTTGAATTAAATTCTTAAAAAACTTCCATCTCAATTAGTCTAGTGGTTAAATTTTATCTTTTACCGTATTTTAATGTTTTTTTTTTGTCAATTTATTTCGTTGTTAGGAACGTGATGCAAAATTAATTTAAAGTATCACAAAAAAAAAAAGAAACCACGTGATCAACATTTAATAAATTAAATCCTAAAAATTAATCTTTAAAAATTCCCCAAAAATCAGAAAATGGTGGTAAAGATTTCATTTTAAAGAAATTTTCATGATCTTTCTCGAGATATAAATTTTTTAACCCTCAGATTATTATTTTAAGTGCAAACTTTAAAGAATGTTACAAAAGCAGCTTAAAAATTTAATTAAAAAAATCTAAGAAGAATTTTTCAAACATCTTTCTTAGTGCACCTCTACACTATAAGAAGAATCGCCATGCAAAATTTCAGCCCTTTAGGTCCTGCGGTTTGGTCTGTGCGGTATCTGTCAGTCAGTCAGTCAGTTACAGAACTGTTATATATATATATAGATTACTAAAATCTGATAAAGTGTTTGTAAAATAACAGAAATAGTACACACTTAAGGATGTAAATGCTTAAATTATAACAAATATTAAAAAGAAAATTCTGTAATATTTTTTAACATTCGAAGCCTATTTTTTTCCCAGTTTATCTATGATAAACTGTAATCGTAGTTACTTTTGAAATGCATAAATTTTTACGCAATAGATTTCAATTTACTTTCTGAAATATCAAGATATTTGTGCTGATTCATTACGTCATCAATAACTTTCAAGATTGCCATCTCTAGCGGAAAAGTTGGAATTAAATTTGTAATCCGAATCAGAGCATCAAGCATCCGAAAGAAAGATATTGAATTTCCTCTTTTCAGCTAATATAACCTTATCCCAGCAATCAGATTTAATACTTATGGATTTCGAGAGTGAAAATCTAAACTTTTATTTTTCTTTCCCTTGGAATTTTTTCTTATTTTTTGCTTGCCATATTCGGCCAGGTAACTAGAAGCAGAACACATTAATCGCTTAATCTTTGGATTAACACTTATTTCCTCTTTATGATTCATGTAGTTCAACTAAATATTTAGCCTTGGATTTTTTTAAAATGCGTCTGAAAATAATGTGTTTTATTTCAAAGGACAGCTTTAGGTTTTCAGGTGTTTTTTCTTTAAATTCTATGATTTGAGCAAAGCGTCTTATATCTTCATTAACTGTTAAAGGACCTCAACTACTCGTATTTTAGCAAATTTTTTGATAGATTTCTCTTTATCTAAGCTAAGAATAATTTCCATATTTAACTTCATATTCATTCTTCCATCAGCCGTAACAATAAAACATTTAAAAACTAAAAATTCTGAGAAAGTTTCATTGAAGAAATGACCAGTATTTTAAATGTTGCCCATTTTTTTTAGTTATAAAATAATGTTATTCCAAACGATTGCGTTGTATTTACGATTAATTTTGTCCCTTATAATCTCCAAATCATCTCAGTGTTAATCACAAAGCTTAGAGCCTCAAGGTCACTCCAAAAATCGTTTCAAAGATTCAATGTACAGTTTAAATTTTTTTAAAAAAGAAATAAAACTTACAATCTTTAATTAAATTTTGTCAGAGAAAAATTAAAGATTTATTTAAAAGGGTAATACTGAGTTCTTGGTACTAATGTATTAACATGATAAAACCAGTGTATTAAAAATTAGGTATAAAATTTTACAATTCACTGCTATCACTGCTTCATTAAGCATGTGAATTAATTGCCATGGGCACATGGGGTACATGGGCAACTTTTAGTACAAAATAAAAATATGTTTGTGAAATAATCCCACCACTGTGCTGATAGCGCCATCTGTAGAAGGTTTTGAAGTACCTTGGGGTTGGCAGTTTTATGTTTTGATTCGAATAAAAGTGTTTCGTTAGTTCATAACAGTCGTTCATTTTGTGTGATTGATTCTCAACCTAATTAAACACTAGGATTTAATTTGAAATAGAACAAGTAGCGAAATGGAATTAGATCTGAAAGATTGGACGAGGTATAAAACTTTAACAATGTTAAAGAATTCTTCTCCAGAGGTCTCAAATTTACCTCTGGAGGTGCGGGGTCAAGTGTTCCGGTTTCGTCACTTGACTCGGTTCAAAATTACGGGACCGATGTTCTTAATTTGGATTAAGTCAGAATTAATTTGGATTAAGTCAGAATAATGGTACCTCGTCTTAAAGTGAAGCTGTTTACTTCTCTTCTCCATAGGACCTAAGTCCTATGGACTTGGTGTAGGCTTTCCTACACCAAGGGGATTGGAAACAACAGAATTCTTAAGTAAGAAGAACCCTAATTCTCTAATCTGTAAGCAGTAATAACGGGTTGACCTTTCGATCTGAAATTTTTAGATTGACAGGCGTTTATTACTTGAATTCCCGGACTACACTTACATATGCTATTAAAAAATTTACCCACGAGAAAGTTAAATTGAATACCAAGCAAATTCGAAGGCAACACTATCTTCCAAAAGTAATGTTTTGGTCTTATCTTTATATCAATCCCTCTTCTCCCTAGCGGTACTTTAGCAGTTCTTTTGGGGTGCTGCTCTTAACAAATTAACTTAAACCTAATAATTTCGCGATCCTGTGCGAAGGGCCCCACAAAACCTGCTATTTGGAGAAGACAGGACGCGCTAAAGAAGAAAAATAACCTCTGGTAGAAGGGAGGCCGCGCGACTCGTAGGGTAGAAAATAACCTTAAGCGTTGGCCTACTGTAATTAAATGAAGACACACTCGCTTTTCTGGTATGAGTCATCGCTGGTTATGTCTGGGGGTTGAATATCGGAGCAAGTATCTCACGATATAGAAAAGGCGGACTGAACTGTTTTTAGAGCTACTTTTTGATTGTTATCTTTAAGTACTTTATCTCAAGAACTTTCTTATATTATAATTTCAATATATTTAAAGCCTGTATTTCCTATGCAAGAAAATTTCTTACTTTAGAGAAGGAAATAAAGAGCTTCGCTTGTACTTAATTTCATAAAAAAGAAAAAATTATTTTTAATTTTTATTTATTGTTTATGCATTTACTAAACAGGAGAAAATTTTTTATTTTAGGAAATTAAAAGTCTCAAAATTTTGCATTAGAAAGGATTTCTTTGTTTACATATAATTTTATGAGGAAAAATTATATCTTTCTATTTACTCACAGTAAATAACAAACTCACTATAAACTGTTTTGCCTCTAGAACTACTTTTAGATTGTTATCGGCGAATTTTATCTAAAGAAAAATCTCGTCTTTTTGATCACATTGTATTTTAAGCTTGTCTCTCTTTAACTTCGACAAAAGTTGTTATTTTTTAGATAAAAAGTGGACTGTACGACTGAAAAACATCTAATAAAAGATATTTTTGTGTCAAAACTTAATTTTATGAAATTTTTTTTTTCAAAATTTCAGTTTGAAAATCCTTTTGATTTAATTTCTTTTTATCCTCTAGAGAAAATGCAAATTGTGTTTTAGAGTGAAGTTGAGATTTGGGATGGTAAAAAAAAATAATGGTTGTCAACTTAAAAATGAGATGCTTCAAAAGAAGACGTCAGTTTGTAACGACATTTTGCCAGGGGTTAAGACTGAATCCAAAGCTTAAGGCTGCTGTGTACTAAGCCTATTGGAATCGCATCACCTCAATGTTAACCTATGATTAGATTGAACGATTTTTTTTAAAAATTGTACATCATAATAGTGAAAGAAATGTTACACCTTTGGGCATTTTGCCGGTTTTCTTTTTTAAAAATGCAAATAATATTTTAAAATTTAAATTATTTGGAGAAACATCTGGTATAGTGTGCTTTGAACGCTCAAAAACTGCTGGGCGAAATTTATAAAACGAATCCTGTTGCAAGGTGCGAAACAAGGTGCGATTTATAAAACGAATCCTGTTGCAGGCTATCTGAAAATACCATTTTTATTGAATTATCAGTATTTATTCGTATATAGCTGTCAATAGTAAACACAATTTCTCGATAGGTTAACAATGACGTGAGCGAATCCGATAGGGTTAGTACATTGCAGCCGGCATTGTGCCAAATTAATTTGAGTGAAGTATCCCGGAGTTGTAAGGAAGGTCACGACGACGTTCTCTGGCATATTTACCTCTTCCTTTATGAGACAAACGATATAGTAAGTTGACCGATATAGTAAGCTGGATATATTTTTTTATTTGTGTATTTATTTTTTTTCTCAATTTCCACGACTTTGAATTTTTCTCTCTCTTTTTTACACAGTGAATTTTTGTCAGACGTGTTATTGACACTCCATATTCGTTTCTCCCAACAGCCTAGTGCCAAAGTAACGAATACCTGGCAGATTCGAGATTCCGACTTGTGTCTTCAAGTTTCTAGGTCTTTGTAGTTCCAACTTAAGTACCTTAGGATCTTGAGCAAGTGTTTGTAGTGGGTAACCTTATGGAAATCATACCATATATGAAACACTGAGTTAGTGTCTCTATCGGTGTTTCTTGTTTCGTAGTAAATTGACATTATTCACTAAGTAAATTCACACTCTCTCTCTATTCTTGATTATTTAACTATGCGAGGGCTGTAAATAAAGTAATGGCAACATACTCGTAAAACATTTTTTAATGTACGTACAAACAAAATTACATTGCATTCCTTCAATATAATCACCAGCAGAGTCATGTACCTTTTGCCAGATGTCAGGAAGCCGTAGGATACCGTTGGCAAGGTGTTGTGTGTTGATGTCAGCGACGGAGCGCCCTAATGCTCGGACACAGACGGCACGTCAGGAAAATCTGATGCCTCGAAGGGGTTCTTTCAACTTAGGAAAGAGGTCGTGTCAGGGGAGTACGGAGGGTGTTCCAACAACTTCCGGGTGCAGATGGTGCTGTAACCATGGGCAATC
The DNA here is from genome assembly GCA_907164885.2 of Dolomedes plantarius. Taxonomy (NCBI): domain Eukaryota; kingdom Metazoa; phylum Arthropoda; class Arachnida; order Araneae; family Dolomedidae; genus Dolomedes; species Dolomedes plantarius. Next base: position 110,355,917 of record OU015502.1, read on the forward strand.
TTGATTTTAATCCCCGCCCGCTGATCACTTTTTGTAAACAGGATTTAGAGCGGTAGAGACGGCACTGTCCACTTCAACGTCACGCAGCAAGTACCGATTCGACTGGATCTACGGTTGTATGTACTCTACACATTGACTACAGCTCCACCTCACTCCTCCGATATCCTGTTTGAGCATGCCGGATGTTCTACGACTTTCTGGACGACGTTGCCACTACTTTATTTACAACCCTCGTATACATTAATATTTACAAATATCTGCATTGTACACTTTGAAATCATATTCAATTGATAACTCTCTCTCACTACAACCTCTCTCAACAACGTTGCACTTTCAACTGCGCCCTCTACAGTCTGTAGCAGGGGTGTACAACCGCCGCCTGTGGGCCGCATGCGGCCCAAAGCAAGTATTATTGCGACCCAGAGAGAGAGAGAGCTCAAAGCGAAAAATATTAATAGTCTGCCTCTATTTGAAAAGTAAAGCTTGTATTTTTAAGCTTTATTCTTTGTCGATGGATGAAAGCACTGACGCTACTGACACGGCTCAATTTGCGTCTTTATTAGATGTATAAATGACGAGTTTATTGTAACTGAAGAAATGGCTTCTTTAGTACCGTTAAAAGACACGACAACCAAGAGAGTTTATATGAAGCAGGGAAGAAAACATTGGCGGGATTCTGATTGTTGTTGTTCCTAATGCCTCCTGCCGGAAGTCCCAGACCAGGTTCATAAAGGATTCAAGCTGAGTAGCGCTGCTCCGTTTATAATAGCACCACAAGGGTCGGAGTCCGACTTTGCTATGTGCCACCACAATTTTGACCAAGCACCCCCAAGGGAGACATCTGGGGGGGATCATACCTTCTCCATCCAATGACCTCAGAGACAGACTTTCCGGTATACGGATTTAACGTGCCCATATCCGGCCTAGACACGAAACGCTATTCTCATTGACTCTTGCCAACATATCTGATATAGTTACAGATGGTGCCCCAGCTATGATAGGCAAAAAAGAGGGACTTGTAAGATTAATAGAAGAACGATGCCATTGCTATTGAAAATTCTCTTTTGATGAAGTACCATTGAATAATACATAAAGGAAATTTATGCGGAAAAGGCTTTAAAAAAGGACCACGTCATGCAAACGACATTCATTATTCATTATGACGATTTGGTCGTCAAAACTGTGAATTTTATGAAGGCTCGGGGATTGAATCATCGCCAGTTTCCGGAATTTCTTAAAAGCTTGGATGCTGAATATGGCGATATCGTATACTTTAATGAAATAAGGTGGCTCAGTGGAGAAAATATTGAAAGTCTTAAAAAGATTTTATAGCCTACTTGATGAAATCAAATTGTTTATGACATTGAAAAATAACCTGTTCCAGAACTTGATGATAACTTGCTTGCAGATTTAGCAGGTTTTGATAGATTTGAATGACTCAAACCCATTTAAATGACTCAAACACCCGTATTTAGGGTAAAAACCAACTTATCAGTCCAATGTTTCAAATCATAAACGCGTTCCATATGAAAATTAAATTATGGCAAGCCCAATTAAATATTAACAATTTAAAAAAAAATAAATTAAATTAAATTTAATTAATTAATTTATTTTTATTTATTTCGAGACGCTGACGAAGCATAATTCTAAAAATGGTATAAAATACTCAGTCTTACCTTTCGATTTAGTACAAGAATTTGAAAATTGATTTCAGGACTTTTGGAAAAATAAGCAATTGTTTTGCATCTTTGCTACTCTATTTAAAGTCAATATAGATATAAAGCTAGCAAATTTTCAAATGGAATGCATAGAGTTTCAGTCTGACATCCAACTTAAAGAGAAATCAAGTCTCTTTGTTGTACTCATAAGTCATACCTGCCAAGAGATAAATATCCCTTACTGCATAGTCATGCGTTATTCTGATCATCAATGTTTGTAAGCACGTACATCTATGAATAACTATTTTCAAGAGTGAAGCACACTGAGTCAAATTAGAACCAAACTATCGGATGAACATCTTGCCAACTCCCTGAGAATTGCAACCATTTCACTTAACCCAAATATTGAAGCTTTAGTCTCTCAAATTCAATGCCAAATATCACATTAATTTTATGACTCCTATAGTTATCTTTTTAATTATAAATAAAATTTATAATGAAATAAATAAGTATGCTGATTATACATTATACGTTATTTACTCATTAATTATTTTTAATGTTAGGTAAATTTTTGTGTGGCCCAAAACAATTCGTATTCTCTCAATGTGGCCAGTGGCGTAGCGAGCATAACTGGCGCCCGGGGCACGATACCTTTTTGCCCCCCCCCCCCGAAAAAACATATAGTAATATAATATACAGTGGAATCTCGATCGATCGTTTTCGGATCCATCGTTTTTCCGTATGTGTCGTTCATTTTATCCAGTCCCAACGATCATATTGCTTTGTTATGTTTCCGCATCTATCGTTTTCCCGCATTTATCGTTCATTTCAATCGGTCCCTTGAAAAACGATAGATCGAGATTCCACTGTAGTTGAATTAGTTAAAAGGACTATTTGGCGCCCCTCTGCGAGTGGCGCCCGGGGCTTGATAGACCCCCTTGCCCCCCTTTGCTACGCCACTGAATGTAGCCCAAGGAAGCTAAAAGGTTGGACACTCCTGGTCTATAGGGAATATTTCCCACAACCCTCGTTCTTGCCTGAGATTATACATACAACAAACTTCCAATTATTCATTTTAATCAGTGCTCGGGTACATGATCGGAAAACCGCAAAACATTAACAAACCCGAAATGGCTCGCTGCGTACTCAGTACGCAGCGAGCTTTAACAATACTACTTCATCTTTAACAGTACTACTTCGTCTTTAACAGTACTACTTCATCTTTAACAGTACTACTTCGTCTGTAACAGTACTACTTCATCTTTAACATTACTACTGTTAAAGATGAATTATTCTGCGTTCTTGTATGGACAGGTCATAATTAAGAGAATCACAGTATACAAAGAGTTTAAGGTTTTCCTATGGGGAAAGTTGTCTCTTTTAATTTGGTATTCTTTCGGATATTTGTACAACCAAAAACTTAGTTTTCAAAGTAATTAGTACAAGGGTACGCATAGACATCTAAGAAACATGGAAAATAAAAAATACTATGTTGGCCTGGATGTGTTATAATTTTTGCATTTATTTTTTCAATTTTCACAACTTTGATTTTTTTCTCTTTTTTAATTTTTGCCAGAAGTTTCACTGACTCCGGACGTAATTGGATCTTTAGTAGAGGAGTACTTTGGTCGTGACGACTTTACCTCCTGTAAGCAAGTTATGAATATCACGGTACATGTGCTCAGTAATTAAATATATTAAGTCAAGAAAATATTGAACAAGAATGTTAAAAAAAATAAAAATTTAAAGAAGAATTAAAATAATAACTGATAGGATTTGATTGAGAGAATAGAAAATAACGAAGAGAAAAAAAGTTTACAAAATTTTAAGATATTAAAATTTAGCGAGTGAGAAATTATTTAACAAGGTAAAAAACATTTTAAGATAAGCGTTTCACTGACAGTCCATATTCGTTTTTGTTTTTTAATATTTAATTTTTTAAAAATATTTTGTTAGCCGCATATTGAAAGGTTTTTTCAGAAGTTTCAAATTAATTGATATCCATCAAGAGAGGGTTTATTTTAACTAATAATAGAATTTCTAGGGTTTTTTTTTTGTTAAAAGTTTGTTATAGTTCTTTATTTTAGAGGCATATACACTCTTTTAGATAATTTGTTATTTCCTTATTTCTGATACACGGATAATCGGCAAGACGGATAACCTGACTCCGGCTAATCGAAACTTCAGTGTTTAAATTAGAAAGCTCTTGATAGAATCTTATGTCTGGCAATCTTTGGCTGTTATTCCCATGCTGAGTATTTTGCGACAGAAAATATTTCAAATTTCTCTTCTTTTGAGATTTTAAATTACCTTTAGCGGTTAGACAGAGTTTAATGTTAATAAAAAATAACACTTCCATTGTTTCTTTTGACTTCTAAACAGCTTTTATCTAAAGAATGCCCTCTTCGGAGTCCTATATATTTGGCTCTGATTACAGAACTGAAAGCTCTGTATTAGAAACTTGTCCCTTTTTCTATGCTTTCATATTGTTTCAGATACCCCTGGGAATGTCTCCGTCTTGCAAACTATTGAGAATCAATGTTCCCCTATCTCTTTCATTTACTTTTTAATCCAGATTTTGATCTGTAATCATATCCTATAAACCCTATTAATTTTCTGAGAAACCCAGTTATCAGCTAATCAGTACGAGAGAAGTATGAACATTTGCAACAGAGATAGAAACAAATCCTTCATAAGTATCTAATAACGTGTTTCATTGTCACGGCAGGATTCAAGGACGGAGATTCGAAGCACGAGGCGAGGGATATCTTTCATAGATATATCGAGTAACAGGTTTCAATTGTCTTTGCATGACTGTCGGAGCATGCAAATTCGAAGCAGAGGTAGAAAATTTTCATTCTTCATAAATATCGAGTAACGCACTTGATTATCAAAGCGTGATCCGTGCGTGAAAATTTGAAGCAATAAGGTGAAGCATATCGTTTTCTTAGATATCGTGTTAAAGTAACGCTCTCGATTGAATAACGTACAACTTACAATCAATCAAGTATGACCCAAGCTCGAATTTTGAAAGCTCGAGTTACAGTACATCATAGGTTATCGAGTTACGTACATTGCGTTCGACTATCGTGGAAAAAAATATATTAGGAATTAAATACGAATCATCCCAAAAAATATTAGCATGTCCTTTCATTGAAAAATACTTTTTTTCACATGAAAAATTCAAAATCTGCTTCAAGGGCCCGAGATAGCCTAGCGGTAGCGCGTCAGCTTTCGGCGCCGAGGGTGCTCGGATCGAATCCCGACAAGCGTTATTAAAATACCTCTGTGTCTAGGCCGAATATGGGCACGATAAATACGTAGACCGGAATGTCCCTCTATGACACCAGAGAGGGTGGGAGAGGGTACGATTCCCGTCAGATGTCACCTCAGGGGGTGCTCGGTCAAAGTTGAGGTGACACCTGGCTAAATCGGATTCCGACCCTTGTGGTGTCATTATAAACCGGAGCCGCACCCCTCAGCCCGGTAGCTTATATGGACCTGGTCTGGAATACTTCCGGCCGCATTTGACACAACAACAACAATAATAAAATCTATGTCAGTTTTAATTATTAGCACAAGGGTGCTAACGTTATCACTTTGGCAGATTTGCATTTCTGCCTTTGTCAAATTCACCAAAATTTCCTATAACACAAGTAACATATCAATGCCTTGGTGACGTTTGACAGAGGAAGAAAAAACATAATTAATATTATCAGTTAACACCTTGGTATTTGAAATCTCGAACCGAGGTTTTGGCACTAAGGTGCTATTGTAGTCACTGTGGCAGATTTTTCATTTCTGTCTTTTCTAAGTTTCTCAAAATTTCCAATAAAACATGTAAAACAGCATGCCTTAGCGACGTTTGACAGAGGAAGAAAAAATAATGAATTTTATCAGTAACACCTTGGAACGTGTTTAAAATATCGAACCGAATTTTAAAAAAAAAAGTAAAATCCTTGAATGATTTCATTTCAAACCTCTGAATCATTCTGTTTTTATGGTATACAAATGATCATTTTAGTGATATCCGTGTAATTCAGTTTTCTATACATGCTTGTGCTTTAATAAGGGTAATTATCGTATTTCCTTTCTAATCATCAAGGCATGGTTATGTACAGATTTTCCATTATAGGTATCGCATACGTTCACCTTTAGCAGAAACGCAATTTGAATTAGTTTCATGTAGTAGTGGTTTATGAACATATAGGACATGAAATCATTCAAATTTTTGAATTTTTCATAATTTCGACCCGCCCCCTGAAAAATAAATAAATAAAATTTTTCAAGCGATTCCAAAAAATTTTTTTATGTATATTTAAATATATTAACCCCTGAAATACGAAAAAGATGAATTATTTAAAATTATTATTTATCATTTATCCATCTTCTAAACTCCAGAAAATTTTCATTTATAGGAAATAAAAATGCTCTCTGGCTAAAAAATTGTAAACCCCATTATGACGATTATGACCCCCCCCCCCCAAAAAAAAAAAAAAAAAAAAAAAAAAAAAAAAAAAAAAAAACTTTTTTTGGGGGGGGTGGGGTCTTCATCCCCCCTAAAAATAAATAAGTAAATAAATTAAAATTAAAACTAAACGATTAAAAAAAAGTATATTTAAATATATAAACCCCTGAAATTCGGAAAAAGGAAAATTATTTCAAATTATTATTTGTCATTTATGCATTTGCTAAACTCGAGAAAATTTTTATTTATAAGAAATAAAAAGTTCACCGGCTAAAAAAATTGTAACAAAAGATATTTCCTCGTTTACGAAGTTTTCGATTAATGGTTCAGAAATTTTTTTTTAGTATGTATATTTAAATATATAAACACATGAAATGCGGAAAAAATTATTTCAAATTGTTATTTATCATTTAAATATATAAACACCTGAAATACGGAAAAAGAAAAATTATTTCAAATTATTACTTATCATTTAGGCATTTACTAAAATCGAGATATTAAAGAGAATTTAAACAGGTAAACAAACCTTCTGTTCATACAATAAAGCCATTGAGAGTGGAGCAAGGTACATTCATAAACACTCCTTACCTTAAGCTGTACTTGATTGCGAATGGGAACATTCAACCAAACTGTTTTTGTTTCCTTGAATACTTTAAAATTAGGAGTACTAACTGCAGTGATTCGCTTTAACGACCGTGCAGACAGTCACATAAAAGAGATGAATGCTTTGTAAATGGACCTAGGTTGTTACAACGAGCAATCGTTAGGGAAAATTGATTGTGCTCGAGTTCATAAGGCAGTTTTAAGAGTTCAAAAGCTATTTGTAGCAGCCAGAATTAAGAAAATATCCATAACACTAAAACAGACTGATGCGAGAATGTTAATCCGAGATGTTTATTTTGAAGGATGATATTGAATTTAGAAATTGGATCTTTAATACATTTTATATTTCTTTTTCAACATGTGTTTCGTCTTTCATGTTTAGATTCACTTGTTAAAACAATATACAAAGTAGGCAAGTAATGTTCACTTAAAATACCTAATATCACAACCGTAAGGGCAGGGAAATTAAAACTGACATTGAAAACATTGTTGGATTTTTAACAATATTTAATTCACTTAAAAAAAAATTTTCCCCTCAAAACATAATTATCTTTCTTAAAAGTATTTTTAACTGCCATTCGAAATTTCAAGGAAGATAATTGAGAAAAATGCTAAACTTAAATATTCCTAGAAATAATTAAACAAGTGTAATGGAAATTGAAACTTCTTTGGCAAATTAAATTAAAGTATTCATTATCTCTCTATATAAAACTGTTCCGTAACTGACTGACAGATAACTCACAGACCACACCCCTGGACCTAAAGGGCTGAAATCTATGTACACATATATAAAACAGTTCCGTAACTGACTGACTCACATATAACGCACAGACCAAACCGCTGGACCTAAAGGGCTGATATTTTGTATGTGTTCTTCTTATAGTATAGGGGTGCACTAAGAAAGATTTTTGAAAATTTCTTCTTAGATTTTTTTAAATTAAATTTTTAAGCTGTTTTTGTCACATTATTTAAAGTTTGTATTTAAAATAATAATCTGAGGGTTATGAAATTTATATGACGAGAAAGATCATAAAAATTCATTTAAAATGAAATCTTTTTCGAATCTTTACCTCCATTTTCTGATTTTTGGGGAATTTTTAAAGATTAATTTTTAGAATTTAATTTATTAAATGCTGATCACGTGGTTTCTTTTCTTTTTGTGATACTTTAAATTAATTTTGCGTCACGTGCATAACGACGAAATAAATTGACAAAAAAACTATTGAAATACGTAAAATATAAAATATAACCACTAGACTAATTGAGATGGAAGTTTTTAAGAATTTAATCCCAAATTAGTATGTTTTATGTATATTAAACATACAAATTAATTGCATACAGTGACCGTTGTATTTAATTTGAATATTGTCTTCTACATTATTTTGTCTATAAAAATATCAGTTGCGAATTTTTATAAATATGTTTTTGTTTTTTGGGGGCATTAATTCCATACATTGACAATTGCATTTATTATAATTAAAAAAATTTTTTTTTTTGCATTAACTGCATACATTGACCGTTGTATTCAATTTGAATGTACTCCGTAGCGAAGCACGGGTATTCAGGTAGTTTTTTATATAATGTATAAACTTCATCAAGTATATTTGGGGGGAAAAATTTCAATGACATTTTAAAATTACAACTAACTAAATTCTGATGAAATCGCTTCGTATTCACTATTGAGATGAGCTACGTGCTCTTAATAAAAAATAGCTGTACTTTGTACATTATATTTATACATTACATCATTTGAATAACTTTTCCCCCTTTGTTTTGTTTCGTTCCAAAGGGGTAGGGATTTAATAACACAAACTGTATCTTGAATTTTAAGTTGAAAATTTCTATCCGCTTATTTAATAATAATTACAAGATAAAAAGAACTTTTTATATACCATGTTTTTAAATTTTCTGTTGAATCATATAAACTTGACAATTCTATGTATTAATAAATACTTTTTTAAAATTTTTTTGATGAATTATCCCATCAACTTGAAAGAAAAATGAAGTTAATTGGAAGTTAACTTGCATTTAACTTTTCGTTCCCGTTCCGGTCGATAGATGGCTGCACCAGTCTACAAAACAAAATTAACTGAAAATAACTGAAAATTAATTTAATTCTGCTTAAAGATGGCTAAAAGTATTAAAAAAATATGCATTGTCATCGTTTTCTGAGCTATTCTAAAAGTTTCAAATGTCTAGCTAGTCGGGAAGTTAGTTAAAATTCGGTTGCAAGATTTGTACTGGACAAACACACACGCAAACACACAAACACACAAGAAAGGAAGTTAATAAAAACATGGTAAAAATGGCCCAAGAGTGGATGAAAAATGGTGAATTTACGACACATATTTTCATTTAAAAAAATAAATAAAAATATAAATAAAAGAAACACCCCGAATTTTAAAAGCTGCTGCCAGTATCGGACGCACAATCCATATTATAATTTGACAAAGCAATTTCCTTTGATCTCAAGGCAGCATATCTTTCCGTGTATTTTTTTTTTTTCTACTCTGCGGTTCAGCGTCTTCCTTAAAGAATCTTCCAACCCGTTCAGAATCTTCCCAAACCTAATCAATCAATGTCAAGGGATCAAATACTTTCTCGGACTGCCTCTGCGGCTCCCCAGAAATCTCTAATAATGCCCTTTTCAAACATTTAACAAATTTACTTCCCGCTTTCTATGCGCCTAAGCACTTGTGTGCAAGATTTGTGCAATGTTTCCGGGAGATAGCGGAATTATTTATGGGAAGAACTGACTTTTATCTGAAGATTATTTTAAGAGGATTTGTTTGAAAGCGAAAACTATGGAATTAAGACGCACTGCATTGTTTGTGAGAAGTTGAGGGGTGCGTCAGTTGACTCCGGCGATCCCCATTTCCAGAGTTTAGTTGTGGAGAAGTTTTTTCTCTCAGTGTTTTTCCAATCACAAATAACGATTTTTTTAAAAAAAATATATATATAAATCCGGTTTTCTGGATTTCAAAACACAGAGTACGGCAGAATAGAGTTCGACATTTCTGAAGATCACTGGTAAGGGAGTGATGGGGGTAGGTTGGTGCTGGAAGTGGCAACAATTGTGGCTGATTTTCTAGTTGTCAGTAGACACCATGTGTTGGTCCAGTGAACATCGCGGTTTCATGATCGAGGTGTTCTTTAAAAACAACGATTCTGTAACCGTGACACAGAGGGTATTTACGTCGCGCTTCGGGTTCTACGCAGCTAATGCCGTTCCTAATCGAAAAACAATCCTGCGGTGGGTGTCAAATGTGAGAAGCAAGTGGGTCTGCATTACCTAAGAAGCCAAATGGTCGTCCTCGAAACATTAGTACACCTTAAAATGTCCAATCAGTCCGAAGTCCGCTATTCCTGAAGAAGTTGCCGTCATTCTCCCAGCGATGACCAACACAGTGTTAGAAAATTAGAGAGAACGGCTCAGACGTTGCTTCGCAAATAACGGGAGCCTCTTCAGTGATGTTATTTTCAAAATGTGTTAGTTATCACTGTAAAATTTCATTGCGGTACTATTTAGAGCAGGGGTGTCAGACTCAAAGGCTACCTTGGGCCAAACAAACAAGGTTTAACTATAGGTGGACCGCAAAAAAATCAATATTAATAGAAACGTAGGTTTATTTGCCTAATTACAGTATATTCAACATAAATATATGCATTTTGTTTAATAATAGCAAAAAAGAGTATCATTAAAAAACATTTAGCTAATTCTTCCTATCTTATTATAATTCTGCGTCGGTTATTTTATTATATATTATTGTGTGCCAATATATTGGCCGGGCCGCAAAAATGTTCGTCGCGGGCCGCGAGTTTGACATCCCTGATTTATAGAGAAAGCTCTTGAAATTTTCGACGTTTTCTTGCGGTATGTTTACTTCTTGACTCATCAGTTTGTACTATAGAATCCTCTATATGAGATTTCCTCACATGGCTGGAATGGTCAAAAGGTCAGAACACTGAACTCGAGGTCCAAATGCAGGGATTGGATCCCCACTCTTGGGAAACATTCGTTATAAAGGTTTACCATGGTTTGGTTGACAGCCCTACAGTCATTTTTTTGCTGTTCGTTACAAGGGAGGTCGATCGTTAGTGAGAAAAAAGTGGACTAGTACAAAGCCTAGGACGACAATGACTTTTTTTTCTTTTTCGAATGCGTCAGGCACTTGACTCTGAGGGTAGGTACTTTTTGACATTTTCCCATGAAGATCCGCGAATTTTTCTGGCTACTTTATTGTGGGAGCAGCATTTTAGGTGAGCCAGCATTGCTTCCTATGGGTGACATGGAAACGACCAAGCCTTATTCGGGATTTGAACCCAAACCCACTGGGTGGAAGCTCAGGAAAAAAATGTTCATCGTGAAAAATAATTCGGCATTGTCGATAAAATTTAGAAAAATTAGGCCAATGTCGGCAATATAATACACTGCTGGCAACCCAAATTGCAACACCAAGAAAGACAAGAGATATCACAACAAAATTTATTTTGTAGATAACATGTTGACCAAGTATCAAATGATTAAATTTATAGACTTCTGTGAAGTGTGGTTCCTGCCAAAATCAGTAGCCAGAGTAGCCGCCATTGTTGGAGATCACCGCTGCCACACGCCTCGGCATTGATTCAAAGAGACTTTGGATGAGTTCTTGGGGTACAGCAGACCAAGCAGCTTCCACACGTTGCCAAAGTTGATCTGCTGTGGCAGCTGGGGATGGAATCTGGGTCAATCGTAGAGCAACCATGGACCACATGTTTTCTATCGGCGAAAGATCCGGAGAGCGAGGCGGCCAGGGAAGCAATTCAATCTGGCGATTGACGAAGAACCGTTGGACAATGCGTGCCACGTGTGGTCGCGCATTATCCTGTTGAAATATGGCTGTGGGCAAGCCCTGAAGGTAAGGAAGGACAACTGGCTCCAACACCTCGGAGATGTAGCGCTGGCTGTTTAAAGTACCGGCAATGCGTACTAGAGGTGTGCGAGAGTGATATCCAATACCGCCCCATACCATAATACCCGGTGCAGGACCAGTGTGGCGGTGCATAACGCAGCTGTTCAGCATCCTCTCTTCACGGTGTCTCCAGACTCGATTGCGACCATCGTGGTGTTGCAGACAGAAGCGTGACTCGTCAGTAAAGACAATTTCAATCCATTCTGCCGTCCACATCCTTCTGTCATCGCACCATTGGCGGCGGAGACGTCTGTGGTTCTGCATCAAGGGTAGACAAAGCAATGGACGTCTTGCGGACAGACCACTCTGCTGTAAACGGCGTCGAATGGTACGCGCAGACACTGGATGATGCGTTACAGACTCCATGTGCTGTGCTATGGTTCGTGATGTGACTGAGCGATCCGTCACTGCCATGCGCACAATTTGCCTGTCATCACGTGAAGTGGTGCGCTGAGGTGGATGCGATCGAACACGCCGGTCCGTCGTACCCTCCTGCATCCAACGATCACATATCCGCATTACAGTTGTTTGGTTTCGTCCAACACGACTACCGATTTCCCTGAAAGATAATCCACAATCTCGGTAGGCCACTATCCTTCCTCTGTCGAACTCGGATACTTGATCAAAAGATGATCGCTGTTTTCGACGAGGCATAATTGATCGTTTTTTTGAAAAAACCACAAGAGAAACACAATTGCCGAACTTGAAATCGTCGAAATCTCCAAGCCTTAAATAGCGCTTTGAAGTGGCGCCACAGGCGCGCGTGATGTGCGTCTGCACTGAAATTCTAATCATTTGCATATCTCACCTCCGCTAATGCATGTTGTAAATTTCATGTTATTTGCATGTTTACTTCAGGGTGTTGCATTTACAGTGGCCAGCAGTGTAGTATGCGCGGCCAATATTTGCTTTAGTAGGAGGCCACAATCTCAGTTGTATGCCCAAATAGACAATTGGGGAGGATATAACAGATTGATTTCACTGACCTCACTTGCAGAACTAATTTTTTTTTTAAAGTTCAATATCGTTCAAAATAAGAATTACCGTAAAATCTCAAGTATAATACGCATTTTTTTCACATTTTAGTCCGCAAAAATGAGGGTGCGTATTATACTCGCATACAAAACAACGTAATTTTAAACATTAGATAAACGAACGTACAGCAGCTGTGAGACATTGTCGCAACACGGGTGCGTGCTCATCTGCACTTCGTGATTCATCCACCCGTTTACTAAGCAGGTATTTCTTTTAAACAAACGGAACTCATAGTTCAAATCGTCAAGTGAGGATGATGATGGCGATATATATTACGACGACGACAATAATTATGACATGGACGCAACAACAATAGATGAGCTGTATTCTAAAGAAAGTGATTAAGCCTGATAATTCAACAGTATTGTTTGTTTTGAATAAACAATTTAAGTTTTATTTCTACCGAATATGACGTTTTCGTTTATTTTTATTACAAATTTTATTTATGTTAATAAATATTTGTGCAATTTTTAAATAAAATATTGAAAAGTTTTAAGTGCGTATAACAGTCGAATTTTTTCCGAAAATTTCGCGCAAAATCAAGTATGCGTATTATACTCGGGTGCGTATTATAGTCGAGATTTTACAGTAATTGCTTCTAAGCCTCTTAGTTATCTCTCTTCCTTATAATGAAAACTTTATTTAATATTAAATTTTTTCAAATACCCCAAAAGTTCTGCTTTATTTTATTTTTTTTTCTCCTCTTTCTTTCTTTTCTTTTCTTCTTCTTTTTTTTCCTGCTTTTTTTTTTTGTTGGGGGGGGGGGGTGCTTTGCTCACAGTTAAATCTGTCTTCATGTATTGACAAACAGCTATTTTTAAACCGTGGAAACCATTCAAAAGTTTTAGAAAGGGATAAACAATATTTACCAAAGGCTTCCTTTTATCACTCCATGCATTTCAGTTGGTGATTTATTCTCGTTAAAGCAGAAAACCTTACGCATATCGTCTGCATTCTAATTTTTAGCCAGACATTCAACTATAACTTTATGAAAATTGTGTTGTTTAAATAAAGGAAAAGGCAGGCTATCAAAAGTTATTTTATCATTGGGTAGCCAGATGTTTAAAAATTATTTAGACCTTTGCTCTATTTTAATTTTAATATTTTGTTTGTTTATAAGTCCAATAAACTGATACACATACATTATATCACGTGATCAAAGTTTCGCTGTTCCCTCGAGATATTCTAAACTGAATTAAAATACAGGCTGCACCAGAATGGTCTCACACATTTCTGAAGATCCCTGGTAAAGAGTGGTGGGGGTAAGGCGGCGCATCTCAGATGGCAACAATTCGTGCGGATTTTCTAATTGTCAGTAAACACCACGTGTTGGTCTGGTGAACATCATGGCTTCGTTATCGAGGCGTTCTTTAAAAACATCGATTCTGTAACCGCGACACAGGTTATCTGGGACGCGCTTCCGGCTCTATGCAACTGATGTTGTTCCTGATCGAAAAACAATTATGCGGTGGGTTTCAAACGTTAGAGCAAAGTGGGTTGCATTACCAAGGGAACCAAGGGGTCGTCCTCGGAACAATAGAACACCTGAAATTGTGCAACGAGTCCGTAAGTCCGCTATTCGAGAAGTTGCCGCCATTCCTGTAGAGATGACCAACAGAGTGATGGAAAAACTTTAGAGAACTGCTTCGGAAGTGCATCGCAAATAACGGGCTCCGCACCTGAGTGATGTCATTTCCAAAACCTAGTGGAAAAAAAAACAAGATTATAAGTGATTTTTCAAAATTATAAGGATTTTAACTGTTAACTATTTTGTTCGTTTTTTACTACCCTTTAGAATGTGGGAGTCCATTCTGCCACATCCTGTAAGAAATGTAGTGATGCAATTTTTCCTGTTAATGGATTACAAGTATCTGTTAAACCGTCAACTGTCGGATGACTTAGAAATTCAATAGTAGTCATGATAAAGGTATAACATAACGACTCCCTGTCTTGTGCCACCAGTTCATATTTTTTGTTTTCATTAAAAACGTGCTATAGACAGTTCAAAAGTCGACTTTACTTTGTCATATTTTAACCACTGAACTACTGCGTCGTTGACAGACATTATAAATACCTGTGCGCATTGCCATTTAAATTAGCTAATTTTTACAATGCTCAAAATATGAACCGATGTACTGACCAAACACAAAGCGTTTTTCTACAATATTTGCCAACTCCTGATATAAACAAAATTGTGAAATTTATTATATTCTTAAATTTATACTCTATTACCGCATTGTCAAAAATGTCTTTAAATTTTCATCCATGTTATTCATTTACGCGATCTAAGTCTCCTAACCATTTAGGTGTTTTAAAGTTCTTTTAAGTATTTTAATAATGAGCTTTTTGATATTTGGTTTTTACTCTGGGTCAACGTACGCCTAATTGAGCAATTTGTTTATATAAAAAAATGATTGGTGTATTCAGTGTCAAATGTAAACAATTTATTCCTTGTAATTGAATTCCTTTTCGTGACTCTGATAGTGTAAAAATAATACTTTATGAGTGACTTCGGTAAAAATAAACTGGTCAGTATAATAGCTGTTAGGAAAATTCGTAGTGATGTCAAAAAAACTTATCGCAAATTGGTAAAACAAACAAACAAACAAAAATTAAAAATTGCAGTTTACATACATAAACTAAATTAATAAAATGGGAAAACAAATGTAGTATTGTATTTTGAAAACACAATAAAAGTTAATAGAAATTGGATGATCAGCCTTTTCGATTATTCGTACTATATATATATATATATATATAATATATATATATATATATATATATATATATATATATATATATATATAAAATATATATATATATATAATATATATATATATATATATATATATATATATATATATATAATATTGCTTCTTTAAACCGTCTGCCTACCCCGAATATAAACAAAGCACAAAAATTTGGAGCACACCCACTAGCAAATTACTGCTATTGATATGCATTCTCGTCTACTTCATAAAATTGCCCGATTCCCTGCTGTTTCCGGTTCGAGTGCATCCTTGTGTTTCAATGATACCTCTCCGGGAGGGGTATTTATTTTTTTAATAAGGAATAAAAGACTACGGAATCAGCGCCAGTTTGATGGAAAAGTACAGTGAAAAAAATCTGAGTAAGCCGTCAAGGAACATTCATATCCAACGGAACTTAACTATACGTTTCAGGTACAGATTCCGGGGAATTAGGCAGACAAATTCCTCCGAAATCACCAGACGTAAAAGAAATCTACGTTCCTAGCCCTGATTCTTGGTTTTGTCAAGTAAAGATATAAGGTGTGGTGAAAAAAATACGCCTATAGGGCATAAAGATAATTTTTATTTTAGGTTTTGCTTGTTCATTTTGGAGAAGGGAAAGGTAGAAAAGTTTTCAATCCCTTTTCATGGTTGGTTCCCCTTGCTGTTGTTTTCTTTTTACTTTCTTATTTTATGGAATTAACATACTGAATGATCTTTTCTATAAATGTGCTGGTGTTTCCCCAGAACAAAATATATTCTTATGCAACTCATTTATGGAAGGCTGAAAAATTCAATTAAAATTTTTTTAAATATTTTATTTTATTTATTTTTATGATTTTCCGTTATATATTAAATTAGACCTCGTTCACATTGCGTCCGTCAGCGTCAGCATTACATGTATCCAAAATTTTTAACCAATCACAGACCCCCAAACGATTAGCTTTGGGCTTGAGGTAGCCTAGTGGTAGCGCGTCGACTTTCGGTGCTGATGGTGTTCGGGTCGAATACCAACAAAGGTCATTAAATACCTTCGTGTCTAGGCTGAATATAGGCACGCTAAATCTGTAGACCGGAAAGTCCGTCTATGAGGTCAGAGAAAGGGTGAAAGGATGCGATTCCCTCAGATGTCACCCCTGGGGATGCTCTGTTAAAATTGAGGTGGCACCTGGCTAAATCGGACTCCAACCCTTGTGGTGCCATTATAAAACCGGAGCCGCACCCCTCTGCCCGATAGCTTATATGGATCTGGTCTGGAATACTTCCGGCCACAGGGCATTAGAAACAACAATTTTGCAAACAAATTGCCACGAAACTGCTAAGGTCTGAGATTGGTTAAAAACATTTCGATGCCAATAACACTGTCGTTGATGAACGCAGTGTGAATGCGGCCTTATCTTACTTAATAATCACTGAACTTTACTCGATGTATATTTAACAGGGCGAAACTGGCGTTAAGTGACTAAAACTGATATTTAAATCGAAATTTAAATTACGATTATATTAATATTGCCTATATCGGCTTTAAGCAGCGAAATTAATTTTTAATCGAAGAAAAACATTCTTATTCTTCATATGAGCACGAAAACAACTAGGAGTCCAATCGATGCATTCGGCCCCGACATGACGCGACAGATTAATAGATTAGCTGATACACCGTTATCGGCTAAAGTAACTGTTTTTCTGTTCTTCCCTCGCAAACTACGTTTACGTAGACGTTGAGAAATAGCCCTTTCGTCTTTCTGGCCTTTTGTGTTTTTCGATCAAATTCAATCCAGCAAGAATTATAAATGATAGCCGAGTTGAGTAGAAATTGATATTTGAGACGTTTATGTTCAATTAATTATCGGAAAATATATCGGGTTAGTTTTTTTTTATTCTTCGCGTCTCGTATGGAAATTAATGGCGTTATTTAATGGTAATATAAAATTCTTAGCAATTTTCTGTGCAATAGGATTTTTCGGCAATATTATGGAATATTTTGTTCAGGATTTTATTTAAAGTAGTGAAAGGATTTTTTAGGTAGAAATTTTATTGAAAGTAGTGAGAGGGAAAGACAGACAAAACGTTAAAGCTTTTTAGTGATTTATATTACAGGGTGTTTCAAAAAGAATCAGCCGATTTCAAATGAGTATATTATGAAAAATATTGAACATAGAAACTTAAAATTAATTTTATATTACATGGCTAATCATAAAGTTTTTTACAAACTAACTTTTGCTCAATATGCCCACCTTTAGATGCACGACATATGTCTATACGGTAGGAGAATTCGTCCCAAACTTTTGTGAGCATGTTTGCATACACTGCTTCCACGGTTGTTATGCGTACACAGACAACACGTGTCTTGGAATTGTTTGTACCATCGCCTAATGCTCTGAGAGGTACGAACTTCAATCTACCAAGGTTTTGTCGACTAAAATCACGCCGAGCAGATGTTACGGACGCACACTTTGCAAAGCGTAGAACACAAAATGATTTCTGTTGTGCAGTCGCCATCTTTACAAACACTGAAGTGGCAGACAAAGGAGGAGCGTTAGCGCTACTTGTCGGCAACTGCGTGAAACTCGAGATTTCCTTCTTTCTGCCAGTACATTATTTCATCAAAATTGATTTATAGATGAATAGTTATGATTTTTTAAAATCGGATGATTCTTTCTGAAACACCCTGTAGTATTTCACAAGTACAAGGATGGAACTATCCTAACAATGGGACCTGCGCTATGGGAGGGTATGTTCCCATACCATACTGTGAGTATTTCCATACCGTGAATAATCTTTTCATGTTTGAATCGTATAAATAATAACTAATTTTCATTGCCACATCAACTGAACAAAATTACAACTGATATAATAATTATAATACATTTCTCATAAAATCTATATATATAAAACAGTTCCGTAACTGACTCACTGACATACAACGCACAGACCAAACCGCTGGACTTAGAGGGATGTGCCAAACCGCTGGACTCGCCAAAAAAGGATCGTATAATTTTTTTTTTTTTTTTTTTTTTTTTTTTTTTTTTTTTTTTTTTTTTTTTTTTTTTTTTTTTTTTTACGATCTAAGAATACAGACATTTCTCCTTCAAACAAGACCTCATTTGTTTAAAAGTAATTTAAAACAGACTGATATTTTTATTAAAATTGAAAACCCTTTTTTTGGAAAAATTTATGCGTTTCGAGATATATAAATTCGATGCTCTCAGACTTATTATGTTACAAAGAAAATATTTATATCAACTGGAAGATGAAAGCTTTCTCATTCATATAAACTGCATTTCAAGTCTCTATCTTAAAATTTCGATTTTTAATTGAATTTTAAAGAAATACTTCAAAAAAAATCTTCTCATTCCCTTCCTTTGAAAGGAGATCCAATTCTTCACCCATTCATCCATTTCGTCGGGAGGGGGGGGGGGTGGAAGCTTCAACTGTAAACAAATGAATGACTCAATCGCTGTAAAAAACTATTGAGTCATTCATTCACTTGATTCACCAGAGGAGCGAGCGTAGCGAGGCTAGGGGCCCCTAGTGTTAAGCCCCTAGTGTATATATATATATATATATATATATATATATATATATATATATATATATAAATTACATCAATTTGCATACATTGATCGTCGCATTTATTATAAATATATTTATTTTTTGGCATTAATTGCATACATTGACCGTTGTATTTAATTTGAATGTACTCCGTAGCGATGCGCGGGTTTTCGGCTAGTATACAATAAAATGTTATCAGTTATTAATTTATGTTGAAGATTTGAAGTCAAATATTCAAATATTATCGCTTGTATGCCCCTTGAAGGGCTCTGGTTTAAGCACATGCTATAGGGCATCACAAGGGTCTGGGTTCTCAACTTCTTTCCACAAGGGTCTGGGTTCGTGGACCCTTGGGTTACCACAAGGTCTGGTGCCACCTCAGTCACCGAGTGGTAACTGAGGTGTATGAGGTGTCTCGGTCTAAATGATCTAACGCCATTTAGACCGAGCGTCCCTGGGGGCGAAATCTGACGGGCTCTTAAACTCTTCCCACCCCTACAAACCACACGGAGGGTCTTTCCGGTCTACAGATTTCGCGAGTTCATACCCGGCTTAGACACGCGAGCACTCAGTGTCACTTTTCGGGATTTGAACCGACTACCGCCAGAGCCAAATAACGATGAGCTAATCACATACTCACACTAGTGTCATCTTGACAGTGGTACGCAAACTGTGGGTCGCGACCGAAAGGGAGGTCGCTAAAAAAATTCGAGGTTCCGCGGATTGCCTGAAGTAAATTTATGCAGTGGACGCTCGTTAATTCGAACTCGGTTAATTCGAACTTTCGGTTAATTCGAACTAATCCAAAGGCCCCAAAAAACTTGTATTGGAGTTAATGTTAAAAAAATCTCATTAATTCGAACTAAATTTTTATCACTTCGGTTAATTCGAACTAAAAATTTGACAAAAATAATTCTTTTTCCTCGTTTAATGGAGAAAATACACACTGTATTTATTATTTTGTGTGTCAAAATTTCTTTTCTGTGTAAAGAGTTACATGCCTGCATTCCTAGACTATTGGATGTCCGCTAAACGTTAGTAGCTATTGTCCTTCTTATTAGTGCTAAACGGATAAAGGAATTTTCCTTTTTTTGGATCGATTTTCTTAGGATTTCAGAAAACTAGTCTTTTCTACAGATTCTAGGGATCTGCGTCAGTTATAACTGCAGTGCAGGCAAGTTAATGTGGTCTAGTTTTTCTTCCTCATTGTGTGGTGTGAACGTGTAAAAATTCAGGATGTCTACATGGGGAAAGTACAAAACCCTAACTTTGGAGACAAAGATAGAAATTTTAAAGAAAGTAGAGAATGGCGAATGTAAAACAAAGTTAGCAGCTGACTATGGAATTAAAAAAAATGCCTTGTCAACTAATTTGAAAAACAAGGAGTCACTTTTAGATTCATGGGAAAAATCAAAATTTGCTAAAGGAACGCATGGGAAATGCGTCCTAAGAAGTTCTAGAAAAAGCTCTACTGCTATGGTTCCAGGATGTTAGCTCTCAAAATTTTCCGATAAATGGACCCCTAGTGCTGACGAAGGATGATGAATTGGCAAGTCGAATGGGTATTGAAGAATTTAAATGCAGTTATGGATGGCTTTTTCGATTTAAGTCAAGGCAAAATATTTCTTATCACACTGTATGTGGCCAAAGCTCTGATGTAAACGAAGACGTATGCACTAATTTCGGTAGGAAACTGCCACGGCTTTTCTCTACTTACCTGCCGAAAGATATTTTTAATGCGGCCATAATGGACTCTATTAAAACTCTGAAAGCATTTATTCAGATGGAACCTTCCTCTGAAAATGAATTGAAATGTTTACTTCAAATCGAGAAGCTGGTTGAAGAATGTAGGCATCATAAATAGAACCAAACATCCATTTTACAGTTTTTCCCCAAAGTGTAATTCATATTTTTAGTAAAAGTTTACTTTATACTGCATATCTTCTGCTTCATTTTATGATTAAGGTAAGTCTGTATTGCTTTTTAATATGTTTAACTTTAGATAAAATAGTATAAAATATTTTCTGGGGTATACATACTAGGAGAATTTCTTCAGTGATACACATTTAAAGTTATATATTTTCTCTTAACATCGGATAATTCGAACTTCGGATAATTCGAACTTTTTTCTCAGAACCTTCGAGTTCGAATTAACGAGCGTCCACTGTATATTGAATTATATAGTTTTAAAATATAATTTAAAATTTTCTATAACCACATAATTGAAATACTTTTAATTATATTTTTTATATGAAAAGATATTGTTAAATAAGGTGTCAAACACTCTTACAATGAAAACGCAATCAGCAAACGTCTATACAGTAAAACCTCGTTTATCCGGACCAACCGGGACCATAGATAATCCGGCTAATACGGGTAATAAGCAAAACAAAATCCTTAACTACGTAGACTGACCGTTTATTACGATAAAAAACTATGTTTTGTAACAAAATTACATAGTATCGTTTACAAGACATTAAGAAATAAAAAAATAACTTTTCACATAATTTCTTAACAAAAATTTGGTGTCTCGTAAAGCTTTCTTAAACTCAACAAAAAGCATTTTACTACCATAATTTATTGTGCAATCTATGCAGGAACTGTACATTGAATCAAACTTAAAAGCGAATATTTGGCGTACCTGTAGTTACGTTCTTGCTTCCATAGTTAAAAATTATTATCTAATGCGAACATTAAATAAAAAGTCTACAAATCTGATCCGGATAAGCGAGGTTTTACAGTACTTTGATTTCTTCCATTTGCCTCGACTTATCTGTGTGAGACTGGGTTTTCAAATTCGGATTTTTAAAATAGTTTGTCAAAATTTGTTTACATATTTTTCTTTATATATTAACAGTAGCTGAAAACCCGTACTTCGCTACGGAGTACATTCAAATTAAATACAACGGTCAATGTATGCAATTGATGCCAGGGATATTTTTATAGACAAAATAATGTAGAAGAAAATATTCAAATTAAATCTAATCGAACATACTAAAGAATATAGTACAGTTAATATAGTACAGTTTGAGGAACATATCTTTTACTGTATTTTAATATTTTTCGGATAATTTCCAATCGCCTGCCGCATTAGCAAGAAAAAAGAATATTTTTTTTGTCTATTTCGTTGCTATGAACGAAATAGAATTGAAAAAGAATTCATTTTAAAGGATTTTTTATGATCTTTCTCGTCATATAAATTTTATAACCCTCAAATTATTATTTTAAATGCAAATTTAAAAAAAGTTACTAAAACAGCTTAAAAATTTAATATTAAAAAATCTAAGAAGAATTTTTCAAAAATCTTTCTTAGTGCACCCCTACACTATAAGAAGAATCGCCATGCAAAATTTCAG
This sequence comes from Dolomedes plantarius, assembly GCA_907164885.2. NCBI lineage: Eukaryota > Metazoa > Arthropoda > Arachnida > Araneae > Dolomedidae > Dolomedes > Dolomedes plantarius. The sequence goes on from OU015502.1 coordinate 110,378,291, forward strand.
CCCTTTAGGTCTAGCGGTTTGGTCTGTGCGTTGTTTGTCAGTCAGTCAGTCAGTTACGGAACTGTCTTATATATATAGATTTTCCCAATTTTTAAAATTTTGTTTTTACCAAAATTTTTGTTGGGGGTCAATTGATTTTTTATTTAAAGAAAGCGGGTCCCGGTAGCAAAAAATTGCGCTCCACTGATCTTAGACCTGGGTGTCCAACCTTTTGGTTTTGCCAGGGCTACAATGAGAGAAGAGGAATTGTCTTGGGTCGCCTATAATGAAAATATGCTGATCAAGTCTGACCCACAATGTTTGGTTGCAATTAGTAAGTTTTGCAGATGCTCATCAGAAAATGTTCACCTAATTTTAATCTTTGTGTGCTTCATCTTTTGAAAAATAGTTGTTCGCAAATGTACGTAAATCAAAACATCGATAACATGAATAAGGCGTGATTCTAAAAAGAGGAATAAAATTCCTCTGGGAAGACCATAAAGTGTGGGATCTTGGGCCACATGTCAAGGATTGCATGACAACTAGCCCCTACGAACTGACGTAATTGGGGAAACAAGTGACTCCCTAAGAAAAAAATCAAATTACATAAAGACACTGACCGTTGAAAAAAGTTAACAGAAATCTGCAATTAGCGCTCCACGCAACATAAATGCAAGATTCTGTAGCAATAATAGAAATCAAAGTATAAAATTCAAAAACTAAACGAACCAAAAAAAAACCTAAAGAAACCAAAAAAATAATGAGGCATTCGACCGTCATCAGGAGGCCTAACCGAGTCGGTCACCTGAAGGGGGAGCTTTCTGAATAGGATGTAGGTCTAGTGATTAGCGCCCTTTACACGTAAGCTCTTTCCCGCGTGAAACCCCAATCCCGCGTGATTGAGTGCACGTGTGAAGGTGTCAGAGAGGATGGGAAAGCTGCTTTGGAGCGTACTGCAAGTTTTCCCGCCTGCAATCCCGTACGCTCCAAGCACTCGCGAAAGAACGTACGTGTAAAGGGCGCTATTGAGGCTAGTTGTCAAGGATTGCATGCGGTCCGCCTGATCTAGGACAATGCACAGGATAGATTAATGCAGATCATCACATGTAGAAAAGTGCATAGAGCATGGTTTCTTAACCAGTGGCACATGGACCCCTTTGGGGTCTGTGAATAAATTTCCGCGGGTGCGTCGACTAGGAGGAGAATACTAGGAACTCGCTCTGGAGGGAAAACACAAATTTCGGGACCTTTTTATTTGATGCATGTGTTAATTTAGGAAGAAAAAAACCCCATATTGTAGCCTTTGAATTTAGATTCAGTCAGATGCACAACTCGCTTAGTTATGCTTGTTTTCAGAATTCCCTGAAAGAGTAGTATATCCCTGCAAGATCGTTATACCTGACCGCTCATTATTTAGCCGCTAGAGAACAGAATTAAAATTTATTTTCAATACATTTCAATGTACTTTTCAACTCTCAAATAACTCTCTTGAAAAATCTTGTTTTTTTTTAGATATGACGTTGTTGAAAGGAATGAGCGAACTGTGCAGTAGTCATTTGGTAAATAACACGTCATTAAAGTATAAATACATTATTAAATCACAAATTTGTTTTTGTAATCAATTGACGTCTTTTGTAATACTTCGTATTTTATTTTATGCATACCCTTCCCATTCTAGAATACGAATCCAATCGAATATAATTAGGATTTTTAAAAAATTTGTTGCTTCATTACAATTCCAAATTTTTTGTGTGAAACGATTCGTTATACGAGTCTCTATTATCAGAAGCAGGAGTCCATAGCTTTTACCAGATTAATAAAAGGAGTCTACCACATTAAAAAGTTTTAAATCCAATGACATGGGGAAAGTATTTCGTATCTTTTTGTTGCTTCTAGCTTCTAGCTGCCTCATATAAAATTATATATAAAAAAAAACCTATTTTTCGGACCATAGCACGGTACCGGACGATAAGACGCACCTGCAATTTATGGGAGGATTTTTCGAAAAGAATATTTTGTATTTTGTTGCGTATATAAAGATAAAAAATATATATAATAAATATAATAAATAATATATATAAATATACATAATATATAAAATAAATGTAATCAATATACAGAGGCTGTTCACACATTTTTTAGACGATGTATATTGTATTCACAAAACTAAATTACATAAAATTCTTGTGTTTTAAATGTTCTATTTGACATCCCTTATTCTGAACTATCTTTCGACACCGCAATTTCCAGAATAATAACGCTTTTGAAGTGTCAGAAGAGGTATTCTATCCCATTCTTCCTGAACAGCTTTCCAGAGTCCCGTAAGGGTTTTGGGACGACGTTTGGATAATGCAGATTTTAAATGTCCGAAAGCACAAAAATCCATAGGTGATACATCGGGAGATTTAGTAGGGATATCAGTGAAGGGTATGGCCTTGATACCAGTTTTTTGTTCCATTTCTTTTAGGAAATTTACAGTGGATTTTGATGTGTGACTGCTAGCTTTGTCCTGACGGAGTCTCACAGATTGATGGCACTGTGGGTAAAGCGATGGTATTTCATTCAGAAAAATTGGCGATAAAATATGTTCCTGATAGTATTTGGAGTTAATCTTGACATTTTTTTCCACTCCCTTTATTTTTAACTTGCCATTAAAAGAAGAACCAGCAACAATCATGAATCCCTTAGAAAAACTTTCTTTCGATTCTTTGAACCATGTACTTTTCTCCCCTTTTATGATAATAAATGGCTCTTTTTTTGTTGCAATCATTTAAATACACCCATGATTCATCTATTGTGACAATTGTTTTCCATTTTTCTTTGGATAAGTGTTTCTGATATAGAATTCTGCAGCGTGTCCTACGTTCAGCGATATGATTTGGAAGAAGACGATGCGCATTGCGTTTTTTCGCTTTCTTAAGATTTAAATCAACGTTTATCATTTTGTTTACAGTGGACACCGAGCATTTTAATGATTTTGCAACTGTCCTTTGACTAGGGGGATTTTCTTTTAACATTAAACAACGTACTTTTGCAATAGTCGAAGATGTCCACTGTTTCCTTGGATACTTGTTTGGAATTTTTGTCCCACTTGAGGCTCCAATTTGACTTTTTTTTCCTTTCTTGTTGACGATATTACCTATCGACGCTTTAGATATCACTAAACAATGACTCTCACATCGTTTTTGGATAACGGAGTATGCATATTTCTCTCCGGAAAGAGCATAAATGTAGCCTTCGAACCACTGCTTTGTTAAAAACGCCATTTTGAATAAAAATAAAACTTTCAAGCCGCAGACGATAATTTTGACTTTTAAAAACATAGTACAATTGCAATTATTTCTTATGCAGCAAACGATTTTTTATTACCGCTTACCAAAATCGTCTAAAAAATGTGCGAACAGCCTCTGTATATATATATATGGTACCCAGTATAAAGGGCTTAAATCAAAAGCAGTGATTTAAATCTACCAAGTTGTTGGCTTTTATACCAATCGCAGAACAATAATTTCAACTTGAATCTTTTGCACAAAGAAATGTACTTTTGTATACAAAATTGATAGACTTAAGCCGTTTATACAAGTCAAAAGATTTCTTTTATATCAATACTAACAAATATCTAAAAATCACCTTTTTTGACCTAAGCCCTTTTTACTGGGCACCATAGATATAATATTAATTTTATTTTAATGTTACCTTCGGACCATAAGACGCACCCCAATTTTAAGTCGATTTTTTTTATGTACAAAGTGACGTCTTATGGTCCGAAAAATGCGGTAATTAAGTTAAGAAAACGAGTGAGAATCTACAAAAGGTATTTTGCACGTGTGCAGTGGCTTTACTTAAAACAATACAAAGGAAATGATGCTGTTGACATAGAGTACAACTAACTAGTCGTAATAGCAATAAATTTCTATGAAATATGTTTTCATTACAATATATTTATTCTGAAAATACAGTATTAAAGCCATTTTTAATATTTCTTTTAAAGTTTTGTTGTTTTTTGTGGACTCACCCCAACTCCCGTTGGAAAAAAAAAAATTAATGCCCCTCGTCATTGTTCAAATATTTAGAATCGCACTGCAGAATTTTATTATCCAGTAATATGTTACGGCTGTAAGAAAAATGGCAGACGGTATTCGGAACATTTCGTGTTTTGCTCCAATTTGTCACTTACGGCTCCGTCTTTGAAAAATAAATAAACGTTTTCCTCCACTTCGTGTAGATGGCACTGCAGGCGTATTGTAAATTCAGTTTTCGTTTATGGGGGAATGGAGAAAATCAAATTCAGTACGACGGAGAAAATGCGAGAATTTTTCTTTGTTTACTTTTTTCGTAATTTTTAGTCAGAATTTTAACTGAAGCTAATTTAATTTATTTGAGCTTCGTTAGTCGACAATAGAATTTTTTTTTAGACCTGCGTTGTATGTCAATTAATTGCAATTTTATTTTGCGTAGGTAGCTTTTCACAAGACCCCACATTTGCATATTGAATAAAACTTGAAGATACTATTCATTTATACTTAATTTTTGCTTGTTATTTAGTTATTCAGTGCTAGTTAGTTCGGATTTTTTTATTCTGGGCGTAGCATTTCTCCTGCTATATTTTGTGTCAATTTTCAGACTAAGGTGCACTTAGTTTTAGCACTATTTTTTAGCACTAATGTGCTATAGTTGTCACATTGGCAGCCTTTTTTGAGCTTGCTAAAATTTACAATAAAACAAGTTGGATTGTAGTTTTAACAAAAGATTAACAAAACAGAATGAATTTTTTCAGCAACACTCTGATGTGTATTTGAAATATCGAACTGGGTTTTTTATACTTTGTAATTCAGTTTTATTATCTGTTTATTTCTCGGAAATTTAGTTGCTATTGCATGTGGAATAAATAACTGGCAATTTTTTGGAGGGGAAACATTAGTATTTCACAGCCTCCTCAAAAATTAAATAAATAAAACAATGTATTTAACGGGAATCTTATGCAGTAATTTTTATTCTTTATCCGGTATTATCGTAGTTCTCTAAGAATGAGAATACAGAGGCTGTTAGCACATTTTTTAGACGATTTTGGTAAGCGGTAATGAAAAAATCGTTTGCTGCAAAAGAAATAATTGCAATTGGACTATGTTTTTAAAAGTCAAAATTATCGTCTGCGGCTTGAAAGTTTTGTTTTTATTCAAAATGGCGTTTTTAACAAAGCAGTGGTTCGAAGGCTACATTTATGCTCTTTCCGAAGAGAAATATGCATACTCCGTTATCCAAAAACGATGTGAGAATCATGGTTTTGTGATATCTAAAGCGTCGATAGGTAATATCGTCAACAAGAAAGGAAAAAAACGTCAAATTGGAGCCTCAAGTGGGACAAAAATTCCAAACAAGTATCCAAGGAAAAAACGGACATCTTCGACTTTTGCAAAGGTACGTTGTTTAATGTTAAAAGAAAATCCCCCTAGTCAAAGAACAGTTGCAAAATCATTAAAATGCTCGGTGTCCACTGTAAACAAAATGATAAACGTTGATTTAAATCTTAAGAAAGCGAAAAAACGCAATGTGCATCGTCTTCTTCCAAATCATATCGCTGAACGCAGGACACGCTGCAGAATTCTATATGAGAAACACTTATCCAAAGAAAAATGGAAAACAATTGTCACAATAGATGAATCATGGGCGTATTTAAATGATTGCAACAAAAAAAAGAGCCATTTATTATCATAAAAGAGGAGAAAAAAATTTAAGTACATGTTTAAAGAATCGAAAGAAAGTTTTTCTAAGGGATTCATGATTGTTGCTGGTTTTTCTTATAATGGCAAGTTAAAAATAAAGAGAGTGGAAAAAAATGTCAAGATTAACTCCAAATACTATCAGGAACATATTTTATCGCCAATTTTTCTGAATGAAATACCATCGCTTTACCCACAGTGCCATCAATCTGTGAGACTCCATTAGGACAAAGCTAGCAGTCACACATCAAAATCCACTGTAAATTTCCTAAAAGAAATTGAACAAAAAACTGGTATCAAGGCCATACCCTTCACTGATATCCCTACTAAATCTCCCTATGTATCACCTATTGATTTTTGTGCTTTCGGACTTTTAAAATCTGCATTATACAAACGTCGTCCCAAAATCCTTACAGGACTCTAGAAAGCTGTTCAGGAGGAATGGGATAGAATACCTCTTCTGACACTTTAAAAGGCATTATTATCCTGGAAATTGCGGTGTCGAAAGATAGTTCAGAATAAGGGATGTCAAATAGAACATTTAAAACTCAAGAATTTTATGTAATTTAGTTTTGTGAATACAATATACATCGTCTAAAAAATGTGTGAACAGCCTCTATTTAATAGAAATTTCATTCAAATCCTCATTCGTCAAAAAGTTGCATTCCTATGTTTTTTTAGCGGTATTCGTTACAGTAAGGGCCTTTTCACACAAAATCCGTCAACATCAGCGTTACTCGTATTAACATATTTTAAACCAGTCACACACCTTAATAATTTCGTGGTTAATTGTTCGGAGATTTGTGATTGGTTAAATAAATTTCAGTACGAGTAACTCTGACGCTGACGGATTCTATGCAAACAGGCCCTAAGGGATTGTTCGCATTACATCCGTCAGCGTTAGTGTTACGCTGACGATTAAACCGATCACAGACCTACAAACGATTAGGCACGAAATTGTTAAGGTCTGAAATTGGTTAAAAATATTTCGATGCGAATAACGCTTACGCTGACGGACAAATCGTTTGTAGGCCCGTGATTGGTTAAACATTTTTCGATGCGAGAAACGCCAATGCTGCCAGACGCAAAGTGAACAACGCCTTCGGACTTGTTTACATAGGAGTCCGATAGAGGAAGCGTTAAAGTATTGAAATATATTCAACCAATGACAAACCTCCAAACGATTAGCAACGAAATTTTTAACGCCTATGATTGGTTTATTTCCGTCTCAGCGCCATCTTTCCTTTTATGCTTCCGCTACTGGACTCGTATGGGAACAGGCCCTTAGGGTACATTAGTTATAATTATTAATAAATCCTTTTTAATTCCTAATGTTATCATGGATCCCACTTAAGTTTTTTTGCGAAAATAAATAGGTTCACCGTACCTCAATTTTATACAGCGGAATTCGATTTAATTTGTATGGCTTCATTTATTTAATTTCATTTATTTATATTTTTCCCTTAAAAAATTCAGCGTTCTCAAAAATAGCGAAATTGAAATGGTTATAAGATTATAGTGTTATAAATTCAGGATCTGTAACATGCTCTTAAGAAACCATTAAACATTCAGGTTTCATTTGTTTAATTTCATTTATTCAACTATCAGACTTCGTTTGTTTAATTTCATTTATTTATGTTCTTTTCCTTAAAAAATTCAGTGTTCTCAAAAATGGCGAAATCAAAACGGTTATAAGGTTAAAATGTAATAAAATCAGATCGGTAACAGGCTCTTAAGAAACCATTGAGCATTCAGGTTGGACTGTGAAGAAGAGAATTTAAGATTCGTTGCTTTAGATGCTGGGAAAAATACTTGAACTGTGAATTTTGATTATACTTCCAATCACAGTATTTTATCCAATTGTGCGATACAGAAAAAACAATAAAGCAGATATATAGATATTAGTCACAGATATTACTTACTTAAGCACAAAGCAGATCAAGGATGTAGGCTAACGACAATGGAACGTAAGTTAACAATCAAATCAGTCGAGATAATCAACCACAGCTCCTCCGCGTGCTTAATATAACTATTCATCACTTCACTGTGAGTAGAACGGAGATTATCAGCCCAGAATCAACTACTGCAGTCAATACATTTTATTATGTTTAAATTTTTCCGTTTGAACAACGTACAAAACAAAGAAACTATTTAGTGAATTGTCATGAAACTGCTTAAGTTTATATCAGATCGCATAATTAGGTCTTTATTAAAAAATCGCTGATTTCCTGATTGAATTGTCCTGTGATATACTAGTTATCAAGTCATTATTTTGTTAGTACGAAAGAATGTTGTCAGTATGGTCCTGGGTTCATTTTTTGTTTGTTTGTTTGTTTGTTGTTTGGGGACATAAGAAATATACGTATGAGGCTGCATACCTATCCTTTCCATTTAATTTTTTATTTGCATATTTTTTAAAACTCCCTCTTTGGCCCGTTATATTTCAACGTTTTTATTAACTCGCTTTCTTGTTTATTTGTGTGTTTGTCTAGTACAAATCTTGCAATCGATTTTTAACTGACTTCCCGACTATCTAGACATTTGAAACTTTTCGAATAGCTCAGAACACGATGACAATGCATTTTTTTGGTACTTTTAGCCATCTTTAAGCAGAATTTAATTAAATTTCAGTTATTTTCAGTTAATTTTGTTTTGTAGATTGGTGCAGCTATCTATCGGCCGAAACGGGAACGAAAAGTTAAACGCAAATTAACTTCCAATTAACTTAATTTTCTTTCAAGTTTATGGGATAATTCATCAAAAATTTTTTAAAAAAGTATTTATTAATACATAGAATTGTCAAGTTTATATGATTCAACAGAAAATTTAAAAACATGGCATATAAAAAGTTCTTTTTATCTCATTATATATTTTATCATCTTAAATATTGTACTGCCGCACTGTAAATATTGTACCACATTTCTTGATAGACAAGGGTTTTTCCGAACTGGGCTGGTTGATTGCACTTTGTCAGTCACCAGTGAAAATTGAGAGAAATTTCTCATTAGGAATTCCTTTCCCTCTAACATACTCATCGGATAAGCCTTACAGATCAGACGGTATCTAGGTCCAAGTCTGCCTGTTTCGCTGAAGATGCATATTTTTGCTTTAAGCTCCTCTTACCTCTTTGGCATCCTCAATGCATTTTGTCACTTTCTCAGGCAAGGCCTGTTCACATTGCATCCGAAGCGTTACGTTACGTTACTACGTTGGCACCGAGATTGTTGACATGGTCAATGAATTAAGCTTTGTGATTGGTTAAAATTCTTAACGCTGACGTTACGTAATGCTCCAGATTCAGTGTGAGCAGGAGGACGTCAGGCTGAGTTGGTGAGATGGAAGGTCTGATTGCTTGGAGGATCCCCCCCCCCCCCCCCGAACGAGAAAGATAAAATCGTAAAAGCTAGACATGAAAAAGGAAAATCTCTTATTCTATTGCTGAGAAATTTTGATGACCACTTTCCACGAGAGTATCTCTATAAGTTCGTTTGCACCTTCATCTGGGGAAAGAAAGAAAAAAATCGCAATCGCGAAATTTTTAAAAATTTATATGAAGGAGTTTAAAACGTTTAAGCATTCAGAAGTTCCTTCTTTTGAACTGTTAACGGTTGTGCATCTCTAATTTATGGATATTTGTTGAGGGAAATGCGATGTCAACTGTTGCGCAGTTCTAAATCTTTTAAAATTTCCTTTTTGTACTATTTTATAATTTAACGGAGAGTTGCAAGCATAGTGATTAAAAGGAAATTAGTGTGTTTGCTTCATCTGAAAGAAATTTGAACATAAGCTTACACCTTGATCTTATACCTTTTGACTCTTATTGGGTTGGTATAAGTGCATTTGATTCATTATCCGGAAGTAAAAGCCTGAGGGGCTGCGGTATCAAAACGGGACCGTTTTGGCGAGATTTTGGCGAAATTTCGCTAAACATCAACAATGCGTGAATCATTTATTAAGAAGCGGGAAAGACCACTACCCATTGGTCATAAGGAGAGACTTCCGTTGGGACAATTTGGTAAGTTACCACAGTAACATATAATTTCCTTTTGGCTGTCCGGTCCCGTTTGTGTACACAGCCAAATGAGGTAAATGGGTTTATGGTTTTTCTACCATCATTTTCGATATGGGATTGGTCTCGTGGTGTCTTTATTTACTATCATTTTAGGGATATTTACAACATTATGCAGAAAAATAAATGTATGCCTTCTCTGTAAAGACAATTTTTGGATGATACGAGGCCTTAAAAAAGTTCTGAAAGACCAATGAATGGTAAAAACTAAACAGGCTGTTTATGAACTAAAGCGCTGACATTTTTTAAGACTTACTTACACAATATGGAGAAACAATAATAGCCATTATTTAATAGACCTTTAAGAAATTGTAAGGAAACATAAAAATATCCAACAATTTCTTTTTCGATCCTACCGGTCTTTTTTTTATCTACGCCATGTGTATTTCGTTTTTTTTTTCTTTCTACGCTTCTATCTCCTTTATTGAATCATCGGCGTGTGTTGTTCGTCACACAGCTTGAGACAGTTATATCAAGCGTGAAAGTAAAACTCTGATGGCCGATGACGCAAGAGAAATTGAGAAATGTATATTTATGGTCCGAAAACGCCGAGTCCATTGAACTAGGCATGCTCGTGATTATATTTTTTACGGAGTGGCAACGCATCGTGTGCTCGCTTATAAATAATTCAAAACGAGGGATTCAAAATAACAGGCGTGCATTCGCACCAGCAGTCGGATTGCTCTGCCTCATCGGGAGAGCTGGAAAAAGGCAATCATTTGGAAAAAAAGGAAAGATTATTTAAAACGTATTGATTTAGCTAATTAAATGGACACTTAGTTTCAAATTGAACCCTTATTCCTTGCTGGATGTCGAAAATTCTTTAAAAGATATTTTTGAATAAAAGAAAGTAATTTACTTATAATAAAGAAAAGAGACATCGGAAGGATTTACGAGGAGGGGGAAAAATTTTAAGAAAACTCATTCGAAAATCAAAATGTATGAAAGTGCACATTTAAAAAGCTCCAGCATTCGTTCTATGATCTATCTCCTTAAATTTCAATTATCCTTATCCTGGTAGAATATGTGGGATTTAACGCATATTAGGAATATTAAAAATTGTGATTTTTCGGTAATTGAAAGTAATGAGGGACAATTTAAGATATACCGGGGGTCAGCATCAGCATATATTGAAGGTTAACAACAACAGAGGGCCAGACATACACACACACACACATATATATATATATATATTTCTGCAGTATTCAGAGAGTACGTATGATAACAATTGATTACAAGATAATGTTGCCATTATCAATTCCACCTTTGTTCATTACATTTAATTAGAGGATTTATTTTTTTAAATGGTTTTAACTGCTCTTCAGTATTTTGATTGAGAATAAAATGTTTAAAATTATTTTCTCTTAAGCGAAAATTACCATACCCTTTTTTGAACTTATACCATTTTATTAATAAAATTTTTATAAATCTTAGAGACAAATGATTTTGAACCGCTCCTGTGTACGAAAGAGAAAATATTTTGCCAATACTCTGGACCCCCGCATAACACGTTTCCATATAATGGAGATTCGCATAACGCGACTAAAAGATCGCGAACACAGCGCCAAAAAAACCCTCGTATAACGCATCAGATAAATTTTAACATTTTGACACCTTGTTCGATTTTTTGTTTAGAAATACTTACCTCGTGTTCATCTATACATGGGAAAATTGTAAAATTTTGGAAACGTTTACGTTAAAAATTTTAAATTGGCATTAAATTTTAAATTTAACGAAACCGTCTTGTTAACATTGCCTGCATAGATTCATCGTTTGAAGAGTCAATAGTTTTGACTCTACTACTATAGTTATTTAAAATTAAATATTTATCTAAATTATAATCATTATTTTGCCATCACTCCTGAAGCTCAGGGATACGTTTAAACCTGCGTTGACTCATCTGAAACCGCAAGAGCAATTTCGTGCCAATCCGTCGCTCCACGCTCGTAGTCCACCATACATAACAAGTGTTGTTCGTAACACTTATCTTTCTACGCTAAATGAATCCCCCACATTGTACGGGGTCCACTGTATAACTATTAATTCGACAGACAAATTTAAAAAAACAAAACAAACTGAAGTTGTTGACGTCTTTGAATCAGGCCCTGATTTTCCATTAGGCCCGGACCTAGGGGCCCCCGAATGTTTGGGGCCCCCCAAAATGTTAATTTTAAAAGGGAGTAAAAAATTCCCAATTAAATTTTTTTTTTAATTTTATATTTTTAATAGCAATTTTTTTTAATATCCTTTCAAATTTGTTTGATTGATTGGTTCATCATATGTATAGTTCATCATATGTATAGTTCATCATATGTATGTTATAGTGTATATAAGGGATTAATAAGTTTTTCTGGTTGCATTGTATTGGTGTTTTAATGATGAAGTTAATATGTTGTATTGTTTTTTGTTATTTGATAATGTTCTAGGCTTCTACGCTTCAAATATCCAATTCTTGGTAAAATGGTACTTTCACAATGATCCATGATTGTGTGTGTGTGTGTGTGTGTGTGGTTGGTTTTTTTTTTTTTTTTGTGTGTGTGTGTGTCAATTTTGGAAATTTTATGCCCACATCAGTGTTAGGGGGCCCCCATCCCGAGTTGTGCCTATAGTCAAGAATTTTCTAAATCGGGCCCTGCTTTGAATACCAAACTAGGAGAGGGTATAATTCGTCGAATACACTTTTTCCAGGTGGATGATAGAGACAAGAAAGATCTCAACAGGGTTCAAGTCTATCACTTTAGAGGGCTATCAAGTCTCAAACACATAGAGGGTTAAAGATGGCAGATTGTAGCAGATTCCATTCCGAGATAAATAGGCTTGAGGTACATATCTACGGCAAACTACGCTTGGACAAAGCAGTTTAAAAAAAAACTCGTTTCTGGCAATGTAATCATCGAAGAAACGTGCAGTTTGTGTTTTTTAAAAATTTTATTTTGAAATTTATAGAGTGTGTTTAAAGTAAAGAAAATAAAAATCCATTTTTTGGGAGAATTTTCTGACCCACAACCTCGTAAATTATGTTGAACATACCGATTTTTTTATGCTTTAAAAAATGCTTATCATCAAACCCCGATTGCAAGCATTTCATTCATCGATGTTTCGACAGGTGAACTATCCTATGAAATTTCCATACCTGTAGTCACTTAAATAAAGAAATTTATTCTTGACTGCTTCCTCTCATTAAATATTCCACTGTTTAGCTGTCATACCTCGGAATTAGCATACATGAGAGAGTGCTGGTCAAGGTATTAACAAGGATTGGTGCCAAGAGAAAGTTGATTGTATAGCGAAGTTTAAGAAAACTGGTTACAGTCAAAATAATAATAATGTTAATACCTTACAACATAGGCTAAGAGTAGTTATTTTATGAGCGATTTAAAATGATTTTTGTTTTCGTGAAGGAAGTGAGTACTTCACTACTTTTTATTAACTAGAAGGTAACCCGTCATTTTGACGTCATAGTACTAATAATGACATCATAATGGAAAAAGTATATGAAAGTTAAAAAATATCCCGAATTATCTAACAATATTGCATTTAATCCACACCTTGTAAAAGCAAACCCTTTCATTATTTTTTATTTATTTAGTTTTTCATGCGATTGTAGTAGACTGCCATCCAGTTTTTTACAGCTCACTACGTGATATGAATACTTGAGCTACTTGATTCATTTACATTCAAGTTTGTTTACTTTCAGAATTCATCTCAAAAGTAAACAGATTTTTAAAAACTGTTAAATATACAGCTAAAAGCATCCAATTTTTTTAGTTCTGAATGTTTTATAGAAAAATAGGCTGAACAAACGTGATTTGATGGAGAAGATATTAGTTTTTAGGTAAGAAAAAATTCTGATCCACATCTGAAATTGAAATTAGGCCTAACCGGCCGTTTGTTTACTGAGGGCTTCAATTGAAAGATGAGTACAGCCCGGAAGTGTTATACAGAGACAACGGCTATTATATATATAATTATTTGACAAATGGATTAATAAGTATTACTTCTTAATCACTTGCCTGTGAAATTGAACTATTTATATATATCTTGCTGTGAGTCGGAGTTTTAATCCTTACATTATTGATAAGGCTCTTTCTAAGTTTAAAGAAAACTAGTATGACCTATGCGACAGAATCTTCCTTCACTTATTAATATTTATCAGGTTACTTTTTTCTCTCTCCTGTTTGTTATAAAATTTTCGACCTACTTTCTTGGTTCAGTTCTAAGATTATTTTCAAACCCATTTATTTCAGTTTCGTTCTTTGTAAGATCCCATCACTTTTGATATCTGTTAGGATATTTATTTTTTTACTACATTGGCCAAACTGGAAGAGTGTTTTGAGTTTCGGTTCAACAAGCATAATTTTTGCGTGGGAAATAAATCTAATCCATTCGCCGCCTTTCAGTTTTGGGATTGAGGCAAGTTTATTTTTGCGTATCCTCTGCTCTCCCATTTCGATTCCTGATCTGGATTTTTTTTAAAACTTCTTCATAACTCGCATCGAGGAAAACTTGGTTAACGATAACAGTTCTACCCCTTTCATTAATGCAGCTTGGAAGGGTATTATTACGAGTTAATTTTCTCCCTCTTTTTTATTTTATCTGGTTTTCTTAAGCCCTTTTCTATATTTCTTAAAATGTTCTTTACTCCATGGATAATTTTCTTTTCTTCTTCGTTTGTAGGCGGTTTCATCCTTCACATTTCCTATGTGCGATTTTCCTGTGTGGCTTAGCTTGTTCTGGAAGCATTCTGTCTCTCGGCTCCTCATATATAAAACGAAGATGTTTTGCTTTCGAAATTGGAATCTGGCTTAGTGACTTAATTTACTGTTATTATAGTGAATATTAAGGATCATATTCTTTTGCTTCAGTCAATAGTTTTGGTGCTTTTATCTCGTGTTGTTTAATAACCATTAGCTGGTGATTATATTTTCATGAAACTTCCTGAAATCGCATAACAGGAACACAATTTCTTAATATCCATAAAAAATGGCTACTATAGGAGTGAATCACCTAGAAGCAATAGATGCATGCAAGGGTTGGAATAAGCAAGGAATACAACGCATTGACTTTACACATACATTTATTAGATAACCCAAATTTCAATTAACATGTCAGAGCTATAGTATTACAATCAGTTTTATATTAACAATTTTGACGTACAATACCCAGAAGCAGAGGCAAACTATAGAGTCAAATATGATTTTTAGAATCTAACGGGGAGGCACTTACTATAACGGATGTATGCAACGATGATCGTAGCATCGGCGACCGGGACCCAGTATCATCTCCAGTGTATGAAAACGTTGGCGGTATATTGGCACTTCTCCACGGCTATGAGGCAGACGAGAGCCTCCGACATCTAACTCTCAGGAACTCAATCTAAAAAAGTCTCCTTCTTCTTCTTCTTTTTTTTTTTTTTTTTTTTTTTTTTTTTTTGATTCCTTCCGTCCTTAGCGAAGCTGTTGTCCGTTTACAGGGGGGCCATTCTAGCACGCCCCTCACTTTCATTGGGCAGTGGGCTGTTTCTCCTTCAGTGGTTCCTATCCCTAATTGGTCCTTTATTATACCGCCTCTGTCGCCTCTGTCCATAGGCTATGTAGTACCTCCCCCCACATACGTTTATTTTGTAAAACAACTTTGATTCTTCTCCTCTGACGTTTTTACTGTGGGCCATAAAATAACGACCATCCATCTTGTAAAATATAAACTTCAGATCGCTATCACTGGCCACACCGACAGCTATTCTTCTATTTTTTTTATTGTTTTACAATCCTGTATTTACCCCTGCCTCTGCATCCTTTATGATACATTCTTTATTGTCCACACACCGTGGGGAATTACACTATTTTCACTTCCATAGCTACTAACAATGAATTTTTGTTATAGATATCAACAAATTGTGTTCCTTTAGTTAGCTTTATATTTTTTGATTTCGTCTTCGAAACAAAAATTCTCTTAAAAGGTACAGTCACCCTAGTCTTCCATTTTCTCTTATCAGTCTAATTTTTTTATCAGGATTATTTTCTCATTCGTTGCTTTTTTTTCCTTGTCTTTTCCAGTTAAAAAAATATAAATAACAAGATTTTCCATTCACTGTATATTCCTGACATTATATTTCACTTCTACATTTCGATGCCTGTTTTCCCCGCTAATGCAACTAATCCTTTGACTGTAATTAACCTGGCTAAAGTTTTTCCAAAAACAGCGCATTTTTTCCTGATAAAATAACCGTAAATGCACTAATTTAATTTATGCTGCTTATATTCTGATAATTAACCGAGGCAAAGATTTACAAACGTTCATTTTGTTTCATTTGCCTTCTACACCAAAAAATTTGGAAGCTATAAGCAAAAAGAATTGAATTTTTAATAATACTGTTAAATACAGTCCTATAAATTTTACTTAAGGTAAATTCTGATCAGACAAAACGAACGATAAATATTTAAAATGAAAAACAACAATGAGAATCCGTGAAATACGTTAAAAATCAGTGTAAAAGGTTACAGTTAAGAAGTATTTATTTTCGAACATTATTAAACATCTAGTTTACAAAATAGACGAAGTTTAAGCGTGTATCAAATGTCACTGCCGTGATTTATCGAATAATTTACGTTAAAATTACTGTTTACAAGAGCGTCCACCGGTGTTCTGCATGAAGGATTTGGACAATGAATTCCTTCTCATGTCAATATTGACAATTCTTGGAAGACATATTAAAATACCGTTTGAGTGTTCTTCAGCAGTTTCTAAAACCAAGGTTCCATAAACTAGCAACTAAACCCTAAAATTAATAAACGTCAATCAATGGGATATTTAATCTGGCAACACAGCTGCCACCGCAGACAATTCCGTATTTGCATTTTTTTCTTTTTCTTTTCACAGTATTTGATTTTCGGATTCGAAAACCTTGTTTTTATTAGTTTGAGAACAGTTTGGTTTGGAATTATTTTATCCTATTTCTTTTTTCATAAAGTAAGTAGGAATATTTTTGCAAAACTTTGTTTTTCGTCTGCATGTGAAAACACACATTCGGTTAAAGAAGCAAAAGAGAAAAAATGAAAACTTGCATAAAATAATAAAGTTCGTTCCGGAAAAGGATTAAAAAAACATCAGAATGTTTACGAACTAAAATCTTAAGTAAATCTTTTTTTATAAATTGTTACTATAAATGATTATTTTCTATATTCTGCTATTGAAAATGTTTTACACACCTTTGTCAATAATCTAATTAAAATGACTTTACAACACTACCCAACAGAATTGTGAGGGCGGTAAAACGCTCTTTCTCAATTAGGCTGAGGTCATTAGACTTTGGTTAATTAGAACCTCGCAAACTCGCGATATACGATTAAATATTCACTGACTCCAATCACCGACCGAAAGTTCAGTGAATAAAGATCAGTTTTAATGGTCTAACCGTGTGAATATCAGTCTGATAAAATTTAGAAATGATTTCAGATCGCTGATTTGATTAACTCCATTTTTACGAAGCTGTGGATCAATTCCTGCGGCAGATCAGTGAGCGATAATTTTAGCATTAGGTGTGTGATATGCGTTTCAAATAAATGAAGAAAATTGCGATTAGCTTTACCACGACTGCAAATTAAAAGATTTAAGGACCGATATATTAAAACGTATAGGTACAGGGGGAAAGCAATTTAGTAAAAGCTTGTTATTCATTGCTTAGTTTTGGCAGCATAAATACTTTTTTTCTTCTTTTCACAGTACAATGAAACTTCTCTATGGCGACCAGTCATGGTTCTGGGGGAAAAAAGGCTATTTTGAGGGGTGGCCGTAAAAAAGAGGTTTCTTTCATAATATTGGCTCTATGGAGTCTTTAATGGGCTCTGAACAAGATATGGCCGTTTAAAGGAGTGCTCGGCTAGATTAGTTTCACTGTATTTGACTTTTGGATTAAAAAACCGTATTTTTATTAGTTTAAGAACAGTTTAGTTTGGAATTACTTTTGATGTCACGTAGAAAACATAAATTTTAAAAATTCTTGATTTATAAATATTATTTACGGATATTGTTTTAAGTCCTAGAGCTATTACTTTTCTAACGTCTCGTCGAAACATAAATTAATAATAAAAATTTGATTTACAGACTAAAGTGAATTTAAAAGTTTCACGAAATGATGGTTTAGAAGATACAAAGATAAAAAAGTTCGTATAAAGGCATGTAAAGTATTAAAATAACTTAGATTCTTTACAAATAACTGATATAAGAGCCGAAATCGGGAATTTCGAATGTAAATATATAATATTCCCATGCAAATATAATTAACTTGCACGGCTAAGATGCTTCAGATTCTTCTAGACATATTACATGAGATTAGGAAAATTTGCAAAGGGGAATTTGAAAAACTAAGAAAAATTGCTATATCCACGTCGTCGTAGACAATTAGTTTATTCTTTTTATACAACCGATAATAGTATGCTAATGCTACATATTCCCGAAGATCATGAGAAGTGGTTCCAATATGCAACAGACTTCTTTAGCCTTGTTCACATTGCTTTCGAAGCGTTGAATATTATTCCTCCTTTGGCGCCTTGTTTGTTGACGTGACCTGTGATTGGTTTGACGTATCACGTGGTCGTTACGTTGAGCTCTGTGATTGGTTAAATTTTTAACGCTGACGCTCCGTTTTAGAAGCATTCATCGTGGACAAGGCCTAAGTCTGTATGTTATGTAGTTTTTTTAAAAAAGCTCTGTCTTGGAAAAAAACAGCTCCAGAAGCTGCTTTCTCGGAGTTGTATAAAATTTCGAATAAATTCACAAATTTGGGTGTAAATGTTTATGTTGTCATTCTTTAATCTTTTTCTTCCATTTTCGCCCCGAAATATTTATTTATTTATTTATTTATTTATTTTTTTTTTGGGGGGGGGTTGATTGTTTTAATCTCTTTGAATATCAGATATAAAATATTTCTGTTTCTCTGGAAAGTTCCCCCTGGTGATTATTCCGTCTTAACACCGAGTTTCGTGAAATTTTTTCTCTTTACTCCTAACTTCGATTCAATGTCTTTCCGCTGAGGTGATCTAAAGACACTTTTATTGCAATTGTTATCCTGATACTGCTCTCAGTACAGAAAACCCCTTTTCGCGGTTTATCAATTACCCTTTAAAAGAAGTTCTGGCAATTAAAGGGGGAAAAAAGTGGCATTGTTTCAGCGCAATGTTTGATTTCGTTCGCTGATAGAAAGCAGATATCGGTAAAAGCTTAGGCCCATTCGTTGTTCATCTTCATTAAACAGGGAGAGTGTTTGTCTTTTGTCTAGTAGTTTATGGGCATTTCAAGGTTTTTTTTTTAAATTCTTCTCAAAGTTTCCTAAATTGTGTATGATTTCTATGTTTTGCTGAGGAGTTCGTTAACGATGACGAAATTCTAATCCCCCACTGCTGAGTGTGTTCTGTGTGCACACGTTTTTAGACTGTTACGGAAAGCTTTGACCTGACTTGGAAGTGTTGTAATTCCCATATTCTCCCGGATAATTTAAGAGTCCGTGATCTAGCCGGGCTAGAGATTACATGGCTTTCATATGCATTATTCCATATTCAGACAGCAGAGGTGGATCTCTTTTCTGTTCCCTTAACCCTTCAGTGGAACCCCTCAGTGGCGCGCCAATTTTTGGTACACCAGCAGGCGCGCGCTGCATAAAGTGCAACGTCTCTTTCAACCTTGATTATTCCTTTTGTAATAAACTTTCTTTTTTCAAATTGAAAATATTGATTCTGCGTTTTATGAAAAGATACAAAATGTTGATAATATTGAGATATATTTATAATTAAAGACCAAAGAATGCAGATACAATAGCCTTATTTCAAAGCTGTCTGGTTTAATGCATCTAAGGAGAACTTGCGAATCGATTCCTATTATGTCCAAAAACCTAAAAAACAATGAGATTGTCTATCAGCGTGATATGCGGAACACCGTGTAATAGCTGCACATTTGATTTACTACATCAACTCACAATTCTGTCGTATTGCAATCCAGTACAATACGGTTTAACACGGTTAAATCACGACTACCAGTGAATGGAAAGAAATACAAGGGTCAGAAAATAAGACCTGCATTAGAAAGGGTGTAGCTATAAATAGAAATTGTCTAGAACATTCAAACCTTACTTGTAAAAACAAACCATTCAAAATTACGAAAATGTTGCACTTTATACACGGGCGCGCCCACTGAAGGGTTAATTGCTTCCTCCGAGTCCAGGAGAAAGCGTGATTAATTTGTCTGTTTTTATTGGCAGCATCCTATTTCGTGGCCGCAAGTGTGAAAAAATAGGTCCCTCCTGCTACAATGCAAAATAAAATAACTGCAAACAGATAACAAAAAATGCATAAGATTACTTAGAAGTAGTTTACTGATAAAACATATTTCTTAGATCTCGCATATTCATATGGCAGTGATAGGGGATCCCAGTAAAATGGTTCTCGGAAAAAAAAGGAGCACATTTTTTCTATTTTTCTTTCTATTTGGGCCTTAAATATACTATTGAACATTTAGAATTTAATACTGCGTACCGCATTGTCCCCTACTATATACCCTACTACATACCCTACTACATTGCTAAATACAATATTTTAATGCTGTTGTACACCTGTATTATAAGTCTAATTATCTCAAATAATAAAGTTCTACAATGATTGCATTGTCAGATAATCATTTTAATGCGACACTATCTACCGTATCCTACCGTGCTTATCTATATATATAAAACAGTTCCGTAACTGACTGACTCACTGACATACAACGCACAGACCAAACCGCAGGACCTAAAGGGCTGAAATTTTGCATGGCGATTTCTCTTATAGTGTAGGGGTGCACTAAGAAAGATTTTTGAAAAATTCTTCTTAGATTTTTTAAAATTAAATTTTTAAGCTGTTTTAGTAACTTTTTTTAAGTTTGCATTTAAAATAATAATTTGAGGGTATAAAATTTATATCACGAGAAAGATCATAAAAATTCCTTTAAAATGAGATCTTTTTCGAATCTTTACCTCCGTTTTCTGATTTTTGGTGAACTTTTAAAGATTAATTTTTAGAATTAAATTTATTAAATGCTGATCACGTGATTTCTTTTTCTGGTACTTTAAATAAATTTATTGTCACGGGCATAACAACTAAATATACAAATTTTTTTTTCTTGCTAATACGGCAGACGATTTGACATTATCCAAAAAAGTATTAAAATAAGTTCAGGAAATTAAGGAAAATCAGGAAAATAAGTTAAGGAAAGTTAAAATACAGTAAAGGATAAGTTCCTCAAACTCTACTATATTAACTGTACTATATTCTTCAGTATGTTCTATTAGATTTAATTTGAATATTTTCTTCTACATTATGTTGTTTGTAAAAATATCCGTTATGATTTTTTTTATAAATATATTTTTTTTTTGTTTTTTTACATCAATTGCATACATTGATCGTTGTATTTATTATATATATATATATATATATATATATATATATATATATATATATATATATATATATGTAACAAGAAAACGCGTCTTCCTAAATTAATTTACTTTAAAGAATATTCTATTGTTAATAAAGTACGACCCCTTTTCCAAAATTGCGACCTAAAAGTAAAGTAAGTATAATTTATATTAGCCCTGCAGATCATTAAGCAGGCATGTGAAGTATCGGAACTCAATAACATCCCCAGATATGAGTGTTCAAAGTTTATGAGATTCCAAATGTCAGTACAGTGTCAAAATTCTTGAAGAGCCCTCGAATCACTCTAGGGTTATGTCTTTTTTAACGTCAAAAAACCCACTTTGCAAGAACTTTATGGGCCATTTATCCTACGCCCAGTTCAACAGTTCACGGTTATAACAAGCGTGGGATCTAGCAGTAAAGTCCCCGATAAACTTAAGTGGACACGTGAACTCCACGAATCTAAAGTCGCCCAATTAAAAATTAAGTAGTTTAGGCCCTCTGGCGTCAATATCGCAAAACACCCATTTAATATTGCATGAACAGAAGACTTTTTCTCTCTCTTCGTTTCTAACTCTTGTCGCTGTCGGACATGCTGTCCGCTCCTGTATGTAATCTGCGTCCCGTCCTGGCATGGACGCCGGACAAGTCATGTGGCCACTGCAGCTAATGCTTTCTGATAAATAAAGCACGTCTTGGAATTTGTGTATTTCATCAATGGCTCCATGTTTGTTTCTCCTAAATTTTGTAAGTCCTTTCCTGCATCAACACTCAGCCCGACTGCATCTCTCCAATTTGTGCGCAGCGATTTACTGTAAGATCAACTCCTCGTGCCCGACTGCATCTCCATAAGTTCTACGCGTCAATACCATTGTGCTAAATTTTCCCCAAATGTGATTATTATCATATATATATATATATATATATATATATATATATTAAACAAAGTTGTAAGTGAAAAATCAGTATAAGCCATAAACCACTACAGCCAGGAACCAAAAACATGAAAAGTTAAGTGAAAAATATGATTAGATAAGTGAATAATATGTTTTTAGACAGTATCTTTTCATCAGCGGTGCCGATACTGTCTAAAAGCCAATGGATTGTTCTAATAAGTATGATCTGAGCAATAAACATACTTAGACACCGTACAATCCATATGAAACAGAAGAAGGAATAATCAGTGGCTTTATCATAGATCACCAAACTCGGCGCCAGACAAAGTGAAAGTAAAGTTTAGGAGACCGCAAGAAGACTGACGTCACTAACATTGCGACCATGGAGCCTATGGAATCACTTTAGCAGACTTACTTAGGATACTGCTTTATAGGACATAATAACTTAAGTTAACTTAGACATTTATTATGACTAAGAGTTATCTATTATTTTAATTACACTAGTTTTCACTTACTTTTTAGTAGTTATTTACTAACTTTAATCATTTAGTTTTGTATTACTAGTGTGAAACCGTGTTATATGAGACCCATGGACAGTTCAAAACAGGGGGGGTTACGTTCTGAAAACGTATTAAAAACAAACATTTAAAAAAAAAATTTCATATAAGCAACTTAATTTTTACTAAAAAATATAAATGTATGTATAACACAAAACGAAAAGAAACAAAAAAATATTATTTTCATTTAATACGACCTTAATTTAAAAAATTCTTTCTCATCACTGCTCAGTACAATCAAACGAGAACGTTTTTTCGATTGAACAATATCACCTTCACTTTCGGAACCATTTTCTTCATTTAGATTTTTTGTACCTTTTATCCTCTATAAAAAATCTGTAATTTTGGTTTATTTGCTGGTTCTTACAAGGTCATTATAGATTTCACGGTATGAAGATTTTCGACTTTTGAATTCCCTTTTGAATTTTCGACTGCTTTTAGCGGAAGGATCTGCATTCAGGAAAAATTATTCAATATTTTCAGCTAAGCTTAGGCCTTCTTGTAATTTTATAGGGTTATAAATGAATAAATTATAATTTGTTTATACATTTCCATGTAAAGACACTGTAGTTCATTATTCCTTCCCGTAATTATTTTAAGGTAATTTAGTTTTTAAATGTGTTAAACAAAAATCATATCTAGTGCTATAGAAGTACAGTGTTGTACAAGTGGTTCTCGCAATTTTTTTATCGTGTTAGAGCGAAATCGTATTACAGGTTGCAGTGTTATACGAGGGTTCCTGCAATTTATCCTATCGTGTTAGAGCGAAAACGTGTTGTAAGATGCCGTGCTGTAGGAGGGCTACCTGTTTATATATATATATATATATATATATATATATATATATATATATTGATTGATTCGCATTAATTGCATACATTGACCGTTGTATTTAATTTGAATGTACTCCGTAGCGAAGTACGGGTATTCAGCTAGTTATAACATACGCTTACAGCGAACTGATTTCTCACGCCAGTCAATAGCTAGACATGTCCAACTGACAACTCACCACTGAACACCTTTCTTTCGGCTGTGTCAGCCCTGCTGTAGTAGGGTTTGCCAGAAAATGTGTATCTCCCGAAATCCGCCAACAAAACAAAGCCTGCCAAGAAAAAGTTGGCTAACACCCATACCCTTATTGACTGGGACATAATGATCAGAAGTGCTGACCCAGCCAAAATAGTAGGCCTTTTCCAAAAAACCCCACCCACCAGAAGGGAACGTCTGAAAGATTAATTATGCCAAGACAGCAGATGTTCCTGACCGGCGGCTATTGCACATCCGGCCCACACCCGCGACAAGACATTCCTGATAAGGCGTCCACACACATGCAGAATTGCAGAGCATTCTGCGGGGAAAACAGTTATTTATGGGGCAGAGCGCTCTGCAGCGATCCCTCGTCAGAGCGGTTTTTCACAGTTCATCAAAGAGACACGAGGGACCTTGGGGGGGGGGTTCTAAATGGGAGAATGTGTGGAAGACAGTCTAGTGTCCATTCACACATCGCTTTGGAATAGCAGGGGGGGGGGAGGAGCGTGACTAATCGACCCCAAAATGTGTCAGGAGTCGGGGGGTGCTTACTGCATATGTGCTTTGCTTATGTGTGGATGCACCATGAAACGGAAGAGAGGGGGGGGGGACTAGAAAGACATATTCACCCGCTTTCTACAGCAGACAAAAGTCTTCACAGCAACCTAATGGTTAGCGCGTCGAAACTAGGCTCTGAGGGCACTCGGTTCGAATCTCCGCCACTGAATGCTCTCGTGTCTTAGACGGGTATGGGTACGCCCACAATCTAGAGGAAGGAAAGTACCTTTATGTGTATTTGATGGGTGGGAGGAGGGTAGGAGCCCATTAAATATCGCCCCTGGGGATGCTCGCTCAAAATTGGGGTGGCACCGGGCAAAAAGTCGACCTCCGACCCTTGTGATGCCTAGTAGGCACGAGCTAAACAGGAGTTGCATCCTTCAGTGGACTTTGTAAGGATTTATCCGACCAGGATGCATTCCTAACAACAACAATACATTTACCTAAATCTGTTTTAAAGTTTATTAAGTAGATCCATTACAAAGCTACTCAAGGATGTTTTTTGATTGAATTCACTTGATTGATACTATTTTACTCCTATTAAAAGTCGCCAATTTTTAACGCTTTTGGACCCTTGTTGGAAAACTTTCATGCATTATGTCTGTCCCTCTATGACTTTGGTTTTTAAGAGGTGGTCCGGGAGAACCCAAGAAGTGGTCCACGAAGTCGGCAGTGATAAAATAAAATTTTTTTCCATCGATTCAAAATAACATCAAATGTAACAGTTTTATAAATTTGGGAACAAAAAAAATTTTTTTTGTCGTCTTTGTGATCAAATTCAAAAAACTCTTGTATCTCTTCCGTTTCCTGACTTTTCGAGTTTAAAAAAAATTCATTCGTTAGGATTTATCCGGCCAGGGAGTATTAGTAACAGCAACAGCAATTTTGAATTTAAAATTTTTAATGAAAAATTACAATTTTTTCAAGTACTTTTACATGCGTAATGAGCTTTATTTAAATGCACTTTTACTAGTGACGGAAAGGATGCCTTTTTTTCCGCCAACTGTGAATTCAATTTAACAAGAAACAGTGGCAAGGCGACACTGAGAAGCACCAGTTTAGAAATAACTTGGTTGGAGTTGGGAGGGTAAAGACAGAAAAAAATATGTGATTAAATGTGTGTGGACGAGATGTCGTCGTTATAGTGCCCCTGAATATCATCACAGTAACAAAACTTATTGTAAGCAAAAATTCTAAACATTTCTTTTTATATATATATTTCTATCTAAATATTAAAGTTAAGATATATTTGTTACAAAATTTTGCGATCGCAATATTTATATTATATATCTATATATATAAAACAGTTCCGTAACTGACTCACTGACATACAACGCCCAGACCAAACCGCTGGACCTAAAGGGCTGAAATGTTGCATGGCGATTCTTCTTATGGTGTAGGGGTGCACTAAGCAAGATTTTTTAAAAATTCTTCTTAGATTTTTTAAAATTAAATTTTTAAGCTGTTTTTGTAACTTTTTTAAAGTTTGCATTTAAAATAATAATTTGAGGGTTATAAAATTTATATCACGAGAAAGATCATAAAAATTCCTTTAAAATAAAATCTTTTTCGAACCTTTACCTCGATTATCTGATTTTTGTTGAATTTTTAAAGATTAATTTTTAGAATTTAATTTATTAAATGCTGATCACGTGATTTCCTTTTCTGGTACTTTAAATAAATTTATCGTCACGTGCATAACAACTAAATAGACAAAAAATATTTTTTCTCTTTCTAATGCAGCAGGCGATTGGATATTATCCAAAAAAATAATAATAAATATCCCTTACGATTTTTTTACAAATATATATATTTTTTACATCAATTGTATACATTGATCGTCGCATTTATTATAAATATATATATTTATTTTTTGGGGCATTAATTGCATACATTGACCGTTGTATTTAATTTGAATGTACCCCGTAGCGAAGCGCGGGTTTTGAGCTAGGATATATATATGTATATTTATTTTTGTTCTTTTACAGGTACGTTTGAAGTTAATATAGGCGATGAAAGAATTTGAAGCGAATTTGAGTACCTGCTCCAAATTTGGTCAGTGAGTTGATTGTTTACTGCTTATTTCAGTGTATTTTATTTTATTAAATAAACCTAGCGTTCATAGGGGACTGTTTGTTACTGATACAAAAAAAAAAAAAACTGTTTCGAAAATACTGGTTTGAAAATAGTAAAATGCCACTTTTCTGACCCTCTACATTAGTATTTTTCAGGCGGTGTGTCTTGGAGGGGTGCTAAAAGAGTTCTAAATCAAACTTTTAAAAGAAAAAAAATTAAGAAAACAAGAAATAAGAAACGTATGTAATAGGACCTAAAGCTATTTTTACTCAAAGAATAAAAGCTTTAATCAAACATTTTAGTGTTCTAAAGTGTTTGAACTAAATTCCTAGTCTCTGAAACTGATAACAATTCACGTTCTTCTTAAATAAAATAGCCATACTTTGGTTTCGTATTTGAAACTGATGCTAAGATATCGGCCTCGTATATTTAACTGATTTTCCTGTTTTGTTTTAACTGCAAACATAAACGTACATGGCAGTTCGCAGTTATGGGCTGATAAAAACGTAATCAGATTTTTTTCCAAATTTCCTCATTTCTAAGCTCCGGATATTCATCTATCTTTATTCACCGAATTCATCAGTTCTGGTCTTTCCATTCCACTAGTGTATGCAGTTCAATTAATTTTGCTTTTATTTTTTGTTGTTGTTGAAATCGAAGCTCGCTTTACATACATTTTGCAAAAAAAGTATTCAGTTCTAAATCTTATTATCGTGGGAGTTTCCCGTTTCTCTGGGAATGTCTGAAAGTGTTTGTTGTATTGCATTTTCTATCCCTTCGCTTGTATAATCTATATATATAAAACAGTTCCGTAAGTGACTGACTGACAGATAACGCACAGACCAAACCGCTAGTCCTGAAGGGCTGAAATTTTGCTAGGCGATCCTTCTTATAGTGTAGGGGTGCACTAAGAGAGATTTTGGAAAAATTCTTTTAGATTTTTTAAAATTAAATTTTTAAGCTGTTTTTCTAACATTCTTTAAAGTTTGCATTTAAAATAATAATCAGAGGGTTATAAAATTTATATCACGAGAGAGGTCATAAAAATTCTTTTAAAATGAAATCTTTTTCGAATCTTCACCTCTATTTTCTGATTTTTGGTGAATTTTTAAAGATTTATTTTTAGAATTTAATTTATTAAATGCTGATCACGTGGTTTCTTTTCTTTTTGTGATACATTAAACTAATTTTGCGTCACGTGCATAACAACAAAATGAATTGAGAAAAAAAAAATTTTTTTCTTGCTAATGCGGCAGACGATGGGACATTATCCAAAAAAATATTAAAATACAGTAAAAGAAATGTTCCACGATCTGTACTGTATTAACTGTACTATATTATTTATTATGTTCTATTAGATTTAATTTGAATATTTTCTTCTACGTTATTTTATCTACAAAAATATCCGTTACGATTTTTTTAAATATATATATATATATATATATATATATATATATATATATATATATTGGCATTAATTGCATACATTGACCGTTGTATTTAATTTGAATGTACTCCGTAGCGAAGCACGGGTATTCAGCTAGTTCAGTATGTAATTAGTGACACGCTATTAAATAAATCGATATTTTTTGCTTGATATCAGTAGGGCACGATTGAATTTTCAGTGCCCAAAGCCAAAATTTTAACATCAGCAGTTAAAATTTATAAAAGAGTCCTTCATTTGCGATTTTATTTGCCTCCATACGTTCCTTATAAGGGTTATCAGTGGCTGTTTTATCACAGATCGACACGTAAACCATTAAACAGATAAGTCTTTATTTTTCGTGAGTTTCTGCTACAAGAGCAGGTTAGCGCCGTCTTCTCTCCCAAATTATTTGTTATCTTTACTATTCCGTCAGTTTTGTGGCTTGCCGCATAATGCCTCGTGCTGTGTGCCTGCCGTGGGGTATCTCTTGTCTGGACCGTGCGCGGAGTGGTCGCCTGCTGGGGTCTTTTTGTACGCGCGGGGTTCATCCCAGTTGGGCCTAGTTGCCATGTCGGGCCCGCCATGTGCGTTTTGGTATAAGTCAGTTATTTATTGTTGAAATGTTTAAGCCCACCTAAAATTGCGTAAAAATTGTAATTTTCGTTTGGTTGTTCCAAAAACCATGCAGAATTTAACCCTTTGATGGGCGCCGTTTGCACAGTGCAAACGCCTAAATCTAGTCTTTTTTTCCCTTGCATTCAATGTGTTCCAGTTAAACGAGCAGACAAATGGTTTGTACTGCCATCTGTTATCAGTTTAATGAAGTAAAAACATTTTACAACCTTAAATTGGAAAATATTTCAAGATTCCTTGGGTTAAAAAAATCAGGAGAAAAAAATCTGCACCGTACAAACGGGGGAGGTTGCTGCCCTTGAAAGGGTTAAAGGATTTATTGTTTCAGCATACAACATTTATAATTCTCTGAGACAAAAATGCTAAAACACACATCTCTACATTAAGTAATGCCAGTTTTTTCTGTATCATTTACTGTGACTGTTTCTTTTATAAGTTCAAGTTTCTTTACATCCTATTCAAGGAATAGTTAATAACGTTATTCATTTTTTTAAAATTAAACATTTTTTAAAAGTTCAGTTTTTAAAAATATATTTGCGTTGAAGAACAGCCTGCATCAGCAAATTAAAGAGCTTCGGCGATATTGGTCATGTTTCCAGACCTACACTGGGGAAACTAAATGCTGCTTCAGGTTAAAAACGCTACCTGTTTCAGGGTTTACCTGTTTAATATTTCTGGGCCTACCCGTTTTGCGTCTTTTGGATCTTAAATAATTCCCTTTTGGATCTTAAACACATGGGTGACTAACGCCCTCTACACATGAAAAATACAATTAATTTCCGTTACACAAGTCCCTCCGGTTTATTTAAAAAAAAAAAGAAAAAAAAAAAAAAAACTTTCATTTTTGTATTATGCCCCAGCAGGGCCGCCCAGAAGGGGGGGGGGCAAAATTTAAAAAAAAATTTATTTATTAGATTTCCTCCGAAAGAAAATTCTGAAACCGCACTTCAAAATTCAAAATAATCTCCTGAAAAAAGCAGCCAGCCCCCCCTCCCCCCCCAAAAAAAAAAAAAAATTTCTATTAATCCCATTTCT
Source organism: Dolomedes plantarius (assembly GCA_907164885.2). NCBI lineage: Eukaryota > Metazoa > Arthropoda > Arachnida > Araneae > Dolomedidae > Dolomedes > Dolomedes plantarius. The sequence continues at coordinate 110,407,713 of OU015502.1, forward strand.
TGGGGCCCCCAACAGAAGTTTGCCCCAGTCCCCGTAAAGTCTCTTGGCGGCTTGTGCCCCAGACGGTACTTCATTTTTTTCAGCACAGAAAGGGCCTGTTCACGGCCTGTACACATAGAATTCGTCAGCATCAGCGTTATTCTTATTGACATATTTTAAACCAGTCACAGACCGTAACAGTTTCGTGCCTAATCGTTTGGAGGTTTGTAATTGGTTACATATATTTCAATACGAGTAACGCTGATGCTGACGGTTTGAATGTGAACAGGCACTTACTCATAATGTCCTTCTCAGTAACGCCTTTATCATCCCATTATTTTATCCACTCGATGATAGAAAAATCCTATCTGACACGTTGGGATGATCAACACACATTTTTGATGATATATCATCGATTCTCATCCCATGTTTTCCGTCACAAAATTTTGTCACCCCAAATCCAAATCTTCACGCATGACGGGTGATGGGATCATTTAGCACCTCACGTTCTTTAGCGACGGGACTCAGAATTCTCACTCGTTTTTTACCATATATATCTGATGGACATTATTAATCCACCTTCACTTTTCAGCGACCGGATGAAGCAGCGTTACTGTTTATTTTTCCCGTCTGCAACTGATGGAAACAATTAACCTGTGTTATCGTGAAGACTCTTCACAATCACTGCATTTAAGAGGGTTATAAAATTACATTTAAAAAAAAATTATGCATTTCGCAATGATTTCTCACCAACCGTCTTCATATAAATATCATTAAACGCATAAGCAATACTTGAATAAATTTCAGGCCATAAAATTTCGTGCAAAAAACAGTATTGTTTCAGAAGTAATAATGTTACCGGAAACAGACACATTTTCCCCCGACCAATGAGAAAAGAGCACGTACTCCATCATGCGCGATAGCTAATCTATTGTGATCAACCCTCCCTCATCAAATGAAATTTGAAACCCTACGTGTTGTTCGGATTTTTGTGGTCTGATAGGGGTTTAAGAGTGTTGTGTAAGCGGACGTTATTGGTTGAGCTTTGGAATATGAGGGGAGGGTAAGGTCCCATGTGAGGAGCGGAATGGCCAGTGTCGCCTACTATGATAGGTGGTCCCGACATAGTTATCAATCATACCTCCTACACCCAGCACATTACAAAAGGGAAAATTTCACCGAAATTTCGAAATAAAAATTGATTTGTTTTTCTCACCTTTTGCAACTATAGAAATATTGATAAAAAAATAAAATGGGTATTTTTCGATTACCTGAACTTTTTTGCGCATTTATATATTTTCCATTTTTTTTTTAATGTTTCACGAAAAGAAATCATTTGCGTTTAGTATACAATATTTCTTTCCGAATTATTTAAGTTTGAAAATATCATTAGTGTTTCTTTTGAATAATGAAACAGTTAACAAGTAACAATTTGAAATAATTTCAAATGCTGGCTGGTAATTAGTGAGAAACTTGCCTTCATAGGTTAACATCGACCTGAGGGCATCAATATGCCAATTATCCAGCCCCCTTAATGTGAGTAAATATCACACCCCATCCTTGCCAATATATGAGTATTCAAAGCCAAATTTATCCTAATTCATAGTTCGAATCAAATAACATCTCGCTTTGAAATCAATGAATCTGATTCACAGGCGATACATTCCAGCGCAAAATATTCTCCCATTTAATCCCTTAATCAAATAACTCCAGTAGTATTTAATATCGAAATATTTCAGAATTAACATTCAGTATGGGAGGAATGGAATAAGGCATATCGCTGTACTCAATATTAGTTAATATCTCTGTAATGTTAATAGCATTTTATATTGGAGCATTATATGCTTTCATTATAAAACGACACATGACACATCTATTATACGATTGTTTGGCTTAATATTGTTCATAAACTACCAGTCGGTAAAGCTTTCTTAGATATTATTTGTTACTCCAGTTAGCGTTATTCATAATTTGTATTAATAGATGTGTAGTAACCTATTTATATGTCTCTCATTAATGCGTCGATTTTCAGTGGTCGTTGATGAGCGTATTTGAAAACAAAATTATTTAAGCCTTGTTCGTTTATACACTTCAGTTTCAAAATGATTAGTCTGGAAAGTTTCTTATACAAGCCTGTTCTTGAAATTATTTTCTGTTAAAAACTTCTTAAGAAAATTTAACCGCTTCTTCTATGATGATTCCCGTTTGAAATGAAATCCTAAGTTCTATACATAACGATTTCCTTTGCGATTTCACTCACTTCGCGATCCACGTCTCCACTCACCTGGTCACTCAGTGCTCAGTATCACCACGTGACGACTGCGTCTCGTGACTATTAATGCCCAATTACAGAGAAGCTGGCGCAACCGATTGGATGGATGCGATAGATGGTCATTTTTACTTCACATACCATTGCCTTTGTAGTTAAAGTATTTGTATCTAGAGAACATGAAAAAGTGATCAAGTTAACTATAGTTTCTTTAAAATTGGAATTTTTAAAATAGCTAAAGGGCATCCAAATTCTTTAGCTGTCGATTTCGTAACTTATATAAGTTTCATCGAAATTGTTTATATTTTTTTATGTTATTATATAGCTTATATCCTTTTAAACTTTATATTTGTAATAAAACTACGCGATCTTACGCATGTGCGTTCATAGCTGCCACGGTCCCGCAAACAAACCTATAACTAAGAGGTCAATGTACATTATTTTCCAAAGAATTAAGCCGTATTAATGGAAGCTAAGGCTTACTTATCTATGATATACTTCTATGATATACTATATGACACTTTATTGTGCTCGTTGTCTACCCTTCATATTTTTCAAGAAGACTAACGTTTGCATTATAAATAAGGTCAGTAAAAAAAAGCCAGCTTTTCTGAATGAGTGGAGTTATTAACTGCCCCCCCCCCTTAAAAAAAGAGGGTAAAAAAAAAAAGGTTTAATCAAAGAGCGAAAAGTATGAGACGTTAATAAATGTGTAATGAAAACGCAAAGAGCCGTCATTGGAGGCCACGCCATCAAGATTTAGCAGCGATCTAAATAAATTATGAGATCGTTCCCTATCCAGGCGGGGAAGAATGGAGAAACATTTTACCATACTTCCTTACGTGGGAACATAAAATAAATAAACCACTCCCCTTTGCTAAGTACGTAAATAAAGGATAAAAAGAAAGCAGGCCTAAATACTAATAAAGATTTCTGATTCTCCTCGGAAGGTAGAATATGAGAAATTTTCCATTCATTATATATGTAGAAGCGGGGGAGCTGTTAAAAATTTAAACAGATCCCTCCTGTAAAATAAGTCAATTAAAAAATATCGTTTGCAACACAGACATGCCGACTGTTCGAACTTTATCTCTTAGTGCTTACTGCTCGTCTAAAACAACAGATAGTCATGAAACTGGAGCCAGCAACTCTACTGTTATTTGTTTAATAATCACTTAATTATTAATCTAATTAACTATATTATTAAATGCAGTTCATATAAATAATATACAGTCGAACCCCGTTATAACAAACTTGAAGGGACCAAAGAATTTGTTCGCTATATCCGAACCATTAAGAAAAATGTTAAGAGTTCACAAAATGTATAACTCATTAGTTGCTATGTATCTTCTATAATAAAGGGACAAGTGGATGTCGAGAGATCACGTGACCGTAACTCATCCGGGCGGGCCACTCCTCGAAAAAAAATGGCCGACAAATATACAGGAAAATCGGTATATTTTTTTTCTCATGAAAGTACATAAATGTTACATATTTGGAAAGAGCTTCGTAAACTGATAATTTTTTCTGTGTACACTTATTCTGTTAATTCAATAGTTTTAGAGATATTTTCATTCTAAAATCACTCACTGCTGAGAAACCAAATCATCTGGAGCAGTGGTGCTGCCATCTGTCGGCAGCGACGGGAATGAAAATTGAAAGGAATTAATTCACTTGAATTTAATACATTTGTAGGCTTTTTTTTTTTCTTTTGTGGGGCCCGAAGTACATAAATATGTTACACGGATGGCTTGAGCGTAGCTAGGCGAAGCCCGGCTAGTATTCAATAATGATGTATTGAAAGAATGATAAAATTTATTAAAAATGATCATTAATGAATTAAATTGACTAAAATCGATTACATTATATGACACAATACTAATTAAATTAACTAAAAATGAAGACAAATGGAAATAAATTGATTTTTTCTTTGATAGTTGCTCACTGTTTTGATACAGAAATAATCGGTTATCTTCTACTGACGTGATGCCGATTTCAAAAATATTTTATAAATTTCTTTGTCCAATACATCAAATAACTCCAACAGTCTTTCTTCCACTGTTTGTGTTGACAAAAACTTATTAATTACACTCATCGCTGCTGTAGCATCTGAGATGGTGGAGATTTCGTCATTTATGTGCTCCTCTTCATCAGCATCAGAAGCAGAATCTTCGATTTCAGATTGATTCATTTTAATTTCTTCCACAATATCTTCTTCAGTCAGATTTTCACATGTAATGACTTCATCATCACATGTTTCGAACAATTGCACGACACAATCTGAGAATGATGAAATTTTGTGCTTTTGTATCCACATCGCGATAAGTAAATCTTCATCATCTTGTTCTTCAACATTCTTTGCTTCTTCAACATTCGTTGTATCTTCAACATTCTTAAAAAGTTTGAAAATTAAAAAAAAAATCAGTTGTCGACTGAAAAAAATGTTCGTTATAGCTGATTCTTAAGATTTCGGAGGTTCGCTATAAAAGGATAAATTAGCATTAAATACAATAGAAAAACGGCGGAACCAAAATTTTCGTTCGTTATATCCGGGAGTTCGTTATAACCAGGTTTGCTATAACGGGGTTCGACTGTAGATTAAAAATAGATGATATAACTTTTTAATGAAATTTTAATTGTGGTTTTTAATGTAATATTTGCATGCGTCGTAAAGCTTTTATCGGGACCCTACTGTATGTGTACTATTTTAATACTGTACGATTGTTGAGCCTGAGTTATTCGTACTGATTGAAACTGAGAGGGCTCGCAAAACTAATTTTGGGATAGTAGAATTTCTGTCAGAAGTGGTTTATTTTAATGATTTTAAATCAGAAACCAATTTGATGTTTTTTATAGAATAACTAGCGGCCCGTCCTATCTTTGTCCGGGTTGAACAAAATATTATACCAATAAATTTCCAGTTGATAGCCAATAAATTGTAAATCTTTTTTTACCTTAATAATAATCTAAATAATACCTTAAATTAATTTTATGTTAGTTAATAATTAAAATAAATTTTTTAAAAGAAAAAGGCGTGCCTGAGAACGGCTAGGTTCGAACCGCTAGCGTCAGAACAGAAGCCCACCGCGATAGCACCACGATAACGATCGTTGAAACCTTCGGAACAAAAAGCGGTAGAAGACAGTAGCGGAAACAATGGAGATTGTTAGGATTAAGCCCCTAACTTTATTTCTACTGATCAGATAAACATAATATATAGTCTATGTCCATCTGGAATAATGTACCTTTCAAACAGTGAAAGAATTTTTCAAATAGGTACAGTGGTTCTGAAGATTACCCTCCACGTACAAAATCGCTCTCTTTTTATATATAAGTATAGATAATGAAAATGTATTGGAGAATTGATTACATTAGCTAATCGATACTTTCCAGCACCTATTAATAAAAAAACTTGGATTAAAATGCGAGCACTGTGCTGACTGAATACAGTTGAAAAAGATCCTGAATCGTATAAAACAATTTTTAATAATCAGTGAAATGATATCAAACTTCTGTAACACAAAGTAGAAACACAAACTTTTAAGAGTATTAGTTCTAGTTTTTAAATACGCACCAAAGTATTATTGATTAAATTTAATATATTTGCTTCCCCTGTTAAGTTTCTTCTAGAGGACTCGAGGTAGCCTAGTAGCGCGTCGCAGAGGGTCTTGGTGCTGAGGGTGTTCGGACCGAATCCCGACAAGCGTCATTAAATATCTCCGTGTCAAGGCCGGATATGGACACGCTAAATCCGTAGACCGGTAAGTCGCTCTATGAGGCCAGAGAGTGTGGGAGAGGGTACGATTCCCCCGATGTCATCCCGTGGGGGGGGGGGGAGGTCAAAATTGAGGTGGCACCTGGCTAAATCGGTTTCCGACCCTTGTGGTGCCATTATAAACCGAAGATGTACCCCTCAGCCCGCTAGCCTATATGGACGTGGTCTGGAATACTTCCTGCCATTAGAAACAACAACGTCTTCACGGCATTGCTGTATAACTTGCTTTATTGGCCTTTTAGGCGGAATTAAGGAGTGCAGAAAAGCAAAATGATAACAATTTGTCAAAAATATCAATAGCACCGTAATGTTGAAAACAAAAACTATCAACCTTGTATCATATAAACTTGAAAAAAAAAACATTTAATAATGTCTTCAATTTCATAAAACATCTTTTTTATTCTGTATTTTTATCTTCTTGCTCTAAGTTTTCTGATCACGAAAAGGAAGGAGAGAGGATTCGGTTAGTCGGAATTTTCGGTTTTATCAATTTTCAAACTGCCGAGACTTTACGTTATTTAAATAGTACCGTGTTTCAGCTGCGTCGGGTTTTTAAAATTCATTATCGACTCACGACACTTGCCGTTAGACGACTCATGCAGGAAGTTGTAGTTCAAACAAATAGTCTTGAGTCAATAGTAGGAAATAAAACTAGTTTTATCCCCGTCTAATGTAGATTCTTCTGACTGATATTTACGAATGATTTCGTATGAGAGAATCAGAATTTTGGGAAGTAGCTCAAATTAAAAACAATCAAAAATGAAAAAAAAATATCTTTACAGAAAAACGAGAGTGAGGACTTTTTCACATTGCGATAAGTTTCTTGATATGAACGCACTACAAACTTTAAACCACTCCTTTAAAGTTCGTGAAATTAACATTTCATTTTATCGTTAATGCCTTATTTTTAATCAATTCATTTTCTAAGCAGGAGCTGTAACATTTTACGTGGCATCCTACTATCTATTAAGAAATTATCACCATAACAACTGCGACTTTTCATACAGAGTTCACTGGGATAGGTTGCTAAATCTCATCAAATACTTTTTCAAACCTCTTCCAAAGTTGGCTTCATTATCCATTAATTTTACGTTGACGATCAAAATAAATTACTGGGGATTTTCTGTTTATTTTGTAAGCAGGAATTCTTTTACGTCGCATCCTAGTTTCTGCCATGAGAACATTAAATAAACTCCCTTCCTGTCATTGAGCGCAAATATGCAAACAAATGATGACGCTCTCTAAAGACTCAAGACGTCTAATTTTGCAATGAACCGGAAAGAGGTGGGGAGCTGGCAGTAGAACGCTCTTTTCATGTATTATAGAGGATGTGTTTAAAAATTAAACAGCTTCATTTTGAAGAGGGACTGACGAAAAAAAAAATCCCGCTCCCAAGCACAATCGATTCAGCGACTAAACAAACTGCATCACCTACTTTACCTGTCGCTCATCCTAAGTTCTTTGTATCTCTCTTTTTTTAATTTTCTTTTTAGCAGTCCCTTCTGATATCATGCTCTCTTTGCTCTGCCATCAATCACCGCGACACAATACGCCATCTATTGACGGTTGTTGATACTAACATTTTCTCCCGACGGTTCCCATATTTGGCGATCTATCGGCAATCAAAACTTGGCGTTGGATGATGCAACATGCAAACTATCGATCCCGGCCTATGTTTGTGTTGTGTTCCGATTCCATCTGATGATGTTTGGGGGACATAGAAAAGGGGGTACGAACACCCAGGGGGTTGGAAAAGCGGGGTCTAGTTCCTCTGGGGGATGGATATATAGTAGGGGGTGAAAAAAGTGGGGAGGTACTTAGTTTCGTGATTCATCTAGCGTTCGGAAGCGAGGGAGAGATGGAAAAATCGTTGGATTCCCCCACCTGCAACGAAGTATTCTGTATTTCAGAAGCTATTTTATTTATTTTTTATTTTTTTTTATTCAAAAGGAACAAGATGGAACTTTTTTTTTCTGTTCTTAAATAACCCTTGTAAGAATTTCTGGTACGAGTTATCTCATTAATCCGCCTGGAGTCGGTTAATGAATTTCCTTTGCTTGGATCTGCAAAGTGTGGGTCTTCCTCACGTGACCGGGAATTCGCGTGAGGACAATGTGCGCTCGCGTGATCACGTTTCCGAAGAAAATGAGCAAAGAAATATGCATGAAGTAAGGGAGGGCGGTTCTCTAGCGGCATCTGGTTGCCGCTCCCCCCTGGATGTTGTCGGCGTTGTTTTTCCGCGATGCTATGTATTCTTTCCCCCTATATCGATTTGCATTTACGGTGGTGAATTGTCGATTGAAGGACGTGAAGCAACGGTCTCGAGTACTGGAATGCATCGATTATTGCCTGTATTTGCTATGTTTACTTTCGCATCCGTTTCCGTCCAGGGGTTGCTGACTTAAATGCTAGAATGGATCAACTTACCTTAGGTCACCACCTTAAGCATATTAAATCTTAAGCAGACACTCTGCATAAATGAAAATTACTAAACAAATTTGACAAAATGATAGAAATTAGTCGATTTGAGTGTATGTAGCCTTAGGTTTAACCATTTGAGGCTTATTAAATCAAGTTGGGTAAATGAAATTTAATAAACGAAATTGGCAAAACGATACATACATGTAGTTCGCATGTTTTAGGTCTGCGATCAATTCCGGTTACTGTTCTCTATTGCCATTTCACGAATTGAACGTCAAGTGAAAATCACAACACATCAAGTTAAGTGTCTATCAGTGTTCATAATGTTTTGAAAGTTTTATTCTTCGCGAACAAATACGTGTTTTGTGATTCTGTGTTTAAAAATTCCCTCAAAATTCTCTCGGAGAGAGAAAAAAAAAAGGTAAAGAGCAAAAGCAGTTTTCCTTTCCCCCCTTATTTTTCGTCTCAGCACGAAAAAAAAAAAAAAAAAAATTATCAAAGAAATTAAAATTTGCTTTGATGAGTTGATGCCAAACATTCCAAGATAAAAAATCCTCGACGATTTTGACTATTTGAATAAAAAACCACTTTTCAAAGAGAGAGCAAACCTTTTAAATCATTGTTTGACGGTCACAGCTACATATATAAACTGGATCAGCTTCAAAAAAAGACATAATTTTGAAGAAAATTATTCATTCAAATTTTCGATAAACATTTCGATTATTAATATTGAACAAAAGCAGCGGTTAACAATAAAGATTATTTTTTATGAAGTTGATTAACATTCAGCAGACGACTTCTGCTTTTGTTGCGAATAAGACACTCTGTTGCAATGTCACACCAGGTTTTCTATTGTGACAGCTTTTTCCCAGTCGCCATGGAAACTCGATTATCAAAACGAAGCCTTATTGCATTTGTATGTACATCGCATTCAAAGCATTTTGCGTACACAATAGCATCCAATTTTCGAAGTATATCTCTTGAACCAAAAAAAAACCTTCAGCGTTACTAAAATATTGATACTTTATTTTTTATTTCTGTATCTGCATCACGAAGGACTTTACCATTTCTGGCCATTAATGACGAGGCAGATCACGGTCTTCGTTAAAGAGGAAGTCAGAGATTTATGTTTCGTGCGGGCAAGAGATAAATGCCTCCTGCCATTAAAATAATTCCGAACGAATCCGGAGGTTCGCATCCGGTTCGGAGATGTTCGTGTCCCGATCGGGAAAGCTCGGAATGCGAAGCGGCTACAATCCGGAAATTCCGCCGAAATTTGTCGGAAATTCGTGCGGTGTCAAGTCGAATTAAAATCCTAAGGTCAGAGACTTTAGGAACGTCCGTTAGGAAGGTATGTGCTTTCTTTTGATCATTAGTTTTTTGAAGTGATATATTTTGCAGTTTCCATTACAGTTTAATTGTTTCACTAACAGGCTTCGACATGTTAATATTTGACAGTGGGATCAACATAATATAACGCAGTTTCTTTTTTTGGAGATAGTAATATATCGTTGTGTCCTAATTAACAAATCAAGTAACTAACATTTCCCACTTTTTACAGGATGAACAAAAAACTGATTTATTCGATAGTGAAAAGATAAATTATTAACGTTTATTCTTAAAAATATATGTTAAAGTGTTCTGAGATATACATATAGGCCACATTGTTATGTAATTAAACATCTTCATAATTAAAGTGGAGTTGCAAGGTTAGCAACAGTTGAGTTAAGAAGTTACATAGCATGTGTTGTTTTTCACTTTTTTGGAGGAATAAAATTTTTTGAAGTTATGAGGTTTGACAGAGTTGTACAGGGACCATAAGCCAATATAATAGCATGAAAATCCCAAAATCTTATTTTTTGGAGTTATGGGATTTGATAATTAGGCCAACGATATCTTTATTTTTTATTTTATTTTATAACAATATATAGTATATGAAACAGCAATGGATACTCTTGTGAAGAGGTTTTCTATAAACTATAACTGAATATGTAAAACGAATATTTTTATACTTATTTAAAAATTCCATTTAGAAAGTGCTTTTGACCATTTAAGAAGAATTACTTTTAGCATAACTTTAAAAAAAACTTTAAATATAATCATATTTCTATTCCTTGTTGCCTAATAATCAGAATTAACTTTGCTTATTGTGCCCAATGTTCGATCGTACATATTGAAGAACAGTTAGGGCCTATTCACATAGAATCCGTCAGCGTCAGCGTTACTCGTATTGAAATATATTTAACCAATTACAAACCTCCAAACGATTAGCAACGAAATTGTTTAGGCCTGTGATTGGTTTAAAATATGTCAATACGAATAACGTTGACGCTGACGCATTCTATGTGAACAGACACTTAGTTATGAAATATGTTAAAATATTTCTATCATAAATATATTTCGCAAAACAACATTTGGAATTTTTCCGTTAGACGGGCGCAAGTTATATATCGCCAAATATGGCTCTTAAGTCACATTTTGTTTAATTATCTGTAACTACCGTAATGAGTGTATGTGAAAGAACAAAATAAATAAGAAAGCATTCATTTTGTTCTTTAAGTAAATAATTAGTTAGGAGGTCAAAAATATTTAATGTCCTTGAAGATGTCTTCAAAAGGACCATCTTTTTGTCGTCGCCTAAGAAATTCAGTCAGTACGATTGCAAATGGTGGTGTGCCGTTCCTCAGTGTTTTTTCATGTCGCCATATGGTGCTTCATCGCAACTGCTCAATCTTTTGTGCGATTGTGTAAGAAAGCTAATGAAGTTTGTGGTTAATTAGTCTCCAATTTTTATTCATGTGAATTTCGGGGTTATATAGTTGGGTCTCTGAACTTAATCGTGTTCTCTCACATGATTCATACCGGTTGATCTGTCATTTTCTTCCAACGTTTCGTGTGTGACAATGCTTCTTCAAAATTTAGTCCATCTATTACCTATTAAACTGATTTCCTAGGGTTGTTATATTGGAGACTTTTCATACTTGCTAATGGCGATACTTAATAGGACGAACGCCAAATGCGCCCGGCTAACGGAAAAGTACCCAACATTTTCAATTCGGAATTCATGCTACTTCCTGCGTTCCGGACATGAAATAATCACGGATATACAGGCCATATACTTAAATTAGGTGGTAAATCTATCAACCATTTTAACTTGATCAATGTTTGTCTCTTACAACACAATATTCTATAATCTTTAAACTTATACAAAATCTCGGCGTGTGTTTTTTTGCTTCAAACATTAGAGAAATTAACCATCCTTTTCACTTGTTACGTTGACATTGACATAAACTGAAAAGAATTTTCATTTTAACAATATGATACATACGGAGATCTGTCTAGTGAATGAGCAATTAAAATATAGATCATAAAGGTGAGATTTAAGACATATATAATGTGATTTATAATTAAACGCTATTTAAAATTCCCACAGTTTAAAATATAAAACAAGACAGAAATGAAACCGTACAACATAGAAATGAGCAGTGTATGCGAAATTAAAATTTCAAAGAACACGTGTATTTTTCTATAGTCTTTACACTTTATGTTGTTAATGATGTACGGTTGTAAGGTAATAGTGGGCACCAGTCTCTGCAAACCAAATGGTTTTGATTTAAGACCTACATTCCAAGCAAGTCTTTCACAGATCTTTCCTAAGGGTCCAGCCTATTGTATTAACCGCCATTTTGTTTTCCAGTGCCACCAAAACATACGCCACGTAATATGTTTGCTGCTGTTTCAGAGCCAGTTTACCCCCAAAAATCGCTGTTAAAACATCTGTTTGGCTGCTTGATGAGTTCCATTATCTTTCTCCTGTGATCTTCGAGCTACCGGTCGCGACCATGTTTGCTGACGAGAGTTATGAAACACTTGCATGGCGACCATACTGTGAGATCAAACTCAGTATTGTTCCCACTGAAAATTTAGGCTGAAATGGATTTTCGTGAGTGCCGATGGGATTTTCACACACCTGATCTGCAGTCAACCTCCTGTTTTCGTTTGTTAGCATTCCAATGCTCGAATATCCATCCTCTTGCAGAAAACGTCCCCCCCCCCCCCCCTGTCTCGCTTTTGCAGATGATGATTTTCCTGTGTAATGATATTCTGTCAAAGAGGTTGTCTCCACCGCTTGAAGCCTAATTAGTGTAGAAAGGTATTAAAGAGGATTAAAAGCTTAAATTACCTTAAGAGATGAATACACCTCGGGTGTAATCGAAAGGAAAATTCGAAGAAGTATTTTTGGTGGTTTCCAGGTAAATGCATTGCGAAGAAGACGATACAACCACGAATTATATCATCTTTATAAAGAGCCTGATATTGTTAAAGTTATTTAAATACAAAGAATAAAATGGGCAGGTCACCTTGTGCGATCGTTGTTGTCGTGTCTACGAATAGTACAGAAGAAAAAAGTCTCAAATAGAACCAATAGTCTGGATAACAGCAGCTGCCAGAAAAGGTGATTGTGGGCTGCAAGAGGTGTTCTTGCGGTGACAAAACAAGCTTGAAAAGTGCCTGGACAATCAAAGATATGTTCTGGAGAAATCTGGGTTCCTGGACAATTTCTACAGTTGATAAAGGATATTTTGTCCTCAGGGAGGATTTTCATACCATTAAAGTAAATAGTTCTTAGTCTAGCTATTGTAGAAGCAATTTAGTTTATCCCACTAATTTCGGGCTCTAACCTGGTGCAATTACCTAAAGAGTGTAATACCAAGAAAGTTTATATGGCTAAGCCAATTGGCAATAGACCCAGAAGTAGACCCAAAGAAAGATCGTCTGATTGCATTGACAAGGACTTTCAACTTTCAAAATGTAGGACCAGGAGAGCTACGGCTTGAAACAGGGCAAAATGGAGGAAACTTGTTGAGATGTCCAGGGCCCACACTCGGCTGTCGTGCCAGTGAGGATGGAGAAAACTCCAATATTTAATTAGTTAGGAATAGTGTAAAAAATAGGGAATAATGCCAAATAAATAATGTTTAATTGGTGTTAGAAATTTACAATGCAGCAGCATCGTATTTAATTAACGTAGGACTTTACTTTAAAGAAGAATATCTTAGCATATGAAATTAACTACCAGAAGTACTGCTTTAGCAAACTACATTGCGATCTAGTGCAGTACACTACGGTCTCATAAAACATTATTTTCTGGTCCACATAGTATGAAATTACTTTGATTGTTCTTAATGGTGTTTACTGAGTGAGTAATAGGCTATTAGAGGGCGATATCGTGACATGCCCGGTAAATAGCCGGATCAATAAAAAAAATAAAGTAAAACATTAGAGGTCTTTTTGTGCTTGTCTTGTGTTTCCGTGTGCATGCTATGCACACGAACATAATACAAGCGCAGAATAGAACTTATAAGAGGACTTGGGAAAAGAATTGGAAATGTTAGGGGAAATAATATTTTATTTACATTAAAAGTCATATTGACATCTATAGTGGATTGAAGGGGTTCTGAAAAGAGGGGATGTAAGCTCTCTGTTCATCTCATTCGGAGGGCATGCTTGTTAGTCTAAAACTGCAGCCTTCCATTTTTCCTGTTGGCTGGCATTCTCACGAAGTATTTTCCGATTTAAGGTACCTCATACCAATATGTATAAATCATGTGCATTATATATATATGTGGGTATATATATATATATACACAAACCAGTTTTTGTGCGATGGATAGGGACTGCATAAAGAACACAAAAAATCGCTTAAAATTACTTAAAATTTCTATTTAGTTTATTTCCTACTTTTTATTCATATTATGTATTTTCATGGATATTTTTTTACATATACCATACAAAACATATCGCACAAAAAAAGACCGCACAAAAACTGATTTGAGTGTACAGTGAAAATTCTCTATGGCGACCAGTTATGGTTCCGAAAAAAAAAAGTGGCCGTTTTGATGGGTAGCCGACTAGAGAAGTTTCACTATATATATATATATATATATATATATATATATATATATCCAGGGCGGCTGGTAAGAGGTATGGTCCAATTAAGTAAACAGCGCCCTCCAGCGTCAGGTTTGCGTTTCCGGTCATACATTCCTGCGTGATTATTGCTCGTTTTGATACGTACTATCATCCCTCTGAATTTGTCGGTCGAATTCGGCAACACCCTGTGTATATATATATATATATATATATATATATATATATATATATATATATATATATATATATATATATATATATATATATATATATATATATATATATATATATATCCAGTGGGGTTGGTAAGAGGTATGAAGTAAACAGCGCCCTCCAGCGTCAGGTTTGTGTTTCCAGTCATACATTCCCACGTGATTATTGCTCGTCTTGATGCCTACTATCACCCCTCTGAATTTGTCGGTCGAATTCGGCAACACCCTCTCTCTCTCTCTCTCTCTCTCTCTCTCTCTCTCTCTCTCTCTATATATATATATATATATATATATATATATATATATATATATATATATATATATATATATATATATATATATTTATATATATATATATATATATTTATATATATATATATATATATATATATATATTTATATATATATATATATATATTTATATATATATATATATATATATATATTTATATATATATATATATTTATATATATATATATATATATTTATATATATATATATATATATATATTTATATATATATATATATATATATATATATATATATATATATATATATATATATATATATATATATTTATATATATATATATATATATATATATATATATATATATATATATATATATATATATATATATATATATATATATATGTATGTATGTATGTATGTATGTATATGTGTGTGTAAGTAAAATCGTAATAGTCTGCTAGATTGTCCTTCAGTTTCTTTATCGCATTTAAGATGCAGTGAACCAAACCACCGACCCATATTTAACGCTTACTTTTGACTTTCACATTCCTTAATCAGTTTCAGAAAATTAAGAGAATGAAACGAGATAAACAAACATTGTACCCTAATACCTTCGGGGCATTGGCTAATACAGTAAACGCGAAAAAATTCCCAATCAGACCAGTTCACAGCTATGTCGGTATATATATCTTAACTGATGTGCCGGTCTGTGAACGGTTTCTGCCGATCGATGTTTCGCAGTGTACAGTAAAAGTAACTGAGAGACAGATTTGGAGCAGATATTTTCCACGGATGGGGGATATCTGACCCAAAATCTGCGGCAAAGCCACCTGAGAAAAGATATAGGTAGTTCGAAGAAAGTAAGGGTTTTCAAAATGAAGGCAGCCATGTATGTCAGTATCGTAAAAAACGGATGTCTTGTAAGATTATAACAAAAAACGTGATAGGAGATGTGGCATAACATTTAGAAGATTTCGTTTCTAGCTTTCTTTATGGTTCCTGATAGAATTTTGAGATAAGTGTATCACATGACCATCAATGTGTTTTATTTTTATGTCAACACATGTAGGTATCGTATGAGTTATGATTTCCCAGTTTTCAAAGAGTGCCGCAGGTTTTTGTCTGTTGCAACTCTGTGCTGTGAGTTTAAGCTTTTGTTCCAAATTGTATGAAAATATTTTTGTTAACTTTACGGAGAAATCCTTGAAAAAGGTAAAGAGGAAATTATACTAAAAAAATGCTCCAAAGTAAATAAATAAAAAGTGAAACCGTTATGTTTACACGCTAGGATCACAGTTATTCTTATTGTGTTATAATTGTTTTATTTAACCTTTTTTTGAACTACAAAATAAAGCTCCAGAAAATTATTAAATATAAAGTAGTTTTTTCTCAAGCATTTATAAATCTGAAATTATTATTCCCGTGGGTTTTTTAAATTATAAATAAGCTCCCAAAGAGTTATACAAGTTTTTATATATTCTTTTCACGAATTAGATGGGAGTATGCTATAAGAATAATAAAATGTTCTATAGCAATTTACATTTTAAAAAGATAATAACATATTTAATTCTTGATGTTTGAAATTATGATTTTTATCTTTGAAGCCGATACTAAAGTTTGTTTAAAATTATTCACTTCAAAGTGTTTCGTGTCTGACTATTCTGACTATTAAAAAATTTATCAAATTTTATTTCTGTCATGAATACTTCTTTTTCTTCTAAAACCCACAAAATTTGAATTTCATTTTGAAGCCCATTCTATAAAGTCAAACCAATATTGGTTGAGCGATATTTCATTTTTGATAAGAATTAACTTGACTTAAAGTTTTTGTATGTAAAATCTAACAGTTCAAACTGAATTGTATCATCTATAAAAGGCTGCACAAATTGATATTAATAAGACGGCGATTCTGCCTCTAATTCTTGCATCCTCTGAAAATTTTCATTCGCTCTAAAATAAGAGAGATGACTCGGGAATTAAACTCTCATATAATTTGTATTAATTGCGATATCATCAGGCAGTATCATCATCCTCCTCAACGAGCCTCAAATTCTCCCCATTCACCTTGAAAATGAATCCTTTTTCTTCCTACTGACTACATCGCTGGTCCGCAGTCTTAGTTACATTTTTTTTTTCTCCTTAGAAGAACTAGGCTAACTCGGTAATCGAACCTTCCCCTCATGTTTTTAGGACAAACGTGATGACGTTTGCATTATCAAACTATGTTATGATTTCAGTGATCGAAAATCCCACTGCTTGAAAAATCGTTTTGCCTGTATGCTTCAGAACAGAATATTTTAACATTATGGTATGAATTTTTCTCCCAATTTCTCGATATATTTTAATTTAATCATTTGCATCATCGTGAATATATCTATATAATTCTTAAAAATAAATGGGAAAAATTACTTCAAGCCTGTAAGTAAGTCGTATAATTTAAATTAAAAGTTTGAAAATTAACATTAAGGTGACAGTGGACCTTCAAAACTAAGTTTTTTTTGTTTTGAATGGATTTGCTTGAAATTTGAATATGGGATTAGTACCATAGATATGTAAAAGTGGTTAAACTTTAATGATGAAATATTAATAATTTATGAATTATTAATTATATCAAAAATTGGCCCCATTAAAAATGTTCCATGCGCATTTCTTTTGCATATAATATGGTAATTTTATTTACAGGATACCTTATAGAACTAACAATGAAACTTATTGCTTATTTTAAGCATTCATTAAAAATATAAAGAGAAAAAAAATAATAACAGTATAAACACCCTTTTTATTACGTAAAATACCTCTAAATCATCTTTTCAAGTACCAAATTTAGAAATTCTGAGCTACGAAGCATAATTATTTTCAATAAGATTTATTTGATATACAGTTAAGTATATAAAACTTAAATTTCAAAGCAATACGATGATTAGAAATGCGCCCGGAGCAGTTTGAATATTCGTATGACACGAAAATTTTTATTTTGAGAAAAACACATTTAAAGTTATTGCTATTATGACCCACATAATATCTAAATTAAATACAAATGCCTATAATTAGGAAAGTAATCACAGAAATTAAAAATTCTTTCTGCAACACATTCCTACTCGTCCGTAGTTTCACAATTCAATAAAATAAAAAAAATCGAATTTTTGGACAAATTTCATAATTTTGAAAGTCCACTGTCCCCTTAAGTTCATGTTTAGAACATTTTAAAGTACCCTGCATAGTCGTTTTAAATTCAATTTTAAATTCTTCAAATATAATACTCCATATAAATTGTCAATACTAATATTTGTCCTTTACATTTTTTAAATTTTAATATTTTACCTTTTTAAACTTCTGTTGGTGTGTTGTTTATTAAACGCATTAATGATAAATTGTTTATGATTATGATTTACGTTTCATCGACTGAGAGTGTAATACTCAATGGTGACTATCGAATTTTTTTTGCTGGGTTGTTCGACAGACATCGACATAATGCTGTAATCTGCTGGTTTTAAGATTTTCTCTCCACTTCTTTTAGTATTACACAGCGTAAAGTTGTTTTTATCTTAAAAATCACATCTTTCAGGATGTATACTTCGTTTAATGGTAATCTAGGCACAGTTGATAAAGATATTGTATTACTAGCCTTTGATTTCCTTTTTTTCTTCTCCTCAATTCACAAATGTTTCAAATTTTGGGGTTTCTGTTTCTTTCTCTCTATTCATCTATCTATCAATAACAGTGGTTCACAACTTGTTTTCCTTGAGATCGGTCAATGGTGCAATTTTTTTAATCATAAAAAAAATACTAGTAGGACTCACTTAAAATAAATGTTAAGTAGATTTAATTATTCTCACGCCCGGTAGATTGTATCACAAATCGATGTACTCGTTCCTGGGGGTGAATTAGCTACCCTCACGCCCACAACTGTAAGGCTCGATATCAAACGTTTGTGCTCTAAACATCCGTCTTAAGTCTCACATTAATAAAACAGTTTTTTTAAAAATTGATTTCCTTTCAAGTCCTCTCATGTAACACTATACTGATACACATGGATATTTTCGGAACTGTATTAATATATCCTAGTCTAGCGTTTGTTATTTATATCTTTCAATAAATTAATAAAATCAGGAATGAGTCAGTATTTGTTTGAACCTCAATTTAACATATTCCTGAAATATATCCTCTTTAATTTGTTATTTAATAAATTGAAAAATACTAATAGTCTAGTAAGTTGTGCTCCAGGTTTCTAATCTCATTCTCAAGGGTGTCGTAAACATAAAACGTTGGGAATCCCTGATCTATAAACACATACATATATAATTATAATCTTTAATCGCCCTTATTTGAACTTTGTTTCTAAATGTGGTAACATTTTGACACCTTGGCGAGATGCTCTGCCTTTCCATATACTAACTCTCTCCGCCAATTCCTGGCAACCCCTCTTTGATCTAATTCTATATTCGCGCGCAAGGAGAGATGCGGGTTGGCTTCGATGCGAGTAACATGTTGTTTTCATGGAATATACTTTAGATGTTCTTTGTGAATTGGAATCGCATTTAATTTCGGCCTCGACTGTGTTTCTTCAAGAGATGACCCAGTTCGGGTCATTTCATATATATGTATATATATATATATATATATATATATATATATATATATATATATATATATATATATATGTGTGTGTGTGTGTGTGTGTGTGTGTGTGTGTGTGTGTGTGTGAGTGTATGTGGCTTGTTACAAGAAGTGCCTAAGTCAGTTTTCTCCAAGAGGACTTTGTTTGCTTATGTCTGTTTAAAAAAATCTTATTTTCAATGTAAGAAGTACCCAAGTCTGTCCGATGCTTTAAAAGTGTTTTCTAAATCATTGTACAGACTTGGGTACTTCTTACATTGAAAATAATAATTTTTTAAAGAGACATAAGCAAACAAAATCATCTTGTCATCTTAGAGAAAACTGACTCAGACACTTCTTCTACCAAGCCACACACACAGACAGACACACACACACACACACACACACACACATATATAAATAAAAGAAAGCTCTATTGATAACGCCCCCCGTCATATACACAAACAGACAAAATAATATTAATAATAAAAAACACTTAAAGAGAAGAGAGCAGCTTTCAGCTACTTGCTAAAAAAAACAACAAAAATCACCCTTATAGGGCGATCCAAATCTAGAAATAAACTGTGATTATCCTCGATCCTGGAGAAGGAGGGAAGTATAAAATCGAAGTTTTGAGAATTGAACCTATAGAGGAGGAACTTTCCCCCGGGTTCTTCTCACATCCCTCCCCTCCTTTTTTAGAACTTTTGGGGAACACGGTAGGAGGAATAAATCCCCCCTTCATGCTGTTTTTGCTTTACTTATTTACTTTTTTTTTTTCCATCTCGACGTGAAGCTGCTGACACATTCTTGTCGCTTTCTGATTTCTTTTCTCAATTATCGCTGACTCTGATATGGAAACCTTCCTGAATAATTTTTCGGGTGATTTCCTCTCGGGGGCTCATTACGGTGAATTTTGTTTTGTAAATTCCATCATCTTTGTCGGTGTCAGCGGTAAAGAGATTTATGTGTGGCAGAAATGATCTCTTTCCTCTAATTATTTTCCGATGAAAAGTGGGAGGCATTGGGCATGGACTGATATAATTGAATTAGTAATTAGTATTCTTAATTAGAAAATTTCCTTCCGCCTTATTCTGTTCTTCCGTATACAGTGAAACTTCGCTAGCCGGCCACCCCTCTAAATGGCCGTAGTTTGTTCAGAACAGATTAAAGACTCCATAGAGCCAGTGTTACTAGAAACCTCTTTTCGACGGCCACCTCCAAAACGGCCACATTTTCGGAATTATTAGCCCGTCTGCACACGGAGCAACTCAAAAGAAACTGATAACTGACTCAAATCACAAACCAGTCCGTGATGAGTCGCAACCTATGTAATTGAATGGAGCCACGCACACGGCGCAACTGGTTACAAACCCGTCCGACGGGTTTGTTGCGGCTCCATTCAATTACATAGGTTGCGACTCATCACGGACTGGTTTGTGATTTGAGTCAGTTATCAGTTTCTTTTGAGTTGCTTCGTGTGCAGACGGGCTTAGTGTCAGTTTAGCATGAGCATAAACACGTGTTGTTGATTCTGCTGTGTCCTACTTTATTATACTATTGTTGTTTGTAACTTTCAATTTTCTTGTAATTTTCAGAAATATACTTTATATTACTTAGTATCACTGTAGTTTTATTGCAACCTTAGTACTTTTTGACTTTTGGTTTCGGATCAAACGAACTTCCGGATTACCGAAGTTCAGATTTTCGGTTCTCCACTGTATTTATATTTATTTTATAAATGAAAATACAATTTTTCAAAATAGAACTTTTCATTTGAATATAAATAAGTTTTTCATTTAAAATTGAACATTAATAAATATAAAATAAAACTATATCTTTAAGTTCAGTAGAACCTATAGTAATAATTATTTAATTTAAAAAAAATCACAACAAAGTTTCCTCAGTCACAGGTCTCTGTCTTTTTTTTTTAATTTATTTTTTTTATTTTTTTGGCGTGCGTGTGTGTGTGTGTGTGTGTGTGTGCGTGTGCGTGTGCGCGTGCGCGTGTGTTTGTTTGTGTTTGTTTGTTTGTTTCTTTCTTCTTTCTTTTTTTTCTTTTTTTTCCTTTTTCTTTTTTTTATTATTATTATTATTTTTAAATTTAAATTTAAATTTTTTTAAATTTATTATTTATATTTTAAAGCTAATAACTTCTGATAGCCATTTGCTACCACTTTTTATTTCATTATGAAATTGCTTCTATGTAATATTTTTACATTTATGTGTTACTGAAAATATTGATTTAATGGTTTTGTGCCCCAACAATCGAAAATCTTTCTACATTTCCATTTTATCTTGCTATTAAAAAATAATGCTTGCAAATTTAAAAAAAAATTAAAGATTGGACTAAAAGTAACTGAGGGAAAAGGGGGACAAAAAATATCAGAATAAAAAAAGAGAGCGAATAAAAAAGATCGGGAATAAGACGATTTCTTGTTCTCTTTAAAAGAGATATTCTGGGGCCTCTAAATACAGTGATTCTCGAACCTTTTCAGATTACAACCCTTTGCAATGACTGAAAAAGCTCCTCCTAAAATATCCCCCACCCGAAAATTTTCAAAATTTCAGATTTTAAAATAAAATTTAAGACAGCAATAAGTTTCGATCAGTTTGGTCCCCGTGTTTCAAAAGCTGACATTTGCCCTTCCATCCATCCAACCAACTCTCTGATGTTTGGATGTCTGGTCGTCCACTCGAAATTTGCGAAAGAAAGTTCGGTGCCAAATTTAAGACCAGGTGGCAGCTTTTGTGACCACTCTTATTTTCTGCAAGTTTATTGCAAAACCAGTCTCCGAAAGAGGTACGTAAGAAAAAAAGTTAAAATTGATGGTTTGTATACTCTCGAACGGTCATGGTTAACTAAGTATATTAGTGCTGTTATATCCGATAAAAAATAATTATTAGGAATAGAGATGGAAATTTACTGCTGGCCATCTTTAAAAGCCTTAGGACCTGTTCACATAGAATCCGCCAGCGTCAACATCAGCGTTACCCGTATTGACATATTTTAAACCAATCACAGGCCGTAACAATTTCTT
The DNA here is from genome assembly GCA_907164885.2 of Dolomedes plantarius. Taxonomy (NCBI): domain Eukaryota; kingdom Metazoa; phylum Arthropoda; class Arachnida; order Araneae; family Dolomedidae; genus Dolomedes; species Dolomedes plantarius. Next base: position 110,430,194 of record OU015502.1, read on the forward strand.
GGCTAATCGTTTGGCGGTTTGTAATTGGTTAAATATATTTCAGTACCAGTAACGCTAACGCTGACGGATTCTATATGAACAGACCCTTAGGCTAGCGCTGCACTAGAAGTAAACTACGTCGCGTAGTTTACGCTACCATATAAAATGTATTGATAGTGCCACGATGCGCTCAAAAAACGTTGTTACGCTGGAGTGTGCTCAAGTCACTGCTCATTACGCCTGACCCTGCATATATGTAAACGCATCAAAAACGCACCATCTGCCTATGTAAACGCATCGCGTAAATTACGCGACGCAATTTGCGTTCGTAATTTACGCTGCAAAGTTAGCCTTAAGCCGGTGAATGACTTGTAGCTTAAAGTTGTAATGAAACGCTCATGGTGAGCATGACATTACAAGTGTACATGTTTCTTCGCGAATGCTCATTTTGAGTGCTCGGCTGCAAAGGTGCTCTAGTTCAGTGCATGATGTCGGACCTACATGTTGTGAGTGCTGCGTTCATTGTTATCGTTGTTTCTAATGCGCCTGGGTGGAAGTATTCCAGACTAGGTCCAAAAAGGCTAGTGGGCTGAGAGGTGCGGAACCGGTTTATAATGGCACCACAAGAGTCGGTGGTCAATTAGTCAGGAGCCATCTCAATTTTGACTGAGCCACATCTGTGGGGATCGTACTCTCTCCCACCCTCTGTGGTCTCATAGAGAGACTTTCCGGTCTACGGATTTAACGTGACCATATCCGGACTAGACACGGAGGTATTTAATGGCGCTTGTCGGGATTGTATCCAAGCAACCTCGGCATCGAGAGCCGACGCGCTATCACTAGGCAACCTGAGCCCGTGGTCGTTGTAATGGGTGATACGCGACTACAGAGTACTAAAGAAGAAAAAGAAAAACATAAACGGTGACGGCAGGGCTAATTTTCAGATCTTGAGCATTGTTCCAGTGAAAAAATATACATTTCAATCACATAGAACAACAAGAGCAGATATAAAATAAAATGCATTATCTCCTTCTTCGGATTACAGAGTTTATAGTCTACGGATTAAAATAAGTCAAGGTAAGGTCAGACAAAGCTGCTTTTGCCGTGAGGTAAATTAAAAAAAGAACTGCTCTACTTAAATTGCACGATATGTTAAGCTGTTATGCTATGTTGATCCCACAAGATCGGTTTCTGGCGCTACATCTCAATAAAAAATAAAATATTTTCCTATGGGACTACTCCATTATATTTAAAAAAAGTTATAATTCATAGTTATTATTATAATTATTTTACGCTCGTATTTACGCTGTAGACAATTATTATCAATAATTTGATAGTATGAATTAATAAATAATGATGATTGATTAATTAATTAATTAGTTGATCCACAACACACGCGTGAAGGCGCTATGACGGCTGTTGGATGAATGTGATGAGAACGCTCAGAACGAACATGTTTTGACTTGCACTGACTTGAAATGTAACAATCAAGGGGTTTCTTTCAGGTACTGACTACTGAATGCTGGTGTTGCATTGCATTACATTACATTACAACGTTTTGTTACAAGTCAGTCGCAGCTTTTATAGATAATTTTGTATAGACAAATAATTATAACCCTGGGCATAACTAACAAAAAAAAATCTTAAAAGAACAAGAAATTATAAGATTACATAATAATTTTTAATGTTAATATGACTACATTTGAATTTGGTCTGAAATAATCTGTATACTAATTTTTCTTTGCTATATCATTCTATATCTATCTATCTGAATTTCTAATATATTTATTTACTTTTACAACTTTTCCTTTATTTAATACTTAAAATGACATATTTAAGTACCGTTATCACCCAGTAACGGCTATTATATGATAGTGTAGAATCGCCTGAGACAATTTGCTTATTTCTTAAATTTTTGCGATCATTTTAGGGGAAACAAAATGGTGGATCAGAAATGAGCTTTGAAAACAAATAAATGCTCTTTTCCCATTTAGATTCAAAGGACAACTAATTTGCTTTTCTTAAACTGCTGATATTACCAAACAGGTAGAAAATGACTCTCAAGCGGGGAAACCTTGTTTAGAACCCTTATGTATCCTCAGAGAGAAAATTGAATATTTTGACATCAAGACATAAAACCGAAACTATGATAATGCCATTATGATTACCAAATTTTATAGCCGTTAATGCATTTCTTTTGGAGACCTTTTGTTCTATTTTTAAGATTAAATCATGGGATTTTAAAGAACTGAGGACTGTTGTTCGTCAGAGCTTCCGATTTGTGATCCCAATCGAGTTTAAAGTTAGTCATTTTCCCTTTAAGTGTCTTTCTCTTGTGCTTATTCCATTCCTTGCATGTGGGCGTCAGCTTTTCTCTTGCGCTGTTTAATGAACAAAACGTTCAGTTTATGTAGAGAATGAATGAGAAGTGCGGTAGCGTATTTATAAAGGCATCCATTTTAACTAAATTCGACACCCATTTTCCGCCCTTATTCTGAGACCAGAAAGAGGCAAAGAATGACTAACTCCTTTTCGGCATTCAGAGACGAAATTACCGCATTTTAAAAAGGGAAACTGAGTCACAGATTCAATGAACAGTTTCTTTATTGTCTCGTAATGAGGCAATAATGACATATCACTATTTATTTCCTACCTATTAGCATAGCTTCTGGGATGTAAAAGCTCGTAGAGAAAAGTTACCTTCATTTCGTTACAAAACCGTAAAGTTCACGTAAGTTCAGATATGATTGTATACGTATTTTATGTATGCCTATATTTACTCTGTTGGAACTATAAATTAAAGACTATGACTAGACTAAAAGCTCTTATCTACATTAAGTATTATAATTCCTCTATAATTACGAGCCTTTCCCCCAAAATAAAGTTATTGGCATGGCTAGAATAATTTTTTCCTAGCAAAGATTGAAAATAGAAATAAAAATACTTTTTGAATTTTAAAGTGATTACAAAACGTTAGCAGTCAAAACTAAACTTTTAAAAAAATGTTCTTTATAGGGGGAATTCTGCGCAATAAATACATTAGATCTTGTCTACATTAAGTATTATAATTCTTCTATAATTACAAGCCATTTCCAAAAAAATAAAATTATTCGCATGACTACAATAATTTTTCTTAGCAAAGATTAAAAATAGAAAGCAAAAATGCTTTTAAAATTTTGAAGTGATTATAAAACGTTAGCAGTCAAAACTAAACATTTAAAACAAAATATTTTTTCTTTATTGGGGGAATCCTAAAGTACATTGGATCAGAGGATAAAAGAGTTTCTTATCATTTATGGGGGTCCAGAACACAAAATTGTTTGAATTTTCGAAAAAAATTTTATTGCATTAAAATTTATTTTGTTCTTTTACGCTTAAAATGACGTTTAAATCATGTTTCTATCTTAATTAGAACAGGATAAATTATTATTTTTTTTGCAACATTCTAATAGTAGCCAATCGTTGTTTATACCTGTAAGTGCGTTTTTCTGCATGATGGGTTTTTTCCCCATTTCTCGTGTTTAAATTGTTATAAGTCAAGAACCGTTAAAGATAAATGGTTGAAACTTGGAACATGTCTTTTTTAACTATTTTAATTTAATTTTGATTCAGCAAATTTGAAAAAAATATTTACTTTTGAAAATATTATTTTTAAAAAATAAGTTACATAATTTTTCTTGTAATTTTTAATCTAAATATTTTAAATTTCTTTAAAAATTAATATTTCAAAAAATGCTGATGCACAATTTGACTTATATATTTCTGTTTAATTAAATGAAAAAAATTTGAAATTCTACAAATAATATTTCGAGTTATAAAGATTTTAAATTACCCCGCTTTTATTAAAAATTTTAAATTTAAAAATTTTTTAAAAACTTTTCGAGAAATTTTATGATGTGATTTTGTTTACAAATTATATGGTTGACTATCACAAAAAAATTCAAAATTTTAATTCAATAAATCAATTTTTTTTAAATGTGTCTCGGACCCCCTTATTGCCAAAATTATGGCATTTTAACAGGGGAAATTGAGTCATGCGTTCAATGGATAAATTTTTATTATTGTCTCATTCCGTATTAATTAACATAGTTTCTGAGATATTAGGAGAGTTTTGACTTTAATAAATATATAGGCACGGTTTGGAAATTTAACTCTATAAATTTAACTCTATGGAAATTTAAGTACTATTCTTCCTCTATAATTACGGGCAAAATACAAGAAAAGAGTAGCTCAGGCTGAAAAGTTTCACCTCTTATTGGTTTTAACATTTTTCTGCGTATTTATGCTGTCCCATTTATACAATACTAGCTGAAAACCCGTACTTCGCTACGGAGTACATTCAAATTAAATACAACGGTCAATGTATGCAATTCATGCCAAATATAAATATATATTATATGATAAATACGACGATCAATGTATACAATTGATGTAAAATATATATTTATATATATATTTATAAGAAAATCGTAAAGGATAATTTTATAGACAAAATAATGTAGAAGAAAATATTAAAATTAAATCTAATATAAAGAATACTAAAGAATATAGTACAGTTAATATAGTACAGTTTTTAGAACATTTCTTTTACTGTATTTTAATATTTTTTTGGATAATGTCCAATCGTCTGCCGCATTAGCAAGGAAAAAAAATATTCTTTGTTTATTTAGTTGTTATGCACGTGACGATAAATTTATTTAAAGTACCAGAAAAAGAAATCACGTGATCAGCATTTAATAAATTAAATTCTAAAAATTAATCTTTAAAAATTCACCAAACATCAGGAAATGGAGGTACAGATTCGAAAAAGATTTCATTTTAAAGGAAATTTTATGATCTTTCTCGTGATATAAATTTTATAACCCTCAATGTATTATTTTAAATGCAAACGTAAAAAAAGTTTAAAAAACAGCTTAAAAATTTAATTTAAAAAAATCTAAGAAGAATTTTTGAAAAACTTTCTTAGTGCACCCCTACACTATTAGAAGAATCGCCATGCAAAATTTCAGCCCTTTAGGTCCAGCGGTTTGGTCTGTGCGTTGTATGTCAGTCAGTCAGTGAATGAATGAATGAATGAATGAGTCAGTTACGGAACTGTTTTATATATATAGATTTATATAAAGCGATTTTTTCTCTCACTTTCGGCCTTTCTTTTTATTTCTCTCTCTCTCTCTCTCTCTCTCTTTATTTATTTATTTATTTATTTATTTATTTTATTTATTTATTTTATTTTTTATAAACCGATAATCCTGTAGTACCTAAGAAAATGTAGTAGACCCAATAGTCTCTTATGATATTAACTTCATGACGAAATTGAGATCGGTGCAGTAAGATTTTAAGGATAATCTAGCAGTTATTTTATCTGTAAATATGGAATAAATAGTTTCAAAACCGCACCATATAAAGTTTTTAAAATCTAATAATTTTACATTACGTAGGTATAGACATAAAATTATTCCACGCCGAGGAAATATTTTTTTCTTACTGGGCTCCTTAGAGCCTGTTCACATAGGAGTCCGTTGCGTTGCGTTAAGGAAAAGATGACGTTGAGACGAAAATAAACCAATTATAGGCCTCCAAACGATTAGCAATGAAATTTTTAACGCCTATGATTGGTTTATTTTCGTCTCAACGTCATCTTTTCCTTAACGCTACGCAACGGACTCCTATGTGAACAGGCCCTAAGTCTAAATCTGGGTTATATTACTATTATACCCAATCGGTGCCCCTTAAATTCAAGAACCCGGTAATCTTATCCTCTTATTCCCCTCGTCTTGCCGGCCGTGTCCATGTCGACTTTGATGACGGTGAGACAGTTTATTCATCCCCGATTTTCAATAATTATAAAAAAAAATTAAAACCAGATGGAAAAATATACACATGCTATACACTCAAATTTGCTGGAGTCCGTTAAACAAACAGAACTTTTATTCTTAAAGTTTAGAAACATTAATCGTTTGAATTTCTAGCGTTTGAAATTAATCGTTTCAATTCGCCTGTTCATTCGTATATTCCATTTTTATTTATTGCGTCATTTACTTCAAATGATATCATCTTGATGCGTCTTTTTGCCTCTTTTTTTCCATTGCATTTACTGAACCTTTTAAAATTAATATATTGAAGTTCTGATGAATTTCTCAGTAATATGATCTACTTTATTATATGTAGATAAAAATCTGTAGTTCAATAGCAAATTTAATTTTATGAATGTTTAAATAGGTTTTTAAGATGTAACATTTTCGAAATTTATATCATTTTGACTATCAGTTTTAATTCTTGTAAAGGGCGTCATATTTGTTGTGTTTTTGGTAGCATATCACTCAGGCAAACTCTATATATTTGTCTAAATTAAGATAACCGTCCATTTAAAGCATATCATCCACTTTTGAAATGAGTTGTGAATTTTAAATTTTAATTTACTGTATTGACGTCCATGTAATATTTTTAATCGTTTGTGTGAAACTTACAGCAGTACAGACAAATAACCATGCTTAACGTGTTGTTTAATCATTTTATTTAATCCAGAGCTCCCCGATCTACCTTCTGTTTTGATCAATCTGAGATGACATCGAAAAAATAAAAATGTCTTTGCAAATTAGTATCTATACTTCTTTTCATTATTTTCATTGCATAATAAATTGCCCCCAATGTCAAGAAAGTTATGCTAGTTTCGTTTTTCTAAAATGTCACGCGAACTCGTATTTAAGCCTCTAAATTGTAAATTCTCTCTTATTGAAAACTTTTATTTTCATATTGTACATGACATATATAGCCTGAATAATAATTACAAACGCTTCTATTTGCTTTTTTGTTTAAGGTAAGCAAATATTCCCCGAGAGACTAAAGTGAGGACGATAAATTTTATTGAAAAAAAAATCAGTTTTAAGCGATGAACATTTTGTGAAATGAAATGCAGCATTTTCCATATTATTTTTCTCAAGATAGAGTACGAAATCCTTATTAATATTTATCAGATCCAAATATAGAGCGATCATCTCTGTCACACTTGTACTCCGTTTACTCTTCTTCCGACGCGCTTTTAGTGGGCGTGCCTAAAGTTGGCAGGCTTGGCGATGCACTCTGTCACCTTTGGCGATCCGAAAGCATCTTATTCCAGCAAACCCACAACCCGTCTCTACTGAGCCTCTTTGACCTTTTCACAGAACTCTGCGAAGTTAAAAATTAAAAAACGTGGAATAGAAGCGGAGGCTCAGAAGGCAGAAGTATTTTCCGAATTCGAGAGGCAAATATTTTTGTTCATCGAGAATGCCGAATAAAATAATTTTCGTAGAGCCGCCGATTAATGTCACGTGACTAGCATCGTCTGGTGTATCCGCAATGGACGATGGGAAAAGTTGTACAACCGCAGTGTAAAATTCGTCATATGTGATCATCATTCACAAGCGCAGGGAATTCTTATCGATGCATGAATTACAGGTAAGCGCTCCGCTTTAACGCTTTAGTTCGTTTTTTCTTCTCTTGTTCCTGTTTATTGTGGCCGTGAAAAATACTGTGATTCCGGATTGAAACTTTGAGTTAAAGGACGGATACCGCTCGGTATTTTTAGAGTGTTTCTTCACATTTGAACATGCATTGCTTTTAAGAGGTTTGATTTTGTTCCAAAACAGTGTTTTAATTGTGTTCTTAACTGAGTAAGTTATCAGACGATTTTTTTCTTCTGTTTTTCTCTTTTGAAATCTATTTTGAATTTCGTTCAGTACCCTCTGTGTTTTGTAGGTACTATTTGTTTTGTGTGCAGCGAAACTTTCGTGTAGGTTTCAAAATCAATGAAAGTTCTCAATTTGATGTTTAAAATGAATAAATATTTATCGTTTGTTTAGATTATCAGGGGGAAATACAGTTTCCTATTTTGTTTCTATCACGAATATTGTCCAAAGTAATATCAAAGTCCATGCATTGATTATTTTGACCAATGTTACTTTTGCTTCAATTTGTAAATATTTACTTTCGTGCATTTCAAATTTATTTTTAAATTGATCTTGATTGATGTTCAATTAGCCTAAAACGAACAAACCCAAAATATGTAGTAAAGATACCGAAAATATATATCCCTTTTTGCTCCCAAATTTGATGAATAAGTTTTAAAAAGTGTAAGCTATTGTTTTGATGTTTCTGTAACGATGAATGTTGTGATCATCACCAAATTTTTGTTCGCAATGAAAATAGATATTTTTGAATTATGAATGTAATTATTCCACTGTGTGTTCTTTTATGCAAAGCACAAAAAATGTAAGGAGCTGTGGGATTGTTTTATGAATATTTCATTTCACGAAACTCGTAGTTTCGAATTTAAAGGAGGCCGGTTCTTTTCGCTGCTGTTTTATTTATTTCTGTTGATGAAATGTAAACAGAATGCAATAGATGATAGGTTTGGAACATATTGTTTTTCTTCTGCCGAGCTATTTCTTCCGGTTATGACAACTGTCGTGTCGTCTTTTATTTCCTGTTAATTTATGAATGAATTCATCAGTATATTTCTATGCGTGGGTTTAAAAAAAAAAAGAAACAGTGACATACGTAAGAAATTCAAGCTCATTTTTATTTGCTATTCCTCTCCGGCCTTTATTAGATTAATGATTGACGCTGCAGAGTTTTGTCTATTGTATTGCTTTATTTACTTACTATCTAAAACCTATTACAATTTTTTTCTTTCTTTAAATTTAAAACTTCCTGTTTTTTTTTTTCAAGACAATAATGAAAATTTATTTTTTCCCCTAATTCATTTGTTGACAGAGGTAATGGCACTGACACCTGTGGGTGTATTTATGTGTTGTTTAGTTAACCGTGCCTAAATACGTGTCTATCATAATTTCAGTCTATAGTTTGGTATCATTTTAGTTACAATTACTTCCATTTCAGAATTCCATGGAAAAATTCTCGCGGTTATTTATGGAATACACTTAATATGCGCTCTTCTCACGGTGGTCAACTTATTTTTGAATATTGATATGCCTGGACATAACAAGTAAAGGTCACAACTTTCAGTATTAAGTTTTGTGAAAGGATGAATAGTAAATTAATGCAGTTAGCTATTTACCAATCTTCGAAATTCTGAATTCAAAGATATGTATATGTTAAAAGGAATTAATACTTATTCGTATAAGAAATAACTGTTTGTAAATTTCACATGGAGGAAAATTTACTGTACTACACTATAGCTTTAGCATTGGGCAACCAATAGGAACGATGGTATGGTTTCTAAATTTGTGAATAAATTTAATGTTTGTTTGATAAGTAGATTTGTTCAAATTGTTATTTAATACAAAGTATAAGTGTCATAAAACTTTTTTCATGTGATTTAAATCTTGTCTCATGCTTTGGATACACAAACTCGTATTTTGTTATAATTTCTTTGCCTTTCGGCCAAACAACGCTTAAAGAAGTTTTAAAACATTTGTTAAAAACTCGAAATATCTGAAGTTATCTGAACTTCACTTGAAATGTTTACATCTCTTTAAATACCAACACGCTCTCTCGCCGGCTTTGGATTCGTTGTTTTACGCGTGCTTGAAATAATAATGGCATAATATCAACAGCAGTAAAAAATAACTCGTCTGTGGTTTAAAAAAGTAAACGTTCCAACAAAAAAAAGCTCTCTGTTTATTTATCTTGTGGTTCTTTTACGCGTGGGAATTAAAAGTTGATGACGAGAGGGCGAATAAAAAAATAATCGTTCCAATAAAGGTTAAATTCTGTTTACGATGATATTCCCGTTCACGTCTGCATATTTAATTTCATCTAGTAATGCTGTATTAAACTTGAAGTATTTCTTTTTTTCAGTCCTCAATATAAACATGACCGAGGGAAATCTGGCATTTGTCAGTTTAAAATGAGCAATCGTCTGCGGATTGTTAAATAAGCTTCAAGTTAAATTATCGTTTCCTTTTTTTTTTCGACATAATATTTTTTGTGTTACCGCCCACACCGTAAGTGGTTAGCATCTCGGACCGCTACAGGGTTTTGGGGTTCGAATCCCGAATAAGGCACGGACGATCTCGTGCTGTTTCCCCATAGAGAGCAACGTTGGCTCACGTACATGGTGCTCCCATAATAAAAGAGCCAATGAATTCGCGGTGTGGATGAGTCAAAAGTCCTGAAAACAAAATACTTGCCGCATTGGAAAAAATGTTTTTTGGCGGTTCGTTTGTCAAAGAGTATGATAAATACCAGTTCACGGGATACGTTAGGAGAGTTAGGACATGTTTTACCTTTCTGAATTATATGCTCTAATCGAAGATTACCTAAACATGCTTACCACCTTACTTCCGATAAACCTAACGTATTTGTACCTCTGCTAATGTCTAATTTCACTTCCAACTAACTTATCTTAACAGAGATTGGATTAATTTTTTTCCGCATTTGCTTCATGGAAGATGAAATCCATAACTTAACGCGACTAAGCTATGCTTACTTCAGAACAGTCTAAAATATCGTACTGTGATTATCGATAATCATGCTTCAGATTACCCCCCCCCCCCTCTAAAAACTGATCGTAAGTTACACTTGGCAAGCAATGAACTTTTCAGTTAACGCCATTAAACATTGAAAAAAATCGTCTATTGTTTTCACCATTTTAAAATCCGAAAAGCAATATCATTTTATGGAGGGATCGGAGTAGAGGGGTAAGCACCCAAGGCCATAATTTATTGGAGCGTAATGGCGTGAAGTGCAAACACGGTTGAAATTAATGGGTAATAGAATACTACAAATTTTTGCGAGTATGTCGGTTGATTGAGACATTACTCTTTTACAGTGGCGTAGCGAGGGGAGGGCAAGGATGTCTATCGTGCCCCGTGCGCCACTCGCAGAGGGACACCAAATGGTCCTTTTCACTAATTCTTTATATTATATCACTATATGTTTTTAGGGCGCCAAAAAGGTATCGCGCCCCGGGCGCCAGTTATGTTCGCTACGTCACTGCTCTTATATATGGAACATGAAGTTTATCCGTGTCTAAATGTTATACTAGTGGCACAACCTTAATTGAAAAAAAAATGAGTTCGTTGATTTTTGACCTGTGATACATCGTTTCTCCCATGGGAACTATACATAAGAAATATTACCAATAATAACTGGATTTTTTTTTGTTATGAGTTTGAAAAATTATTAAAGGTTTGAAATACGTTTTTGTGAAAAAAGTGTAAAAGAACTATTTTAAACTATCTCAATGTATTTCCTTCAAAAAATGAACGCTAATTTTGGGATTTGAATGCACAAACTTATGTAACCTATTGCAGTTCGTTTCACGGCTGACTAAAATTAGTACATAATAAATAAATAAATAAATAAATAAAAATTAAGAGTAGTATTAAGAGAGGTGTCCCCTTTTAATATCTTTTTGAATCGGAATCAAAATATTTTGAGATATTTTATTAACAGTTTTAAAATTTATTATTTAGGTGTTAAGATTGCTAAAAACTTGGTGCTTTCGTGCAGACCTCGCTGCTTTGCACCCTTTTGCAAAATTTACGATTTCCCGCGTTAAAGCTAAAAGTTGAAATTATGGTGAGCATTTTATTCTATAATTTCTTCCTACCGCTGGAAAACGTGTTTGCCTGCTAACTGGTAGTTAATTAAAGTCTTTTGTTTTCATTCGCCGTTGGGATCGATTCTCGTGGCGAACAAACCAGCTGTTGCAGACTGATTGTTAGTCTTCCTGTGGTTAAGTTTTGATTCGTTTTGTTTTCTTTACGAATAATTTTCAAGGTTCTACTCAAGATCTGACTTGCGCATTTTGACGTACCATAACATTGTATATTCAGCGTAATTTTTTTCCTCTTTTTAGTTTTCCATTCTCTCGAGTGCTAGTTTATTGCGAAGTATGGTACAGAAACTCTTGTGAAAGGTCCGAAATTTAAAAATGTAAAGATATTTTTTATTTTTTCAAATCCAGATTTCTAATTTAGAATAGTTTAACGCGGAAACACTCTTGTTCTAGCGTAACTCCTCCAGGAAACAAACATCTGCTTAAAACTGAAAATTTCCCAAGGGAAGAGGGACTGTATTTTCTTCTAATGCTTTATTGCTAGTTACAGAAGTCCAAGTCTTGTTACAGAATATGCAAAAAACACTTACTTTTGACTGTTGTAAGAATACAAAATGGTGGATTAGGCATAAAGGTCAAGCATGTTTTAAAAGCTTATAAAGCGGTTTATGATTTGGTGATATGTTTTTATTAACGTTCTTTGTAAAGTAGAATTATGTAAAAAGAGAAATTTCATTTTATTTCAATAGATTATCGGCATATTTTTATAAAAGTGCACTGAATACGGAAAGTTTCTCGGATTGAGGTATGTATTTTAGCGTGTGCTACATTTTCTGAATTTATTCTGGTGTATCACCATTTTTGTGTGTTTTGAAACAAAAAATATCAAACCTCCTTCATAAAGTTCCTCTTATACAATCACATTCTTCTAGTGAGTTGGAAAATACTACGATTTAAAAAAAAAAAACACTTTTATTATTTTAGATTGTATTAAGACTTACCTATGCTTGACGTAAGATTTAATGTACTAATTTTTAAAATTATGCATGCTAAAATGTGTGCTTAAAAGAATTTAGTTGAAAAGAATTTATTTGAAAAGGGTTTACAGGTTTGTGTGGTGCATCATTGCGCAGGAAGTTCAAGGGGAGCTTTCATTGCAAGAGATGCTGAACACATGATTTTTAAGAATAAAATTTTTCAGTGATCAGTAGGTATCAAGTTTCAGTGTTAGCCTTTGCATAAGTTTGGCCAGAGTGGGTTAGGATTATAACTGCATTTTGTAAATTGTAGAGGGAAAGTCGTAGAAGTTTTTAATTGAATTTTTTCTTCTGGTAACAAGGCTGTAGTATTTAATTTTAACTTGCTATAAAAGATGTACGTATTTGCTTTAGAAAAATGCTTGGATGCAAAATTGGAATTTTTAAATTGAACTTTTAAGACAACTTGGATGTTGATAATTAAGTTGTTGTTTACGCATTACCAAATTCATTTTTTTTCTTAGTATGGTGAATGATTTCTCAAATTAACACATTTAAGGATTGAAATGCAGAAAGTGCAGTGTTATAGTTTTCACTGCATTAAGTATCTAGAATCTCGACTGTTTTCACTCATTAGATGGTGGATTAAAGCAAGCTTTTAAAATTTTATTTTTCTCAGCTTGCGTGACTTTCTACTAATGGAATCTTACGTTCAATTACACAAATCTCTCTTCTTATACGCGAAGTAAAAATGCTATGTAAATAAGGTTTAAGTTTTTATAACTAATCGGTATAAATTTCCCAATGGCTTTTTAAACATATATGACACCTGTTTTGAAAGCTTAATTAAAGTCTGATAAATAATATTCAGTCTGTACCTTAAAGCGTTTCACAGAACGTTTTGATCCTGAATCTGAATTTTTTCAAAAAATAGTACTATAAACTATATCGTCGCACTAAGTGTAAAAAATTACTTGAGTCTTCGTTAATCGCTTTTAAATTAGTTTAGTCGCTAGTTAGATTGCAGTTATTTGATTCATACTTAAAAGCTAAATGTAAAAGTAACATTATATAAGTGGGAAAAATAGTGGATATTAATTGAAGTCAAATGACGATAATGCGCTGTAAATAATCTTCTGTATTGTGTTGAAAGTCTATCGCTTAAGGAGATTTTGTAGGCTTCCATTTCTTTTATATTCTTTGCCATTATACTATTTTAGGCTTTTTTAGTTGTGCTTTGTATTAAGTTATGCTTTGTTAAAATCTTGTCTGACTGTTGAAAATTTCTTAATTGATATCCTCAGTAGCTTTCATGAACAGTGGAATGCAGAATATCTTACTGACGTTACCTCAATTTTTTTTAAACGTATATTTGGGGCTTGACCCCTTGACATTCAAAAACGTCTGGTATACGTCAGCTGTAAAGTCATTGTAAACGCTGGCTTCTCTAAGACAAGAATTTTACGCTGATTAACTTCTCATTTGGCGCACCTATAAAATAAATATTACCGAAATATAATTACCTATAAATTCAGTATTAAAAAATAATTATCAGTGCAAATTATCTGTTTTTTATGTAAAGCCTGCAAGTTGAGATAAATTGAAAAATATTGTTTTAACGAATCGAGTTTCATTTGTATGTCAAAGGGTTAATAAAACGTGGCACATTCGTCGAAACCACTGTACAAAATTTTGTACAAAGGAAATATATCCCAGTGTTTTTTCTTTTATATTGAACAATCAAACGAGAAAAAAAAAAAGTTAAAATCTATTCTTTTGTTCCTAACTGAAGTGTTTGTTGATGTTTTCAAAGAGGTACAAGTTTGCAATTTGTTTTCTGGTTTAGTTGCACTGTTGTTTCAGATTTTTGTTGTCTGAGTTCAGTTCCTTGGAATGCTCTGGTAATAAGCAGTTGTTATTTAGTCGTGGGATAGACACCTGTTGCTCCTTCGAAATCGTAGGTAATCTCTCTTTCAGCTCGCGGAGTTCAAGGACATCTGGATCTTTAGAATCGTGTTTTGTAACAAAGGTCTGAAAAGAGCGATGTTGAACCGGCAAAGGTTAGTTCAGCAGAAGCTGAATAAAAAGTGAAACTAAGAGTGTGTGGTCGCGTCATGGACCCGATTAGAACTTCTCGATGTATTAATGTAGAGGAAAGCTGTTTTATATCTCAATTTCAAGAAGGGTTTGAACTTCTGTTGCTCTCTTAATTGTGTTGGATTCGAGCTAAATTACATATCTTGCTACTGTCAGCTCTTTTTCTTTATGAATGTTTTTGTGTTAAGGCGATGGTGCATCAGTTGATATTGTATATCCGTTCCTGTGTTAGACTATGGGGATAATTTCTTCTCCGCATTTTTCTAATCATATACTAGAGTTCATATTTTTGAATTTTGCTTTTCGCGTAGAGGATAAACATTATTTTAAAAAAGCGTGTTGTTTCTTAAATTTTTTTCACCAGCTTTTAATTTTTTAAGGAACATTAAATTATTGATGTCTTTTGACGCAAGGTAAAATTTGTTTTTGAAAAATGAATTATATTAAAATGAAAACATTTTTTGAAAAAACACTCGCAACACTTTTGAATATTTATTTTCAAATTCAGATCACAGAATTTGAAAATTAGCTCATGCTAAAGTGTGACGAGTAAAATACCAAAAAAAAAAAAAAAATCATTATAGGGATTTGGAGATCAGCGAGATCAGCTGATGCGTCGCTATTTATGACGCACAACTGTTTATAAATACGGAAGAATTATGATCGTATGTTTTCCGAAAACTTTCTATTTATTCCTCTCCCGGAAACTCCAAAAATTTTAAATCCCTTTACCTATGCTTCAGTAAACCGTATTACTTCGTTAACCATATTTAGTAATTTAAAAAAAAATACGAAATAAGTTTAGCATCTTCCAGTGCTAACCTCTATCTCTTTTTCTGGATTCGTAACAGCTCGCAAATCTCATTTCTATCGTGCACCTTTTTTTCTGCTTCTTGCGTGTATTTCTGTGCTATCGATTCGCTATCGCATTTCATCGATTTCTCGAGGCACCTGATTTACGGATTGAGTAATTACGTATCTCAGAAATGAAGTCGGGGATAACATGTCGGGCGATTGCGCGGCAGAGCCCTTTTAAGGTAACGCGATTTCTTTTTTCCCTCGTTCATCGAGTGGCAGTTTTTTTTTTTTTTTTGCCCCCTAACTTCAGTAATAACGCCGAGGTGCTATCTGATAGCGAATATAGTACAGGAACCTCATTTTTCAGAAAAAAGTCATTTGGGGATAAATGAAGTAAAAAATTCGATTTTTCAACATGCTAGGTTTTTTGAAGTGTTTGCTCTGGAATTAAGTTAAAGGATATTTCTCAGATTAAAGGATGATCTTGTTATTTAAGGCTGCTGTGTACTAACCGTATTGGATTCGCTCACCTCAATGTTAACTTATGGAGAAAATGTGTTCAAGGATTGCCGACTTAGATTTAAATTTTTTAAAATTATTATTGGAACGAAGTTCTTTTACTCGGCTTACAGTAGAGTGAACTGGCAGAAATCGTCACGTAAGGAAAAAGCTTTATACCTTTTCCAGGCGACCTTTCTGAGATTGCTATTGCTTGCTTGTGGCGTTCGCTTTTGGCTCCCACCCTGTCACCGTGAATTCGATCCTCACTGGTGCGTTGTTTCACTTCCTGCACTCGCGGATGTTCAACTCCGGCTTTTCTGCTATTTAAAATCTCAACTTGGTCTTAACTTAATGTTTTCTCCTAGTTTATTAATTTTTAATATTTATTCAATCTTTTTTTTATTAGGTGATAATATGAATACAGTTAGTTGTAATTTTAATTCTAAGCTTTATCTTTGTGGCAAAGTTTTCACTCGTCATTTGTTTGAAAAGACATTTGAAAGAAAATCGTAACCTGTGTGTAATAAATGAGATTTTAAGGTATGTACCTATCTTTTGGACACTTTTTTTGAAAAATGTGAAAATTTTATTAAACACATGTTTTTAGTTAAAACAGGGAACAAAACTATGGATTGCCAAACCTTCTATAGCAAAATCTAGCCAATATATTTCCCTTTTTTTCAACAATATATTAGTAAATCACTTATCTGTGTTATGAAGCAAACGATTACCAATACCTCCTTAAATTTACTAAAATATACCAAATTTTGTATGCATAACATGGTTTTCTTTAAAAAAATTGATAAATTTTTCAATAAAAATAGCTCTTAAATTAATAAATACATAATTACAACCTATATTTTGCTTAATAACATACCATTTAAGAAGCAGAACCTTGTGACTTAATTTTGTTTTGGATGTTTTTTTGGTTAAATTCTGCTAACGAATCTCGTAACGATGATCAGAAAAGCAGAAAATGACAGAAGATTGTAATGGAAGCTAGTTGTATTTGTTAATACGATATGGCGTCCCTATCTGCCATATTTGAACAAGAGATGGCGCCACGAAAAGTGTAGAGCAAACGAGCTGTCTTGATCCACTCCTTTCCAGGCGACCTTTCTTTCTCTTTCTATGGTATACGGTTGTATGTGTGTGTGTTCGTGCGAGCATCGAGATTCGAACAGCAGTCATTGTACGCGGTCAGCTGTATAACCTCAATTCTAAACACGTGTAAATATTATTTTAACTTATTTTTTGTTTGTTATTGTTTTAATTCACACGGAATTTATATTGTGTCATTATTGCAATTTTATAATGGAAAATTGAGAAACAGAAACTGCAGCAAGTGTAAATAATGCAAACTTAGAAAGTAAGTTAATAAATCATAACATTGAATCTCAAACATATGCATCTTATTATAGTTACCATAAGCCAATAATTACCACGATACAATATAATGATAAAATTTAAAAAGAATTTTTTATATTTAGAATTTTTTATATATAATTTATAATTCACTATTTTATATTTAATTTTTAATAAATGACTATTTCTCCTAAAATATTAAATGAAATTTATTGATTTAAATCCTTGCTTTATATTTTTGCTCTGAAAAAAATGATAAAAAAAGAAAAATAAAATATACAAATTATAGAGAGAGAGAGAGAGAGAGAGAGAGAGAGAGAGAGAGAGAATGAATTGGTTGAATAAAAGAGGGCTGCGCTTTTTGGCGCGACCAAAAATACACTAATATAATCAATAGAAATCTACGTATTAAATCACGTTTAGAGTTGAAAAAATAACGTAAGGAACTTCGCACATTTTTTTTTTTTAAATTGTACTCCTTAATAGACAGAGAAATTGTACACCCTGGGGCATTTTTCGTTTTATTTTAAAATGCAAATAATATTTCGAAGTTTAAATTATTCGGGAAAAATCTGGTATAATGTGTTTTAAATGCTCATCAATTCCTTTGGTGGACGAAATTTATAGAATGAATCCTGTTGCAAGGTGCAGAAAAGTTCAGGCTATCTGAAAATACCTTTTTTATTGGATTATCAGCATTTATGTAGCTGGAAATAGTAGACAATTATTCTCCTTAGGTTAACATTGAGGTGAGTGATTCCAATAGACTTAGTGCACAGCTTTTTTCAATATGTGGACTACCAGGCAAGCCAAATGTGGCTATTCTCCGTACGGGTAGTTTCCCATAAATCTATTCCCTTCTTTTCCTAACCCCAGTAAACGTTGCAGTAAAACACATATTGGCATTCCACGCAGACAGGAGATAACTAAGGGGAGCATAACAGCACACACATAGATACGGCCTGTTACGTGTTATGGAACTCTTTTTGAGGTCCAAAGGGTCGAGCGCTTTGACCACTTCCTTATCATCACGTGTTTCGAAGGATTAAAAAGGTATTAATTTGAAAAGTATTAAGTAAAATTTTAATACAGTATTATTCATCTTAAAGAAAACAGAATTTTTTTTCTCTTTATAACCTGTTTAATTTAAAGCGGTATCAGTCAAAACTTCCGAGTCCCTTTTAGGGCTTCTTGCATTTTCTTTACTAAACTAGAATAGCCTTGTTACTGCCAAAATTTTATAGAAGCATCGATTTAACACAATTAGAACAAATATATTTGCATTTTGCGTAGGGTATTTTAATTAACCGCTCTGTTTTGACAAGAATGTTGAATACTTCTTATTCTGTTAATAAAGCTATTTATTTTTTTACTTTTCTGAATAGAACACAAACATTTTATTCTTTCATTTGACTTGACTTGTGCTTTTAAAATGGCACTCTTAAAAGAACTTGATCAAAACCTCAAAACTGTACTAAATTATAACATCTATTCAATTATTTTTAAATATCTTCTTTAAAATAATCGTGTGATACATTTTACTAGATTTGAATAGTAATTAATCTCATAATGCTTTATTACCTCAAACATGTTGCATCTCTCAATTTTTCTTATGCGTATATTAAATTGACTCTGTTTAATGAAATGCTCCAAATCTCTATTCATTGGTTAAAACCTTGAACAAGATAATTTAAATTAAATAATGATAATTGAAAAGGCACAGATCCATTTTTAATTTATTTCAGAACGAGGACAGTGGTAGAAAGAAAAAATTTCATTAATAGATGTTTAAAATAGTTTAGCTTTTACCATAATAGATTAAAACGCGAATTCGTTAAAGTAACGTCAAAAATGTCTTTTTCATATTTTTACCTTTTTAATGTTGATAACGCTTTAAGCTAGGTTTGTGTTACGAAGTATGATTGTTATGTTTACATAGCGATATAGAAACAACATATTGTGGCTGGAAATAAAAGAATCTACGTCAATTAATAGAGAAATAGGTAATTTTATGTTTGAATTTATTAGTTCGAAATTTTCTTAATGCCATTGCTGTCTTAAGAGATTGTTGTTTTAGGCTTTTTCCTCTCCTTAAATCTATTTGGCAAATTAAAATAAATAGAAAAAAATTAAGTTTTTACGTCCTCCTGATGTATTAGAGGACGGGAAATGAATCTAAGCTTTCATATAACCGAATAATGTTAATTCCGCTAGTCATGAAACTGTGGCAAGACGTGTAATACGATGCTGAAACGTCTAGCAGAAACCATGTGTGAAGAGCTGAGAGAGAGGCCTTACGCACGGGTTGCTTATTTATTGCTCCTAAAAACTGTAAAATTAATCCCGCCTTTTTAATAAATTTCTCACCTCCGAGCAGTTTACGCCAGCGGAGGAAAAAAGAAAAATCGTCTGCCTGCTGGATCCAAAAATACTTCCAGTTCGAACATCTGTAATGACTTCTTCAGAGTGAGGAGGTAGGGAAAAGATGGCAGGGAAAAAGGCGTATCTTCAATCCCTGTACGTAATCCTGAGCTAAAGAGATTACCGTAACCGCCGCTTTTGTTGACTGTGTTGAATATCTTCCAGTGGCTTTGAAGGGTACTTTTTTTTTTGTTTGTTGTTATTATCGTCATTTCTTTTTGTTCCTTTAAAAAAAAAAATTCCATGAATAAAAATTTATATTGAATATGTTGTATGAAATATTTTTCTAACAGATATTGTGAAGCTTTCATCGTAATCAAGAATGTACCTATAGCCCCTACCAGAATCATTTAATTTTTTTCAACATAAATTTTTAAAAAAATCCGATTTATTTAAAACTGAACCAATATTTTCGATTTAAAAAAATAATTGTCCGAAGAAATTTTGGTTATTTTTATAATGTATTACTACTTTATACTTTGGGATTCGGATTTATTTGAATGATGTATTAAATATAGGATTTTCAATCGTATATGTAGTTTTATAAATGTTTCAATTGTATCGTATTAATCCTGACGGCCGAACATTATCTTGTTTCAAATGGAAAGAATACAAATCTATTTATCCTGTAACTTTGTCTCCTCTGTCTATTTCACTCTAAATACTGCAAAAATTGAGGCAATTATCTTAATTTATACTTAAACTTTAACACTTTGTTATTCTTTTAACAGAATTATTTTGTTGATACGTTGTTTGATATATCTAGAAAAAAATGGGTCTACAATATCGTATTAATATACACCCATTCCTCGATTTACGCGGTTTTAGTTTAACTCGGTTTAATTTTTTAAAATTTATTTTCCATACGGGAATTTCCGTCAACACTGCTTTACAATAATACATGCATAAATTTATCGGTAGGTGTGGAATAGTTTTATCTCCATCAGCATTCTATTTTCCCCATTGTTTGTTTAAATAAATTGTAATTATAATGTTTGTATTTTGTTACTGAAAAATAAACTATATATAGATATAGTTAATCATTTCTTAGTCTTCAATTATACTTTTTTTTCTGGACCATATGCCATTTTTTATATCCTATGCACCCTTGTGCACGCTTTTGGGGGATCGTTACCTGTCTCCCTGTTTTATATGATTTCCTTCGATTCAATTTACGTGGTTTCGCTTTAACGCGGAACGTATCTATCGCGTAAATCGAGCTATGGGTGTATTCTCGTTTAGTCTGCGTTAAAATTAGCGAAAATTATTGAATATAATCGTGGTTAAGTTACAGAAGTTGTGGATCATTATTTGATGGCCGAATGGCTAGGGCGCTGGCATTCGATATCTGAGTCCGTGGGTTCGAATCCCACTCTTGGCATGGACGTCGGTAGCCGTTCGGAATCGGCTTTATACAGTAAGTCCCGATCTAATTAGCCCTTATGCAATGGCGTAGCAAAGGGGGGGGGCAAGGGGGTCTATCATGCCCTGGCGCCACTCGCAGAGGGGCGTCAATGTAACATCCATATATTATATTACTATATGTTTTCGAGGTGGATGCCAATATAAGGTCTATATATTATATTACTATATGTTTTTCAGGGGAGGGCCCCAATATAAGGTCTATATATTATATTACTATATGTTTTTCGGGGAGGGCGCCAATATAAGGTATATATATTATATTATATTATTTTGTGGGGGGCGCCAATATAAGGTCTATATATTATATTACTATGTTTTTAGGGGAGGGCACCAACATAAGGTCTATATATTATGTTACTATATGCTTTACGGGGGGGGGAATGTCAATATAAGGTCTATATATTATGTTATGTTTTTCGGGGGCGCCAATATAGGGTCTATATATTATATTACTATGTTCTTCAGGGGGGGGGGCACAAAGGTATCGTGTCCCAGGCGCCAGTTATGCTCGCTACGCCACTGCCCTTATGTAGCAAGAAATGACCAGAGCGCTCCAAACCAAGCCATAAAATAAAAACCGTTACTTTCAGTAAACTCTCTGTGGCACCTGCGTTACGACGGCAATTAGTTTAGGATCTACAGTTTTATGTTAAAAACTCGATTTTGCTGTGGCAGTCTCAAATCTTGCTCTGTTATGATGTTGGTAGAGAAGTGTTGAATCATTGTTACCCGCAGAGAAACGGGCTTTTTTCAGTCAAACGAACCAAAGCTCTGTGGCACCTGCGTTGCTGCAAATACAATTAGTTTAGTATCGAGTTACCTATTATCTCTCACGCGGGCGAAGTTGTCAGTGACACGAGCGAATTTTTTTTTTCTGAGCTTTCTCTCTTCCTCTGTGACTTTTTTTTATTTTATTTATTTCCCTTGAAAAAAGGAAGCGGAACGTTTTTCCGCCTCTATTCTGGTACCACGTTGTATCCAAAAGTAACTCTGGTTCCGCGTGCGCCCTTAAAACAACCTCACCAAGCTGTGGACGGAGTGTTTTTGTAAACTCAGGTGTAATCGCAATCAACGTTACTCTAACATCTATTTACGATGGCGTTACACGATAACACAACTATTTTTATACCGCAATGTAATCCTAAATGAATTCTGAACTTAACCTGTAATTTAATCCTGGTTTAATTTTAATTCAATCCTGTTTTAACCTTAATTTAAGCATTTATTTAATCTTAATTTAAACACTTATTTAAAATTTGATTTAACCTAAACGAAAACTTTAACTTAAACTTATTTTGATCCCTGATTGAATATTCACTCATCCTGGCTAGCTTGATCCGCCCCCAGCTAGATCAGTGGGCAAGTGTTAGGCGTTAGTTATGGTGAATCAGCGAAAAATCAGATCTGTATAAGGACTTCAGTTAAAACATGAACACAAACTTCACAGGACTAGCCACAAAGTCCTAAAATAATCTTTTTCTACAATGTGCGCAATAGTCGTGAAGACCTAATGTAACGCTGTTAAGACTGCTGTGTACTAACCCTATTGGATTCGCTCACCTCACTGTTAACCTATGGAGAAAATATGTCCAAGGATTGCCGACTTGGTTTGAAAGATTTTTTTTAAGAAAAACTTTGCTACGTATTATAGAAAGAAATTTTAAATCTTGGGGCATTTTTAATTTAAAAAAAATGCAAATAATTTTGAAGTTTAAATTATTCGGGGGGGGGGGGAATCTGGTATAGTGTGTTTTAAAGGCTTATAAATTCATTTGGTGGACGAAATTTATAAAATGAATCCCGTTGTAAATTTGCAGAGAAGTCCAGGGTATCTGAAAATACCATTTTTATCTGATTAGCAGCATTTATGTAGCTGTAAATAATACACATTTTCTCCATAGGTTAACATCGAAGGTGAGCGAATCCAATAAGGTTAGTACACAGCAGCCTTAAACAGGCGAATCAGTTAGCTCGTATATCTTCGATTTCTATGTTAAGCTCAGTACTTTTCTAATCACAAAGTGACAAATGCGAACTTTTAAATCTGTTTTCTACATTTGTAGATGTATCTTTAAATGCGTTGCGGGTCTTTATAAAAATGATGTTAATATTTTAAAATTAGATTTTGTAGCAGTAGACACTAATAATTCAATGTCCAGTTAAAAATTAATGCACCAAAAATATATATTATAAAAAAACCAAGTGTGCTTTATAACGTTTTCCTTATGCCCCCCCCCAAAAAAAAAAGAGAGAGAAAGAAAGAAAGAAAAAAAAGTGTTTGCTAATTTCGTTATAACCTAAAAGTGTTTAATAACCTAAAAGTGTTTGCTGTGAATTTAGAAAAGTACCTAGAAAAAAAAATTCCCCATAGATTAACATTGGAGTCGAAAAATCTGCGAAGGAAACTTATGCTGTAGGTCTGTATATAACGTACATGCTGGAGACAACGCAAACGAATAATAATAATATTAATAATAATAATAAAAATCTATAGTAGAAATAACACCAGTGCTTTGATGATAAATGAAATGGAAATTTTTTCATCTCTCTGTATTAAATTAATGCTAGAATCAAGATTCTGTGTGCAGAAAAGTTACAATGTACATTGCTTTAACGGTAGTAAACCGTAGATTAAATCATGGTTTTATTTGTATTATACAGTCGAACCCCGTTATAACGAACTTCAAGGGACAAAAGGTTTTGATTGCTATATCCGGTGGTTCGCTATATCCGAACCTTTAAGAAAAATGTTAAAGTTCACAAAATGTATATAACTCATTAGTTGCTATGTGTATTCAATAGCGATTTATTAAAAAGTGATAAAATCTATTAAAAATGATCATTAATGAATTAAATTGTCTAAAATCGATTACATTAAACTGACACAATACTAATTAAATTAACTAAAAATGAAGACAAATGGAAATAAATTCATTTTACCTTTAATTGTTGCTCACTGTTTTGATACAAAAATAATCGGTAATCTTCTGCTGACGTGATACCAATTTCAAAAACATTTTATGAATTTCTCTGTCCAATACATCAAGTGACACCAACACTCTTTCTTCCACTGTTTGTGTAGACAAAAACTTATTAATTACACCATCGCTGCTGTAGCATCTGGGATGGTGGGGATTTCGTCATTTATGTGCTCTTCTTCATCAGCATCAGATACAGAATCTTCGATTTCAGAATAATTAATTTTAATTTCTTCCACAATATCTTCATAAGTCGAATTTTCACTTGCAATGACTTCGTCATCACTTTTCGAACAATTGCATGTCAGAATCTGAGAAGATGAAATTTTGTGCTTTTCTATCCACAACGCGATCTTCTTCAACATTCTTAAAAAGTTTAAAGTAAAAAAGAATTCAGTAGTCGACCGAAAAAAAGGTTCGTTATAGCCGATTCTTAAGAGTTCGCTATAAAAGGATAAATTAACATTAAATACAATAAGTAAACGGCGGGACCAAAATTTTCGTTCGTTATATCCGGAAGTTCGTTATATACCAGGTTCGCTATAACGGGGTTCGACTGTATACGGTAAAAACACGGTAAAAATGGACATTCACAATGAAATATACGAATGGTATAGGGAATTTAATTTTGCGTCACGACGGTGGCATGGTATGGCTATCATGATTTGCTAGACATGCAATGGCTGTCCACAGCAGCTTTAACTTTTCGGCTTAGAGGGGACAGCATTTACCGTATTTTTCGGACCATAAAATGCACCTAAAATTTATTGGAGGATTTTTAGAAAAGAATATTTTGTTTGGTATTTAAAGATACTTTCAATTTCTTACTTAATAACGATGAAAAATATGTGTAATAAAAATATATACATATATAATAAATATATATAGTATGTATAATAAATATATATAATAAAATATTCATTTTATTTTATTGTTACCTTCGTACCATAAGACGCACCCCAATAATTTTAAGTCGTTTTAATCATGTAAAATTGTGCGTCTCATGGTCGGAAAAATACGGTAGTTAGTTTGTAACTGTTAAAACACAACGTTAAGCTGAATTTACATAAGTAGTGTTTCAAATAGTTACTAATTTATATTCTCTAAGTTTATAACACGTGAAAACATTACATAAGAAGATAATCTCAAAGAACTTGATTACTGGTCAGAAAAATAATAAACAGAAATTTAATATTATATAACCGAAATTAAATGCGTAAGAATTAAGACCTTTTATACTGATAAAAAAAGAAAGAAAACTTTGAAGTAAAACATAGTGAACTTTGTGAGACCTAACTCAAAGCAAATATTTGGTTACTCTTTAAGATTCTAGTTAAAGGAAAATGTAAGTCGTTGTGTGAATCAGCCTACAAAGTTGTTATTTAATGACTTTCAACTTAGGACTTAATTGTATTAACGGTACTAGTAACTATAAGACTCTGAAGATACTGTTTGAAACTAAGCCTAAATTCGGATTTCTATGTCATGCCTAAAATTAGCTAACCAATCGGTAACGTTGTTCACATCTCTTTTTTTTTAAATCATTTTAGCAACATCAGCTACCGAAAATTTGCTTCTTTCACAAGGTTACCATAACCCTACTTTAGCATCTGGTTAAAAGTAGTATGAGGCATTGCGAAAACAATTTGCAAAGAATTAAAATAGGAAAGCGAATTTAAGTAACATTGGTAATAAATTAAAACATTTTCTAGAATTATGAATTGCGAGATTTTATTAAAACTTTTTAACATATTTAATATGTTCGCCCTTAAATCCCCTTGAAAATATTCATTTCCTGAGTTATAAATGGGCATGGGAAACATTCCAAATTACAAATGGGCTATTTCCCAACCCCATAATAACACTCCCGTAAATGGGTTCCCAAGTTTGAAGCAATTTTAATTTGGCTAATTGGTGTCCATTTAAGGCCTTGATCAAAACACAATTCTCAGATTTGATTACACGAGGAGTATTATTTTTTAAAACTATTCACTAAACCATTCGATGGCCGAATGGCTAGGGTGCTGGCATTCGGTTCAAATCCTGTGGGTTCGAGTCCCGCTGTTGGCATGGATGTTTGTAGCCGTTCGGAATCGGCTTTAAACTGTAGGTCCCGGTCTAATTAGCCCTCGTGTAGCCAAAAAGTTGACCGTAGTGCCCCAAACTCATTTCATTTCAACTTAACTCAACTCAACTCCACTCCTCTCCACTCCACGCCTCTCAATTCAGCTAAATAATCTCTAAATTTTTATCTAGACAGACAACCAGTTGATTAAAACCATTACAAACCATGTCAAAATCTTGATGACTCTTCAGAAAAAGAAAAACAAATTTAATATTTAAATTGAAATAATTCCCCTTTTCGACTAATTTGAATAAAAAAAAGTACACATCCTGTATGATCAACCACATAACTTTCCCATTAGTGTATTAAGTTATACAAAAATATTTTAAATCGGCCTTTACTTAACAATCAACTGAAAATAAATTCGATAAACAGTTTTCTGAAATGTTACCATTTTATCTGTAACCGTGCCTGTTTAAATGCTTTTATGTGATCCCATTTCAACTAGAATCTGTTTCAGAAAATGTTTTTTTTCTCTCCAATTTAAACATGGAAACGATATTTCGACATGCAATGCTTTTATGCTCCGTTATAAATATTTATTGGAATTTTCTTTACAATTTAACATCGATTTGGGTTGCGTTTATATCCTTTTGAAACAATGTGTCACTTTAAATTTACTGAGAGAGTGTATCTGCTTTTCTGCAAGCTGCCATTTCGATTTCACTTCTGTTTTTCTGGAAAAACGTTGCAGTAAATCATGGTTGAAAGTGTATCGTTGGCAGTTATGTTATTTAAAGAATTCGGGAGACAAAGTGGGAGTTAATGGAAGAATGTATTTACTACAGGATTTCTTCCATTATTTATTGGATAATGGAAGGTATTATGAAAACAAGTCTGAAAGTTTTAAGTGACACAAATGAAGTTGGAGTTTTTTTATACAGGGTGTCCGGGCTAAAAGTATCCAAAAGTTATGGCTTATTTTTACTGAACTACAGATTAGAATTTAAAAAAAATATTTAAATAGAAAGAACATCTCACCAAGTTTTAATATCAATCATAGATTTCGATCATAGTATCATTGATTTCGACGCGTGCACCTTTTCTAGCACGACAAACGTCTAAATGGTAATCCAGTTCTCTCCAAGTGTTTCGTAGCATATCAGGAGTTATTACACGAATTGCTTGAATGATACGCTTCTTCGACTCATCTACAGTTTGTTTTTTGTTTATACGCAATGGATTTAATGAATACCCAAGCAAAAAAGTCTAACAACTTCTGATATGCTACGAACTGTTGCAATTAAAATATCGTTGAGTGTATTTGAAAGAAACTGGTGGAGATTCTCTCTCCAATTTTAAAATGTTTCGAAATCTAAGAAATATTTTCTCAAAATTTTATTTTTACAGTTTTTTAAAATTTTCAACTCTTGTTCAGTAATGTATCCGGTTTTTAACATAACGAAAAATCGCTGAACTTGTTGAATTTCTAACTCCGGCCTCTCTCTCTCTCTCTCTTTTTTTTTTTTTTTTTTTTTTAAAAGGACAAATACAAAATTCTCAATCCAAATTTGAAGTTATTTTTTAAAATAGAAAGCAATTTTAAAGTAAGAGGTGATGAAATTACTAAATTAGTGTTCTTATCTGGTTATATAAATAATTTTTAGGAAATAATTCATAATAGCTTATTTATGCGTATTTAAGTGCAAATGTCTGCTTAAAAAAACTTTTTTTCAGCTTTTTCAGTAGTAGATTACTTTTGAAAATACTATTTATTTTTAAAAATAAGAAATGTTTTAAAAGAGAGAAGTTTTAGGGATTTATTCCAATGGAATACACAAAAAAAAAAAAAAAAAAAAAAAAAAAAAAAAAAAAAAAAAACAAGCAAAAAAAAAAAAAAAAACAAGCAAAAAAATCTTTTAAACTTTAGCCTCTTTAATTTCATTCCGTTAGCGGAACAGGAATGCTTTTATCTGACAAAAGTTTGTAATGAACATGTCTATTGTCCACAAAATGCTTTCAGGAATTTGATTAGTTAAATTTAAACTTAAGTCGTCTAGTCAACTTTTAACGATCGTATTTCTTTTCCCTACACCGTTGTAACGTTATCGCAGTATACACAAGTACGTTTCCCGTTGATTAAACTTTCTTGGTCTAATTATTTCTCGTTTTCATAGCTTTTGTTCGCGTCCATTTGTCACGATGATTAAGCAATCGGTTCTTTTTCGCCCATTCCTTTGTAAAGTCGTTTGGCGACCGTTCTAAAACCAGAAGTTATTTCTTGTCATGGCCATTATCGCGTGAGATGTTAAACAGATAATATTCTCGTTCGATATCGCTGAATGAAAGAAATTTTTATTCATTGCGATTCTATTTCATGGGTTATGAAGAAGAAGTAAATGGAAAAAAAGGAACTGGCAAACTTTCAAATTTCAAATCTAAATTTGTGGCTAGGAAACGTGAATGGCATTATTATTGCTTTGTTACCGAGTCATTTCTTTATTCACTGTTTGCTTGCTCGTTTGGATATTTGCATACAAGTTATTGATTCGCCAGGAGAGGCTTTTCCTTGTAAAATACTTGACTCTATCCCGTTTTGGCGATCGAAGTGGCGATATTTTTCTGGCAGCGTATTTTGTTCAGATTTCTGCAATCAATATATGTCTCAAACGATTATTGTCTCTACGTTCGTCTTGTGTTATGTATTTAGTCGCTTAATATTCATGGAATTTTTTTTTTTATGAATGAAAATCCTTAGCCATCGTTCCATTTATTCTGACAATGGAAGCTTATGCAGTTGACCTTGCATGTCTTCCATCCTGATGTTAGAGTTACATAGAAATATATTCCTCTCTCCATTTTTCTTATCGCATATAAGCTAACGCAAATTTTTCAATTTTGTTTCCTGCATTTAAAAATAGATATTTAAATGCTGTTGGAATTTTTTTTTCATCTTAAAGAAAACTGACTGTAGCTGTCGGATGATCACTTCTATCTCACAGATAGAATCGGCGCCCATGGATCATGTTTTTGCGGAGGCTTTTCCATCAAAATCACATATCTCGATTGACGTTTATACAAGACTGAGATACGAATATGGTAGACGTAGTATTTTTATTTTTGGTAAAAATTATTATAATTTAAAATTTGTATTATGATTATTATTTGTTAATGATCTTAGTGTTATAATTTACAATTATTAAAAATTAATTTTTTTTATCATTTTATTAATTATTTCTTTATGATTATTACCGATCATACAAGACTGAAAACCGAACACGGTAGCCAAAGTATTTGTATTATTATTATTACAAACTGTTGTTATTATTATTATTATGATGTGCGTCAGAGAATTATAATTTATGTTTGAATTCCCAGGAGTGTGTGACTATCTTGGTTTTAGACAATTCTTGTTAGTTTTAACATACTTTGTTCTTTAATATACGTATTCAGTTGCACGTTTAGTTTGACCAATGTAGGACGAATTACAATTTCCGAAAGGTATGCTATAATCACCTCATATACGAAATTAGGGAGAAAATGAAATTTATCGTCGAGTTTAAATGTAACTTTAAATTTACTGTTGAACCCGACAATAAACTTAGAAAAATAAAACCTAAATAAATCCGTCATATGGAAGTAATAAACAGATTGACAATAGCCAAAATCTAAAGGTTATGGCAAATTAATTTTCCCATTTCCCATCTGTTGATATTTGGTATGTTAACTATTGCTGCAATATAAATATCACGTGCACCAAAGTATTTTGCGACTTTTTTCCTTCAAGAGACCTTCTAGAGTTGGAATTCCTTTTTACACCTGAGGCACCCTTGGGAATGAGATTAAGAACTCGGGGAAAACTCCCCTTGTTAGAATTTTAGCATTTTCAATTTTAACATAGGATTACATTCCTCCATAACGGTCCTCCGGAAAGCAAAATTTCAAATGTCCTGCTTTAAATTATAACTTTGGCAGCGCGCCAAACCCAGTCTGTATCGCTTGGGCAAGCAGTAAACAGTTAAACAGAAAAGTACCAAAATGCGTCAAAAGTTTGCCACTGACTGACTGACGCATACACACGAGGTAAGCAACGATAAATTATCCTACGTTAACAACCCGCGGTAGTTTCGTTAGAAGAAACTACCTGACTTTTTTTTTTTTTTCTTTTTAAATAATAATATTAAATCAACGAGAAATTTGTATCAGGAACACATCAAACTTAAGTTCAAATAAATACTTACTCCACTGCTGATTTTATTTATTTTTTGAAAAGTATGAGAGTAACAAGCACCAAAATAGAATATATTAATACGTTTTTAAAAATAGCCATGGGATTCAGTACAGTATTACATCAGTGGGCTACAATGACATCACTAAGAATAGTTTTGGTTGCTACTGAGTCTTAAAGCACAAATGTTTGATGTCAACTGAATATTTATTTTATTTAAGCCCTACTAATATTTTTTTTGTTTCTGCCCCCCCAAAATCGCCGCGCACTAAAGTGCCGAGGCACATCGATTGGGAATCACTGTTCTAGAGAACTACTTTAAACCTTTAGGTAGACAAACTGTTTATGATTAAAATGTATACCTTGATCTTTTAAGGTGCTGTAACCCTATTGGATTCAATCTACTCAATGTTAACCTATGGAGAAATATCCAAGGATGTCGACTTGGATTTAAATTTTTAAAAAAAAATGAATTGTACTCCGTAATAGAAAGAAATGTTACACCTTAGGACATTTTTCGTTTAAAAAAAATGCAAAAAAATATTTTTAAATAAAAATTATTCGGGAAAATGTGTATAGTGTGTTTTAAACGCCTATAAATTTCTTTGGTGGTCGAAATTTACAAAATGAATCGTGTTGCAAGTTGCAGAAAAGTTCGGGCTATCTGGAAATACCCTTTTTTTTATTGGGTTATCAACATTTATGTAGCTGTCAATAGTAGACGCATTTTCTCCATAGGTTAACATTGAGGTGAGCAAATCCAATAGGGTTAGTTCACAACAGCCTTAAAGCTCTGTTACGGTTACAAAATTTTGCAGTTCTGACATGAAGAAATGCTGAGTTTGAGGATTTTAATGAACCTTATTGAATGAGAAAGATACTTTTTCGAGTACCTTCTAAAATTCTTGATGCGTACATTTAACATTAAATTGTTCGAAGTAAAAAAAAATAAAAATCGTTTTCTGTCGACTACAAAACGTGGTTAATTGGAACCACGTTGTTAGAAAACACTTAAAAAACAATTCATGGCTTATTAATCGCTTGTCAATCGTAAGGAAAGGTGGAAAAAACCCACTCCACAGAACACTTGTTTTCAAGTGCATTTTCAAATTTTTATTCTTCTTTTTGCTTTCCACTCTTCAGATTTTTTTCTTTCAAAGAAGGAACAGATGAGAAAATTCTAGATAACGGCATACTTTATTAATTCATAGGACTTTTCTCGCTTCGCATTTTGTACTGAAATGTAGAGTCAGGTATTTTGAATTGTTGGAGATAATTTGTAACATTTACTCATGCGTTGAAATATGAAGTGAAGATTGTAATACAACTATTATTATAAAACCTATGTATATATATTCGTGGGAGAGAAAACGGAGCAAAATTTTACGTTCATTAAAATTTGACAAATGTCATTTTTTAAAATTTGCTTTGAAATTAGTTTTATTCGTTGTAAATGTACTGCAATTTTTCTTTAGGTTCTACAGTTATGAAACATAATATAAATAAATAAATAAATAAATAATAAAATAGTTATAATAAATAAATAAATAAATAAATAATAATAAAATAGTTATAATAAATAAATAAATAAATAAATAATAATAAAATAGTTATAATAAATAAATAAATAAATAATAATGAAATAGTTATAATAAAATAATAATAATAATGTTCTCCATAAGTTGTTTGTGCAATGTAGATGTTCTTAAAAATTTTTAGATAGTCTCTTCTACAGAAATTATTGCAGATTATTAACCTAAGATTACTTATCGTTGCTTTCCTCTTTTTTTCTTTTTACAATAACAATTTCTTCCTTTCTTTCTTTTGACAATGCTTTTCGTTCTTTGGATAAAGGTTTACGTGGCATCTTGGAACCCTACTCCGCCACTCAATACATTTGGTTTTTCCACCTAATATATATGGTTTTTCCATGCAAAAAACATAATGTACACCTACGCGGATGTTGCCAATAAAGAAAGTCATTAATGACCTCATAGAATGATATAAAAGCAAACGATTTTTAAATTTAAAAGTTCAGTGCGATTGATAATGGTTAAATAAAAAAAGCTAGCGCGCGCCATCGAGGGGAAGAAAAATTGTGTAATTCGAAATTAACAATTCGCTCGAAGCGGAGATCTTAATCTTTAAAATGATAGCTCATTTATCGGTTTTGGTTAAGTATAATGGGAGAAAAAGGGATAAAACAAAAAAAATACCTTTTTAGAAATAATATTCTGCCACTCTTGATTTATAACTCGCAACGACGGTTTTAACGTCTGAAATTTTGCTTTACGTCGAATCGTTATGAAGGAACGTAATTCTACGTTAAAACTGTCAAGAAATCGTGTGTTCAGTTTGTAATTTCATTCGGGGAACATCGTAATAGAAAATTCTATTACGATGTTTGTTAAGGTTCTGCTTTTAACATTTTAACTCAGCTATACTGCGTCTCGTGTACCTCAGTTAAAAAATTATCTATGCTCTTAAATAACATTGTATGTATCATTCGAGGATATCCGTGAAAAGATGCCGAACTGAGGAATGTAAATCATGAATGCTCTCGAAAATTTAATTTTAGGTTTAATTTAAATAACTTCATGACAGAAACTTTTTTTGCGGACATTTGCCTGGGTTCCATTGATTAAATTTTTTTTTCTTACTGGACAAAAATAGACATTTTTTGAAAACGAGCCAAAATTGGAATAATTCTTTCTGTTCGCATGTTATATGTACGTACGTAAGAATTTTAATTTTCGAACAAATTTAGCTACTTACGTTAAATTTAGAATGACATATCTTAATGTAAATCGTCAATTTGCTGTTGGTTTGGGTGATAATCCATTTTTCTGTAACTCCCAAAATAAGAAATTCTAAGGAGGAATTTTTTTAAAATTTTGTTTTTTTATATATATTTTATATAATGACATGTTAGTTAAAACTTGGAAAAATGTTTAAAGAATTTAGCTGTTACATTAAAATTTTTTCAAAAAGGGGAAACTTGAAAAAAAATAGGTGAAAATTTGACATTTCCGCTAAACATGATAACTCAAAAACAAATATATTACCATTTTATAAATTGAAGAATGAAGATAATACCTTTCTCTAGAGCAGTCATTCTCAACCTCTGTGCCGCCACTGCAAATACCCAGACATAAGCGACGCCAGACAAGTAGTTCAATCAGTTCGACCCTACTAGGGGGGACTGGCTAAACCAATGCGTATGACTACTACAGTTCTGGACTGGTAACTCGTAACTCTGGACAATTTCTGTTCTGGAATTTCAAATCGGGATCACGAAATGTGAGTAGCATTATCATTTTTACGCCCAAATATAAATGAAGTTATCAAAAAAAAAGCATCTTAAATTTCACATTATATGTAATTTGTAGTTAAATAACCATTTGTTTACTTTGTAATGAAATTTCATTTTATATTTCAATGAAAATTATTGAAATATAAAATGCTATTTTTACACAATGTATTATATGTACATCAATCAATTATCTTTAACAATAAGATAAAGTAAAATTCTTTTAACTTTATCTTACTGTTAGTGTGCCACCCAAATTTTAAAATTATTAAACCCCAAACGGTAGGTACAGTGGTTTGAGACGAAATTTGATGGTACGGCCGGGTCGGATCCGATCCGATCTCTTTTTTTTATGAGGTTTTTGGTAAAAATAAGTACACAGTAAGCATTTTTGTTGCATAATAACATTTTTTTATAATATTTTACATGAAATAAAACCCTTTTTGTAGAAAAAAAAATGACCAACGAATTGTAATTCTTTTAAACAAAGAAAATCTCTTTGGCATTTACATAGAATGCTGTATATATTAGGTATAATATGTAATTTAGTTTACCTAGTTTTAGAAGTTAGTGAAACCAACTTTCCGTGCACAAAAAATGTGAAAAATAATATCTGACATTTTTGGCCTTCGAAATCGAAATAAAAAATTTAAAAAATCTAAAATAAAAAAAAATTAAAAATGACTAGTGTTCATGAAGGATGTTTTTCAACAAAGACACAAGTATTTACTTATTACTATATCTAGTAGGATAGTTTAGTGGGTCTATCTGGTAGGGTTCCTTGTCAACTCGATCTCTTGCAATGAGAGGGGAGAGTACAGGAGGGGGGGGAGACACACCCTTGGTTCGGATCCGACCCCCACTGTACCGTTTGAGGGTTAAAAGTGTATCATGACAACCCCCCCCCCCCCAAAAAAAAAAAAAAAAAAAAAAAAAGTTTGAGAATCACTGCTCTAGAGAATAGAGTGTTCTCAGTATTATATTCTGTTTATCTCAGAGTCTGTATTAATTAAAGTACTAATGTACGGAAAAATCATTTAAAATTCATTGTCACTTGCAATTCATACCTATGTAAACAAAACAAAAACTGATTAATCTGCAATCATGAACATAGTGGCATAGTATATTCCCTTTCTGAAAATTTGTAGATAAAGTATGCAAAATTTTAAGGTATTTTAAGCGCAATTTTTTTTTATAAGAAGTTTTGCGTAAAGAGATAAAAAAATTAATTTTGAGAAAACATTAAAAATAACTTTGTCACATTTCTTACTTTAAAAATAACTATTTTCGTACTAAAATCCACCAGATTTATAAATTCAAACGGAATTAGAAAGATAAAAAAATTAAGCTTTAATGTTTTAGGGAAAAAAAAAAGATATTTTGACCGAAAATGCCCTTTTAAAGGTGCACAAATACCTTAAAAACCTTATGTTCGATTCTTTCAAAGTGCCGCGAGTTCACAGTTCCATGTTCGGTCGGCAGGAAGTTGTTTGCTTCAAACAGGAGATGTTCATCGAATTCAATGACCATTAAAGTTTCTGAATATTGACGAAATTTAGCGTGCTCGAAATATACGGGGGATATATATTGCATTCCGTCATCCAACTATTCCATTGGTCCTTAACCGGTGGTCAGGAGATCACCCAAGAAGTGGTCCGCGAAGCCAGCAGTTTTTTTTTTTTAAACTGGTTTCATCATTTCAAAACGACTGCGAATTTTAAAATTTTTGAAAATCGGGAATAAAATTTTTGGTTCCAATTTATTTTGAGGGTAATTCTAAGTATTCCTTTATTTCTTCCGTTTCCTGACGTTTCGAGAACGAAAAAAATCACAGTTCTACTTAAAAATCCTTAATATGTTTTCTTAGACGTGGAGTCGCAGTGTCACAGCAACTTTACAGCTAGGAAAGCAAATGCAATCTGCTAAATCTGCTTTTTAAAAAAGTTTTCATGGACTTTTATGCTATTTATTTTACTTTGACGTTAAATTTATTATTTATATTAAAATTATTTGTAACTCTAATAAAAAATTGTTTATCACAAATATTTTGTGTAATCAGAAAATTAAACCCATTTTTTCCTCTAAAAGGGTGGTTGGGAGATGGTCCCCTATGAATTCATTTTATTTGATAAATGTTCCCTGAACAACAAAAGGCTAAGACCCACCGGTCTAGAGTTATTGAGTTTTTGCTGTTTACCTAGGACCGTTGGAGAAATTGCTATCCCAGGCTAGTGCACATGGGTTATATAATTGTTTATCGATACCATGCTGTCATTTCCCATAGTATTATAGTAGGGAGGAGAAAGTCTGGAATTAAAGACAAGAGAGAAATCCTATTATGATCGATAATTGGTATTGGGATTCCATAAGTTGCCGTTGTAATGTAACACAATATGCGTCCACATATACCATGTTGTTAGCATACGCGGTTTAAGAAGGTGGGAGATAAAATTCTCAAAAGAATGCTCAATTTTGTTCTTTTGCAATTAAACATACTATAGAACTCCTATGATCAAATAGAACAAACCGCGTGTTTCGGCAGATATTGTATTGCAGTAAAAATTGCTATATTGTTTATATGTACCCTGTTGTATCCTATTTATTTGAGAAGGAAATTTTTAATAACTTGCCGTCGATAGTAGGATATAAATTTGTTTTCACAGGCTTTTATGCTATTTATTTTAAACTAGCGGCCCGTCCCGACTTTGTCCGGGTTAAACAAAATATTATACCAATAAATTTCCAGTTGATAGCCAATAAATTGTAAATCTTTTTTTATCTTAATAATAACCTAAATAATACCTTAAATTAATATTACGTCAGTTAATAATTAAAATTAATTTTTTAAAAGAAAAAGGCGTGCCGGGGAACGGCTAGGTTCGAACCGCTACCGCCAGAAAGATCCACCACGATAGCACCACGCTAAGGATCGTTGAAATCTTCGGCACAAAAAGCGGTAGAAGACAGTAGCGGTAACAATGGAGATTGTTAGGATTAAGCCCCTAACTTTATTTCTGCTGATCAGATAATATACATAATATATAGCCTATGTCCATCTGGAATAATGTACCTTTCAAACAGTGGAGGAATTTTTCAAATAGGTGCAGTGGTTCTGGAGATTACCCTCCACATACAAAATCGCTCTCTCTTTATATATAAGTATAGATAGATAAAAGATCACATCAGAAATAACTGTTTGATCTTAAAATTAGAGAATTGGACATTGGGTTATTTTTACCAGAACGCAATAATTATCGCCATGCGAAATGCGCCAAACCCTGGCGGAAAAATCCAAGATGGCGGCCGTGCACACAAATCTAGAGTATCCCCCCTAACTTTATTTCTACTGATCAGATATACATAATATATAGCCTATGTCCATCTGGAATAATGTACCTTTCAAACAGTGAAAGAATTTTTCAAATAGGTGTAGTGGTTCCGGAGATTACCCTCCACGTACAAAATCGCTCTCTCTCTTTATATATAAGTATAGATTTATTGTGTGGCTGCAAGTGGTGATAACATCCCTTATTAATTGTCTCTTTGCTAGAGGTTTCAAATTTGTTTCTTCTAATGACAAAAACTAACGTTTTAGTATTTTTGTTCCAAAGCGCATAGTTCTTCCCCCCCCCCCCCATCTCAGTTTAATAGCTCATAGTAACACAGTGAGTCCCTTAGTAACACATGCTAATTGTTTCGTTCCGTTCGTGTAATATTCAATTTACAAGTCCTGCTAAAAGACACCTACGTGTGTATGTATCTATACACATACAAACCCAGGTGTCTAAATATATTGCATAGTTAAATATTTATAATTATCAGCTTAATAATATTGCTTAAGCTTTATAAATAATAACAGCAAACTAATTTTGATATGTTCGTCAAAGCATTCTTGATTGCACTATTCTTTAGAAAATTACCTTACCTCCAATTTTCGAAAGATTGCGGAAGATTACTTCGATTAATGACAATGTTGGTATGTTGACAAAGAAATTATTTATATATATATATATATATATATATATATATATATATATATATATATATATATATATATATATATATATATATAATCATTTTGTTCATAATCGAATTTCATGTATTGCAGTGTATTTAGAAAAACTGTATTTTCTTTGTCTTAACTATTCGTAGTTTTCTAAAATAAATCGAGAATTGAAGGTGTTAAAACAATTATGAAAAAGATCGGAACAGTTTTTACTGTCATGAAATATTTACGTACTTCCTTAATATGGATTTTGAAAAATCAACATCAATAATTTTATTAGTTTTCGTTACTCATAATCTTTTAAAGTTATAATTGATTAGGCGTCATTGAAACGCGTACAATGAATAGAATTGCCAATTTATCATAATCATTTTATTTTGGTTTAAACAATTTCATTTATCATTGTGCATTTAGAATATTAAAATTCATATTTTTTGTTTTTACAACTCATCGACCCAACGTGGAGCAGACGATAAAAACAATTTCATATCTCGCTACGCATTTTGCAAATTAATATTGTAATTTTTTTCAGTCTTTACTATAATCGCTTTGTCGAGTTAACAAGATAGCGAACATGGTAGAGGCGGGATAACAGGTACATATCTCGAGGGAATATTTTTTCTTCCCTCTACTTGTGTAAGGTATTTCGCTGATAGAAGAGAATCAATGATACGTGACGCAGAAAAGCGTTAAAAAAATTACGGAGTTCTCTTATCAAAGAGCTGTCATATATACTCATAAGAGGCTTTTAGTTCTGGTCATTAGTATTGTGGAGTATTGAGCATAAATGACTGTTTTCATGCTCCACAAAACCCGGAAATGGATGTCCCTGCAGTATCGTCTGCAGTCGCAAAATTTTGTGTCTGTTTCCCCTTTTCACATTTTTTTTTTAATATTGTACATGTGTTTGCATTAATTAAAATAAGACTTTAAAAAAATAACGACTGCGAAAAAATAATTTCAAGATAGTTTTTGGAGGTTTAAACGTTTATCAATAAAAACATTTTAATTTCAGAAGCAGGTGCAAATCAGTATTAAATGAAACGCTATTATTACTGTACAACAACCTTCCTTGTCAGGGGTCACAATACTTCCCTTTACTATTATAATTAGAAGCTTTTCGCGATATTCTAATTTTTACTCCGGTTGGGTTGGGATTTCAAATTAATAATGAAGTAATAAACCAAACGATAATTTCCCTTTTCGAAATTGAGTGTGAACCGTTACACAGATTTAAAAATAAAAGTTGATATTTTCCCAAAATGTTAAAATTAAAGAGGTGAAAAACACTCTATAAATAAAGTTAGTTTTAATTTTGTAAATGAAGAAGCAACATTGAGAAAGAAAAGTGTCCTTAACAAATGCGCACTGTTATCAAAAAGAGAAAAAAAAAGAATTTCAATATTAAGAAATTAATGTAAGCATTAAAAGTTGGTTTAACATGAAACTGCCAAAAATAGTTTGCATAAAATAGGTTTACTTTCACTACCTGTTGTCTCTGAGGAGTAGATGACTAGAACATTTAGTATGAAGGGTTTGGCTTCTCTTGTATTTTAAAATTTTAGGAAAACATCAACTGGTTTGTTTATCTGTTTTTCAGTGTAAAGGTTCATACCCAATTTGTAAAAGAAAATTTATCGTTTATTATTCCGTTATTAATTATCAGTTCATAATTATTTTTGTCATTAATTTTAATACCTTACTCGAGTATTAAGTGGGAATACTGTGAAAAGTTTCTCATTATACTAAATTGAAGCACTGTGGCCCCTGAGTAAGAAGGCTATTAACATCTTATATATTCCCGCTGAGAAGTATATTAATATTGAATTTTCTAAAGTCGTTCTTAGATGCCTTTTTAAATGGGAAATTTCTAAATGAAATAAAATTTTTTTTTGCGATAGAACGTAAAATACACTGAATTTGAATAAAGTTTTTAAATTCTATATGGTTTGGACAAAGAGCATATGTTTAAAAAAAGTGCATATTCTGCTTGTATTTGGAGTGGTCGGCGCCACTAGCACTTAGGGCCGTGACTTCTAGAATTAATTTTTACCTTGACTGCAAGTTTATATCTTTCGCTAGGTGATGTTATATATATATATATATATATATATATATATATATATATATATATATATATATATATATATAAATAAACTGTTCCGTAACTGACTCATTCATTCACTGACTGACTGACTGACTGACATACAACGCACAGACCAAACCGGCTGGACCTAAAGGGCTGAAATTTTGCATGGCGATTCTTCTAATAGTGTAGGGGTGCACTAAGAAAGATTTTTCAAAAATTCTTAGATTTTTTGAAATTAAATTTATAAGCTGTTTTTTAAACTTTTTTTCGTTTGCATTTAAAATAATACATTGAGGGTTATAAAATTTATATCACGAGAAAGATCATAAAAATTCATTCAAAATGATTTTTTTTCGAATTTTTACCTCCATTTCCTGATTTTTGGTGAATTTTTAAAGATTAATTTTTATAATTAAATTTATTAAATGCTGATCACGTGATTTTTTTTTTCTGGTACTTTCAATAAATTTATCGTCACGTGCGTAACAACTAAATAGACAAAAAAAATATTTTTTTCTCTTTCTAATGCAGCAGACGATTGGATATTATCCAAAAAAATGCATATCCCTTACGATTTTTTTATAAATATATATATATATATATATATATATATATATATATATATATATATATATATATATATATAGATAGATATTTTACATCAATTGTATACATTGATCATCGCATTTATTATAAATATATATATTTATTTTTTGGCATAAATTGCATACGTTGACCGTTGTATTTAATTTGAATGTACTCCATAGCGAAGCGCGGGTTTTCAGCTAGTCCTTACATGTAAATCTGGTGCCGCTTTCTGCCTGAGAGACCTCTACGTATTATAGGTTTCCAATACGGCAGATTGTTCTAATAATTTCTCCCTTTTCTCCTTCCTGAAATCATGAATGGAAGGCATTATTAACTGTATATTTTATTTCTCTCATTTCACAAATACTGTTAAAAGAAAAGCACTTTGAGAAAAATTGGCTACCATGTTTTTGCAGTAATAGCTGTATGTTCGCAGAAGGCCATTGCCCGATGGACAAATGAATTCATTTTGCTTTTGTCTTCAGACGTTTTAAGTCGGGAATTAATCAATGTATTACATTTAGCTAATGGTATCTAAATGCACCCTTAATGCGTATATATTGCATTCGGAGAGTATTTTGATAATGGTTTCAAGTGAATATATTTATTATAAAATCACTAGAAGAATCAAATTTTTGTCCGACATCTATGTTTTATGCTAGTGTCCAAAGGCTTTTCCTATGTTCCTTTCTTTGGCTTGTTTCTGTATACCCTTTGTTATAGAGTTTTTCTGATTGAGTTTTTGGTTTAGAGTGCTACGGTTATCTTTTCCAACTTGAGCTAAAATATCTGAGTACCGTATTTTTCAGACCTTATAACGCACCTTCTACATAAAAAAATATTTCAAGTAGTCTCTACGAAACTACTGTGGGTTATTAACGTAGGATTACTTATCGTTGGTTACCTCTTTTTTTTCCCCTTCTTTTCTTTTCTTCTTTGTTTGTTTTGTTTTGACGCATTTTGGTACTTTTCTGTTTAACTGTTTACTGCTACTTGGCTTGGCGTGCTGCCAAAATTGTAACTCGTGACGGACGCTTTTCTTTACGGAGGACCGTTATTGAGGAAGGTAATCCTACGTTAAAAAATCAACATAAAATTGGAGTCCGTCTTATGGTCCGAAGGTAACATTAAAATAAAATTAATATTTTATTATTATGTTGTTTCCAATCCCCTTGGTGTAGGAAAGCCTACACCAAGTCTAAAGGACCTAGGTCCTCAAATACTAGGTCCTTGGCGAAGGGTAGTGAGCAGCTTCACTTTATGGCGAGGTGCCACTAGGACTGAAGTCTGACTTGACCTCGAAGAACATCGGTCCCGTAATTTTGAACCGAGTCAAGTGACGAGACCGGAATACTTGACCCCGCACCTCCAGAGGTAAATTTGAGAACTTAGAGGACATTGTAGCCACGACCTATTTTACGTGCCCCGGCCACCATTAATGAACACGGTGGTGGGTTTGCAGCGACGAGCATTGAACCAGGGACGTTCAGATCACTGGCCCGCTGCTCTTACTAACTGGGCCACCGCGCCCTATTTTATTATGTATATTATATTTATTATGTATATTATATATATTTTTATCTTTATTAAGTAAGAAATTGAAAATATCTTTATATACCTAACAAAATGCAAAATATTCTTTTCTAAAAATTCTCCCATAAATTTGAGATGCGTCTTATCCAAAAAAAATACAGTAATTTTTGTAGTTGTAACTCCGGGACCATCATATAGTTATTAAAATTTGCTAAAAATAAATTTGTTTTGTGTTGCGAATATACATCATAAATGTTTTATTTCAAATTTAGCATGTCAGCCAGTTCTGCACACTCTCATTTCCTCTCAGATTTTCAAAATGAACCAAACGGAAAAGTATAATGATATCTTAAACTGCGATTATGAATTGGGGGAAAATATATGTGAGCGTAAGGAATGGTTAAAAATGAAATATGCGCGGAAAATCGTCTGCAGGTAATGGACTTGTTTTGAACTTACGCCAAAAGATATTTTGCACCAGCTGTCGCTAATGCCAAACGGATGGTTTCCATTACTGTTGGTGATTACACTTTCACAATAATGAAAAAAAAATGTCAGGAATGCTTTGTATATCTTTATCGCACAGCCTTCTTCATGTAAATTTTAAGCTAAGTTGTTTTCTGTTCGTCAAACTGTAAATTATGCGGAAGAGAGTAATATATTTTGTGTTTAAAATGTTTATGAAAGAATAAAGTTATTTCGCTTTGATCACCTCAGTGTTAACCTATGGAGAAAATGTGTCTACTGTTTACAGCTACACAAATGCTGATCTATACTTATATATAAAGAGAGCGATTTTGTACGTGGAGGGTAATCTTCAGAACCACTGTACCTATTTGAAAAATTCTCTCACTGTTTGAAAGGTACATTATTCCAGATGGACATAGGCTATATATTATGCATATCTGATCAGTAGAAATAAAGTTACGGGCTTAATCCTAACAATCTCCATTGTTTCCGCTACTGTCTTTTACCGCTTTTTGTTCCGAAGATTTCAACGATCCTTATCGTGGTGCTATCGCGGTGGGTTTCTATTCTGACGCTAGCGGTTCGAACCTAGCCGTTCTCCGCCACGCCCTTTTGTTTAAAAAAATTTATTTTATTTATTAACTAACAAAATTAATTTAAGGTATTATTTAGGTTATTATTAAGGTAAAAAAAGATTTACAATTTTTTGGCTATCAAATGGAAATTTATTG
Organism: Dolomedes plantarius; assembly: GCA_907164885.2. Lineage (NCBI taxonomy): Eukaryota > Metazoa > Arthropoda > Arachnida > Araneae > Dolomedidae > Dolomedes > Dolomedes plantarius. The sequence continues at coordinate 110,473,259 of OU015502.1, forward strand.
GCATAATATTTTGTTCAACCCGGACAAAGTCGGGACGGGCCGCTAGTAATCAAATAAAAATGGTATTTTCAGATAGCCTGAACTTTTCTGCATCTTGCAACACGATTCATTTTATAAATTTCTTCCACCAAAGGAATTGATGAGCGTTTAAAACACACTATACCAGATTCCCCCCCCTCCCCCCGATTTAATTTCAATTTTAAATATTATTTACATTAAAAGAAACGAAAAATGCCCCAAGGTATAAAGTTTCTTTCTCTATTACGGAGTACAATAAAAAAAAAAAAATCTAAGTCGCCAACCCTTCGGCACATTTTCTCCACAGGTTAACACTGAGGTGAACGAATGCAATAGAGGTAGTATACCGCACCCGTAATTAAAGGATTAAAACCTTCAATAAAATAGAATCTCAAGGAGTAAAATTTTGTCTCATTACATTAAATCTCCACAGTGACACCTTTGGAAAACTAATGCTAAAGTTTAAAATATTTCAGTAAATAAAATATTTAGATGCGGATGTTATATTCTTCAGGTTGTGATATTTATAGATTCACGTAACTTGATGTATGTTTTTAAATATTCAGTGAAAACATGAATTTTTTATTAAAAAAATCTTATTTAAAGTTTTTATCTTGTATAAATTATTTCCGTTATATCGCTCGCTTTCTTGTAGTTTAGATGGAGACGTCCTAGGGATGGTATTTGTCGAATTTATTGGAGCTTTTTCTCGGAACTGTATAAAATATTTATGAAAGAAAAAAAAAACTGGGCTGTAAAGGTGCTTTTGCATTTGTAGTTTTCGAAAACAGGATATTTTTTTTAAAAGTGGATCTTTTAAAAAGTACGTTTTTACTTGTTCTTAGCGTCCTTTTTGTACTAGTTATTATGATTATTGTTTAAAGATATTCTTGACGTTTAAATTTATATCTTCTGTTGAATGAGATAAAAAAAAAATCTTACAAGATATTTTCGATGCTTTTATAACTACATATTGATAAGTGTACAGTAAATACAGGAAAGGAAGTATATGATGTTATTTTGAACAAAAACCATAAAATAACACGTTAAAAATCTATTCGAAAATTTGCTAAAATAGCTTGTTAAACCATTTAGCAGTTTATGATGTGCTTAAAACATTACATTGATGATCGTCTTCTCTTTGGAACTCTATGATGCTATGCACAGAATCATATAGTTCTGAATTAAAGATGGCTTTAATTATCACCAAAGCCTTCCTGTGAAATAATTCATTGTTTCAAATTATGTATATATTCAAAGACTTCTAATAGATCTAGACCAGTGGTTCTAACCTTTTGTTGATCAGAGACCACTTAAAAAATAATTTTAAAAAGATTCGCCGTGGACCCTCTCCGAACCAATTCTTTTAGAAGCAAATATAGGTTTTATTTTCCGAATAAACAAACTATTTGAGATAAACAACTTTAATAAAAAGTTACAAATAAACTTAATAACAAAATTTAAGAAAACTTAATAGCAAGCATGCAAGCCTACGAAAACTTATAAAATGAACGAGATTTTTCAGCTTGCATTAGCTTTACTACCTGTGGACTCGCAGCGTCACAGCAATTTTACGTCACAGAAAACATATTAGAAATATATTAGCGATTCGAGATTTTTAATTTTATCCTTGAATTTTAGATGGGGATATTTTCAATGTCGAAAAATAAATCTTGTATGCCGATTCGTAACAGGTCTTTCATATTTAAGGAATGCTCCAGATTAAAAAAAAAATATTACTGAGAACAAATAATGCACTGTGACAAATTAATTTTTAATACCACCTTCTTGAATAATTTATTTGAAAACACACACAGACACAAAAAAATCACCTGACACTGAATTCAAAACCTAAGCCGAGAATATACATTTTCGACCTTATCTCTTCAAGAAAGGATGACATTTCTAATTCCCTTTTTTGTGATTTATAATTCCTTTTTTATATCGATGAACAACCATATCATGCTTAATTTACCTATTTAAAAAGAGTGGTAAAACAACTTGTATATGATTAAAAAAAAATATTTCTTATTTTTCTTTTTTTAATCATTTGAAAACATCTATTAATTAACATTAAAAGAAAATTTGCGAGTATTCCGGTTAGAGGAAGCGCAAATATGCATAATTTTGTAACTAATCTCTTCTCAGAAGGAAACTATTTCGATAGTTTCGTTTCTTTTATATTATTTTTCGACTTCATATTTTTTTCATCGATGGAATACATTTCAGGATTATTTTCATCTGTTTAATAAAGAATAACTGAAAAAGTTTTAATTAACTTTTATTTTTAATCGTTAAACTCTCATAGATTCACTACTTTTTTTTTTCTTTGGTGAATCATTTTGTTAATTGAATTGGACACTTTGAAATTTCTTTAGCAGACGATAGTTTTGGGAAATATAATAACAATGGGTAATATTTAACAAAGTAAATGTTATTTTTTAACTGCGAATAAATTTATCCATTCATGACGCTTGGTAATAGGAGACTTGACCAAACTATTCGCAAATTATACCGAGCCAGATAAAAGTTCCGACTCTTAATTTAATTACAGCGAGCGCTGTCAGGGGAGAAATGTTGGCGAAAAACTAATTATAAGTTTAATTATTATGCTAGTTTAGTGAAGGGAGATCAGTTTTAAAGCTTGTCGCATGAGGAATCAAGTAGATTAAAAACTCTCATTTTGAGGTGTCTTATGTGAGATTCAATTCACACACACACACACGCGCGCACGAAAATGAATTACGAGGTAAGGGAAAATATCCAAGAAATTGGTTTACTTTATTGTGTATCGTGCACAAAAAAAAAAAAAATATTATGGTGATAAAAAGCTCTGATGAATTAAATAATTTCGTGTCTTTAAAAATATCCCCCAAATATATTTTTTATTAATTTTTTTTTTCAATGTCCAAACTTGTTTAAGAAGGCAGTGGAATTTGGTAATACTAAAATTCGACTAAAAAAAAATAAATTTTTCAATATTAGCGAATCATCAAATTAGACCTCAGTAACAGGGCCCGAGGTAGCCTAGTGGTAGCGCGTCGTTTTCGGTACTGAGGGTGCTCGGATCGAATTCTGACAAGCGTCATTAAATACCTTCATGTCTAGGCCGTATATGGGTACGTAAAATCCGTAGACCGAAAAGTTTCTATAAAGTCAGAAAGGGTGGGAGAAGTACGATTCCCCAGGTGTAAACCCCTTGAAGGGTGCTCGATCGAAATTGAGGTGGCACCTGGCTAAATAGGACTCCGACCCTTGTGGTGCCATTATAAACCGGACCCGCACATAAGCCTATATGACCTGGTCTGGAATACTTTCAGCCAGGGGGCATAAGCAACAACAAGGTCAGTAACTATGAGTTGTAAAAGGAATTTTTCGCTTTTAATACTTTTCTATTGAAATATTGGCAATTATATGTGCCACGATTAAATGACATTTACTCAATACCGAAAATTTTATGCACTTTATACGTGCAAAGTTTTCAGCTTGCACTTCTAATTACCACATTCACTCCAAACTGATTATATGTATACAATATTAAATAAACGTTACCAATTTAATTGGGATGCATGTTTGAAATTTGTGTAACAGACTGTTCAAGGGGTGAATGGCTGTTTCTATTTCGAGTCGAATAAAAGAGCTGCTTGACTGAAAAATATTCCTCTTTATAAATGCAGTTAATATTTATAATAAACTAGCTGAAAACCCGCACTTCGCTACGGAGTACATTCAAATTAAATACAACGGTCAATGTATGCAATTAATGCCAAAAAAAAATTATACATATATATTTATAATAAATACGACGATCAATATATACAATTGATGTAGAAAAAAATATATATTTATAAAAAAATCGTAAGGGATAATTTATAGACAAAATAATGTCCAATCGTCTGCCGCATTAGAAAGAAAAAAAATATTTTTTTTGTCTATTTAGTTGATATGCACGTGACGATAAATTTATTTAAAGTACCAGAAAAAGAAATCACGTGATATGCATTTAATAAATTAAATTCTAAAAATTAATCTTTAAAAATTCACCAAAAATCAGAAAATGGAGGTAAAGATTCGAAAAAGATTTCATTTTAAAGGAATTTTTATGATCTTTGTTGTGATATAAATTTTATAACCCTCAATGTATTATTTTAAATGCAAACTTAAAAAAAGTTACTAAAACAGCTTAAAAATTTTATTTTAAAAAAATTAAGAATTTTTCAAAAATCTCTCTTAATGCACCCCTACACTATAAGAAGAATCGCCATGCAAAATTTCAGCCCTTTAGGTCCAGCGGTTTGGTCTGTGCGTTGTATGTCAGTCAGTGAGTCACTTACGGAACTGTTTTATATATATATATAGATACGAAGTTTAATTCTAGAGTATCAGATATTTTATAAATAAAAATTCCTGCATTGCATGAAAAAGAAATGTGCATAAATCATTTTAATTTTTTTTGTTATGTGTAATTTAAATAATTAATATTTTAGTGACCTGAAATATTTGCAACGTATTAACACCAAATTAAAATCAGGTTTAATTGTAGCTTATTCCGAGAAACACGGCTGAGTTTTAAAAAATTATTCAAAATTAATAAAAAATCGTTCAGAAAGTTCAATGACCTCCTTAAAATTTCTTTCTTAGATATAAATTTTTATTAAGTTTAATTGAATGTTAAGAAGATAGCATACTTTATTTTTATATTATTATTAGTATTACAGGAACTAAAACGCATTCTTTCTGGCGATAACACTGAAAGTGGTATCTCTATATCAGTTGGTGTTTAAGATAGTACATCAGTTGGTTTAATCCGAATGCTAAGCTATAGGGGAATTTTCTTCTCAGTATTTTTTAATCTCAGATTAGCTAGTGGATATTTATGAATTTTGGCTTCTGCATTTGATAACGAATGTCCAACTGAAATTGTATGTTTTTCAAATACCTTACTTTAATTGAATCATTTTATGAAGAAATTTTAACTTTTAGCTACGCTGCAAGCTTTTAGTACGCTGCAAAAAACAACTGCGAAAATATTTTCAAACTTCAAGAACTATAAGCTCTTTAACTTTAACTGGGAAATATGCAGTTGCTAACCTGTTATCAGAATCTGTCATTTGAATTAATCTATAAGAAAAATATCCCGTGCGTTAACATTGGGATTGAAGGTATGCAATGTTCAGCTGATGTATCACCTGAAGGGTGCTGTGTAGCGGTCATATTTAATTCGCTCCTTAGGGTTCAATATTAACCCTAAGGAGAAAAGTTTCACGTTAAATGTTAACTTGCAATTGACTTTAAAAAAAAAAAATTATAGATTGTAATGCGTAATGGGGAAAAATTTCTTTACACATAAATAATTTTCATTTAAAAAAAGTGTTATACTGTTGGTTAAACGCAAATAATTTTCTTTTATGGGCAAATTTTAAAAAAAAAACAAGTGGGGGATATACAAATGTGCAGTTTGGGCTATCTAAAAGTAACATTTTTATTTGATTATCAATATTTATATAGCTGTAAAAGAGTAAGTCAAAAATTTTAAATGCCCAATTTCGCCGTTTTTTTAGTGTGGGTGAGGGTGTGGAGGGGATGATTGATAACTATGTCGGGACTGTCCCAGGCAGTAGGCTGCACCAACATCCCCACTCCTGACATAGGATACGATAGAAGTGTATAGATTTTTTTTTAAAGTGGTTTGTAATCAGTAACCGAGTAATAGTTAACAGACGCGTCATTGATTTTTCAATGCATTGATGCGTTACGCTGATTACACCGTTATGGGTCAGCTAAAATAGTATCTGAAGCCGAAACTACATTTTTATCACACACCAATATACACTCTATCACAAAAAAATGTATGCACCCAGAAGAAATCGAGCTACTATCACGAAACTTGGCAGGAATGTAGTCTGGTAAGAGATATGCAAATGATTCTCATTGGCGTCGAAATTTTAAACGGGTAAGCGCGCTATGCGCATATGAGATACGCAGCTGGGAGAGTTTAAAAGCATGATTGCTCGTGCCATAGGGTTATTCAAACAAATCTGTCGACTTGTATGGACGGTATTGTGACTAGAGATGCCTCTGAGACGTAACCGACGTAACCGGACAATTGTCGGACTTTGAGAGGGGGCGTATAGTAGGCCTCAGAGAAGCAGGTTGGTCGAACAGGCGTATCGGTCGCTACCTCGGTCGGAGCGATATGGTAGTTGCTCGGTGTTGGCAACAATCAATAACGGAAGGTATAATCTACCGTCGCGGTGGGTCAGGACGTCCCAGGAACACAAATGCGCGCGAGGATCGCGCAATCATAAAAGCGGCCACGTCCGCACCAACAACGTCGCTAGAATCAGTTCGACGCCATTTACCACCTTCCACACATCCGGTGGTATCAAGGGAAACCATTCGGTGACGACTTGCCGACGCAGGTTTAAGGAGCCGACGTCCATTAAGACGCCTACCACTGACCCCACATCATAGGCAGTGTCGATTGGACTTTTGCCGACCTCGGGCAAGCTGGAGTGTGACCGACTGGAAGCGTGTGATCTTCAGCGATGAATCCCGATTCAGTTTCTGCTGATGACCAGTGCATACGCGTGTGAAGGCGGCCAGGCCACCGGTCCGATCCGGCATTTGTTTTCGAGAGGCATACGGCGATTACACAAGATGTGACAGTGTGGGGAGCGATTTGTTGGGACACACGATCACCTCTACTCGTCCTTCAACGCACTTTGATGACACGCAGTTACGTGGGCGAGATTTTAACGCCAGTTGTACTGCCTATGCTATCAAGTCGCCCAGGTGCCATTTATCAGCAAGACAACGCTCGTCCACATACTGCGCGACTCTCCCAACAATGTCTTCAAGGATATGACGTATTCCCATGGCCTGCCAGGTCACCAGACCTCTCGCCAATAGAGCACATCTGGGACGTGCTCGGAAGGCAACTATAGCCGTCCCGGAATACTGGTGAATTAACTGCCCAGTTGCAAAGATTACGGCATGATCTTCCGCAGGAGGTCATAGGTGACCTCATTTATTCGATGCCACGCCGTGTTTCGGCTTGTATAGCTGCCAGAGGTGGATTTACTACTTACTGATTTGTAACCTTTTTCATGCCATATCTTCTTAATAAAACGGCCTGTTCTTCTGAATTTGTAATCATTTGCTTATCTCCTCATACACTACATACATGTTAAGTTTCGTGATGGTAGCTTGTTTCCTTCCGGGTGCATATATTTTTTGAGACAGAGTGTGTATTGAATTTTCGAATACATAAACTTTTTTTCGAAAAAGTTGAAAGATTTAAAAAAAAAATTTAAATGCTGGCTCTTGTGTTTATGGATTCCCATTACATTTAATCATTTTATTTCGGAGGAAACCAAGTCAGTTTTACCTATCTTTTGTAGATTCTAAATTATTTAAAAAGAATAATTTGTCACATTTCTTTTTTTCGTTCCTGGCGTTATTTTTCTCTTTAAACCTGGAAAATGGAATTGAAATTGATGAGAACAAAAAAACAAACGATAAAAGAGATTTTTGTTTTGTTTATGGAGTTCATCTTGCTTTTAAACAAACATGCTTGCTGTTCTTAGTAAGAGACGTGAGAAATGCTTTTTCGCATTTGATGAGGAGTTGAAAGTTTTTTTATTCCTTAAATAATCCGCCATTCTTTTCTAAATTAAGGTATGATGTGGATTCATCTTTTCTGCCATAAGTTACCTCGGTTTAAATTATTCATATCCTACTTTACCTTTTTGAAAAATGGAAGAAAATACTAAACGACGTTGCCTTATATCTAATAGTAGGTTTCTTTTCATTTTTCGATTCTTCTACTTTTTGTGTCATTAAATTTTTATATTCATATAAATTTTTTTGAAATGTATCGCAATTCATTAACAGTGGGTTGCGTGTAAAATTAATATTATAATTCTTTTTAGGTTAAACATGATAGTTGTAGTATTTCCAAATTTTTTCTACCTGTTTTGTTGTTTAATATTTTTTCACGTTAAGTTTATATCAGATGTGCAAAGATAGGACTTGCCCTACTCTCACATCCATCTAGGTATATATATGCACGTATGTGTGTGTGTGTGTGTATGTATATATGCATATATAAATAAACTAGCTGAAAACCCGCACTTCCCTACGGAGTACATTCCAATTAAATACAATGATCAATGTATGCAATTGATGTAAAAAAACAAAATATATATATATTTATAAAAAAATCGTAAGGGATATTTTTATGGACAAAATAATGTAGAATAAAATATTCAAATTAAATCTAATAGAACATACTAAAGAATATAGTACAGTTAATGTAGTAAAGTTTGAGGAACTTATCTTTTACTGTATTTTAATATTTTTTTGGATAATGTCCAATCGTCTGTCGCATTAGCAAGAAATTTGTTTTTGTCTATTTCGTTGTCTTGCACGTGACGATAAATTAATTTAAAATACCAGATAAAGAAATCACGTGATCAGCATTTAATGAATTAAATTCTAAACATTAATCTTTAAAAATTCACCAAAAATCAGAAAATGGAGGTAAAGATTCGAAAAGGAATTCATTTTAAAGGAATTTTTATGATATTTCTCGCAATATAAATTTTATAACCCTCAAATTATTATTTAAAATGCAAATTTAAAAAAAGTTACTAAAACAGCTTAAAAAACTTAATTTAAAAAAATCTAAGAAGAATTTTTCAAAAATCTTTCTTAGTGCACCCCTACACTATAAGAAGGATCGCCATGCAAAATTTCAGCCCTTTAGGTCTAGCGGTTTGGTCTGTGCTTTTTATGTCAGTCAGTCAGTTACGGAACTGTTATATATATATATATATATATATATATATATATATATATATATATATATATATATATATATATATAAATTATAATAAACGTTTAGAGATTTTATGCAGTTGGTTTAATTTTGCGCTTTCCTCAAATTTAGTGGAGACAAATTAAGGTTCTCTAATTTCAGATACTACCTTCTTTTTACAATTCCTTGATGTACGCTACATCGTGTTTAAATTTCGTTTAGATAATGTGTTTACTGTGTTTCCCTTTATCTCCAACACTTTCATCTTACTCAGATTTAAAAGCGCCTTACTAGCTCTTAAATAACTTAACTTTGTTGACTTTAAATCTCAGTTCAACTAAGATAAAAAGATGTTTCATCACAAATGAGCAGCAACTCAAGAGCAGCTATTACGAAGTCTCTTCTTCTTTTTTGAACTTGTTATCTGAAGCACTGAATGCTCTCTTCTTTTTCAAATCAGCTTGTTTAAATAATTCATTTTCTTGTTGTTCTGCTTTTTTAATGCGTGATTAATAGCGGAAACTGTTCAAAATAATCTGTTTGCTCCTATGAGTCTTGAAGCAGGAAGAAACTTCCAAGTTTTTTGTTTGCTGTAATTTTTTTAAAAAACTTTTTATTCTTTTGGGTAATTTTTTTTAAATTCTTTTGGAACACAATTACGAATTGTTTCGTTCCGAAGATTTTTCATTTCTTTTTTCGGAGTTCAGTGTTTAGAGAATTTTTAGATTTCAGGTGATGTTTATGCCTGTTTTTCTTTCTGTAATTACTTTTTATTGTATACTTTCAAGTAGGTTGAAATATTTAACTTTCGTAGCCATAGGCGAAATTCGGTTTCTGTTCGTACTTTCGTTTCAGATGATCATTATTTTTTATCGTCTTCTCAGTTTGTCGTGTTTCTATTTTCTATTATTTTTCTTGTTCTCAAATAATAATAATAAAACGATTTTTTAAAAAGTGTTGTACAATCTTAATTTTAAATTTTATTTTAAACGGCAAATTTTGTATTTTATTTTGTCCAAAAATCTCGGCAGGAAGTGTAACCCAAAGTCTGGGAAAATTTTTTCTTAAGAACGAAAACATACACTCTTCAAACTTTTCTTTTCAAATGTTTAAATGCACAAATTTTTTTTCTCTTTTTCCCCCCTCTTACGTTCATGCATATATACATGCATACATACGTACGCTGAAAACCAACTCATGAAGTAAAACTAAATTAAAACAGGATAAGTTTTGTTTATTTAAATATTTTCCTCTGGTTTCTTAATTTGATTATCTAACCTGTTTACTTACGGTTGGTATTGTTTAAAGTATAATCAAATTCATTGCAATTGTTATGCGTAGCTTTTCGTTTGGCTGATTCCACTTATTTTGAGACATAATTTTAAATGTTTTTCCACCAGTTTGACTTACCGTATTTTTCGGACCGTAAGACGCACCTCAAATTTATGGGAGGAATTTTAGAAAAGAATGTTTTGTATTTTGTTACGTATATTTTCAATTTCTTGCAATTACTTTTCCTTTTAAGATTATATATATATATATATATATATATATATATATATATATATATATATATATATAATAAAACGCACCCCAATTTTAAGTCTACTTTTATGTAAAAAAAGTGTCTTATGGTTAAAAAAATACGGTAAATACTATGTATGTAATATGATGTTGTATCACCCTCTTTCTATTCCACCTATTCGTTTATTCACATTATTTAACTGTAAAAGGATTTTTTTCAGAAGCATGTTATAAAATCTGAGTTACTTTGTGTTTTATTATTATTATTTATTTACGATTTCAGTGGTGAGTTCATAATTTTGAAATTAAATTTTGGATAAAAAAATCTTTTTAAAAGTTCTTTTTGAAAGTCTGTGCCTTTTCTCAAAATTTTTCCTTTCAGAATAGAATTTCTATAAAATCGAGTGCATTTACAAAGATTTCAATTGAGCATTTAAGTGAATAGTTGAAAACAACTATCTGCCGAATCAGTTTAATGTTACATCTTTTTACTTCCATACAATTTTATGAAAGAATCGGGGGGGGGGGGGAATTCGATCACGTGATGACATCGAACGTATTTTCCGTTAAAATCTGGCCCATTTTCTATTTAAAAAAACCTCAAAGTTCTTTTACAATTCATCCGCTGAAATATGTTCGGTAATATCCCAAGCTATTAGTCTATATTTTCGTAGCAATTTTCTTCACAGGTTTTTTTTCTTCTTTTTTTCTCTCTCTCTCCTCGAATTTCGACATTTGATTCGGAATTGAAGTTTTAGTTTTTGTTCGTCTGCGAGAAAGCTCTGAAATTAATTCGTTTCGCTTTTGTCGTTAGCCATTTTTGCGGATTCTCATTCTTGAGTTACAAAAGGAAATAAATGAGTTATGGCTGAGGGATAGTTTAAAAACGTCTGGCGTTCGTTTAAAATATATTCTTCGAACTGCGTTGAATTTTTCTTCAGCCATACATAAAAAGTTTTGTTTTTATAGCTTTATTATATTTATTGCAATGGGAATTTAACTATCTGTTATAGTTAGACAGCCAGTTAAAATATAGATTTGATTTTTTGTTTGAAGAGCGTTTATATTCACGTTCTGAAATCAATAAAAGGCATCATCCGTAGTTAATCTTCGCTCAAAAAGTCTCCTTAACAGGCGAATCGAATCGAGTCGAATCGGAATGGAAATATACGAATGCTTGAATACAAGAGTGCAAGTTTCCAGCCTTGTGGGGTATGCATTTGGTTATATTTTCTTTAAATTATTTCTACAGGAAAATTTCCACAAGTATATTTTTAGATGCGTATTAGTTTCGCTGTATGTACACTGCAGTATCTATCAAGTTATTGTGGCACTGATTTTTCATGATTGTGAAGTGATTTAGGGTCCACAGCGACGGATTTTTTGAAAACATTAAAAGCCTACTCTGTTCATTATATTTTATATTTCTTTTATTTACCATGCAGAAACTTTAATTTTTTTTTAAATTTTCGCCTCAGATTTTTTTCAACGTTGTATCCCAGTAGAACTGATAGAAAAACAAACTGAATGTTGAGGATAATCTAAAGCTGGCTTCTGAAGTCTAGGCTCCAAACTTTGAAGCATGTTTCCTGATTAAACTAAAACTTTTATATGAAATATCGTACAGTAAAAAAATCTTTTTAAATGTTTTTTCTTTGCCCTATTAAAAATGCCTTTTAATCTACATGTTGCAGAGAGATGCAGGTTACTAGAATATTAGAAGAAGGGAGTCGTGACGCAAAAAATGTTAGGGAAACACTGCTCGAGAGGCTGAACGCTCGAGATTTAGTGAGTGAATCCCGGTGGTGTACCTGTTGAGTCAGCAAGTAAGACAAACCGGAAGTCCTGGGTGGAAATTCCAGGCCAGTAGGAGGTTTAACGAGAGGGAAAAAAAAGTCGGATGGCAATAAGACTAGACGCATTATTACGGAAAGGATAATAGTGGAGATAGCCCATGGAACTTAAAAATTCTTCTTTTGTCAACAGACTGAGGTATGGTCAATGACACACTATGTCGCTAGTATTTGTTACAGGAAGAATAGAATTTGTCACCCATGTAAGTAAAGAGTTCTAACCAATTGAACTTGTAAACCTGATCGTCGTGATCCGTTAAATCAGTGTCTCGTAGATTTAATCAAAACTGGATAAATAGCTCTTATTTATATCGAGTTTATTAAAACATCAAAATCTTGGCTAATAATAAGTGACATAGGTTTATTCCGAAGAACGCTGATACATTCATGAGAGAGGGGTTCATTATCAAAGTCCAAAAGAAACCCCGTCTCTCTGCTCGCGCGTGGCGTCTTTTCAAAAGTCTAAATCTAGTCTAGTCTTTTCGTTACCGTCACCGCTATTTATCCATTCTTCTCTCTCTCTCTTTCTGGAACCATCTCGACCTTTCCACAGCTCAGACCCCCCGTCTTCCGGTTTCTTTTGTACGTGGACCACCTACAGTGATTCCCACTGCCGTCGGATTTTCGTTTTGTGGGATACTGCTGACGGCCTTCGCTAATCATTCTAAATGATATGTCCACATCACCTATTGTTGGTCATTTCCAAAGGTGCATTCCACTTTGTCACCTGTTTGCGTTCTTTTGAGCTTATTGATGGTCCTGTCGCTCACCTTAATTCAGTCCCAATTAAGAATGTCGGACGCGAGTCTGACAGAACTCTTTCAGTGAGAAAGGAAGTTCGCTTTTATATACTAGAAATCTGCACCGTCTTTGATAATTCAATTTCAGTAACATTAAGATTCATGTTCTTGTTCTAAACTTTCAAAATCGTTACTTGTTGTTTTAAAACTTAAAAATAAGATCATTTAACGCAATATTTCTAAATGAACTACTGCTACAACGGGATTTTGATATGTTTAAAAATTACATAAGTGTGATTTTTTTTAATAAGATCTTAAAATTCTCAATTCTTGCTTATCACTTTTTAAATTACGTTCTATTCATTGGTTATGATGAGTTAAAGCTAGTATCTCATTAACCATCGATTTTTTAAATAATTAAATAAAATATCTCCAATCTAATCGTGTGATCGATTATTCGCAAATTGGAGTTTAATATTCGGCATTGAGGAAAAAATCATCTGAGCGTAACAAAGCATATCTTTCATGACTATAGTTTTAGGCTGTATTCCAATAGCACCTATATTTTTCTTTTCTGCAGATAAGAGCATCATGCTGTAGCGGGATGGCCCCATTTATCTGAGAGGATATAATTTTCTAACTGTGTAAAATAATCCTCTTTCAACTAAAAGTTAGGTTCATTTTTTCGATTTCCAAAGCTATATTTTGTTTTAACTTAAGGTTGATCTCTCTCTCTTTCTTTCCTTTTTTTCTTTTTAAATGATGATGAATAAGTGACATTCTTTTCATCGTCGTCGAGTTGTCATCGGGCATGCGCCAAAAATTTCAGTAATCCTAAAAAAAGGTTCGCCAAATTGTAGTTAATCGAAGTTAAAGCTTACACCTATAATTCAGCATTCTAGGCCCCACTTTTACAAAATCGTGTTCTATGATCTCTCTACTCAAATTTGTTTCTTTTTTAGGAATATCATGTTTTTTACAAATGACACCAGTGTACCTTAAAAAAATTATTTTCAATGACAGAGAAACAAGCTGAGATATTTATTTTTATATAGATATCCAAGAGATTCATACTTCAGAATTTTGTCACCAGTTTCAGCATTTTATGTTCTCACCACTACCAATGGTACAACAACAACATCATCAAAAAGCTACGACTTTAACAACAGATATTTTCTTTTCCTTCGAGCTGTCCTTTAACTACGTTTCTTTTGCGTGCATTTTGACCTATTTCAGCATAATTCAATCGATATCAGACTATCTTTTTCAGCTTTTTTTTCTTCTCTCCCAAGGCCTTTTTCTCTCCGGCATATATTATGCAGCAAATAGATTGTCTTTCTACATTTTTCATTACTGCCGCTGTCTTCGAAGATTAAATTGTTAAAATTTAATTTCAGGTTATTGTAGCTGCTTCGAAATTTTTTATACTTGGCCATGAATATTTCAGCTTCCGGTATTCGTTCGACTACTATTTCTCCACGCACGGCCTTTTTTTTCTTGTTTTTTATAATGTGCGGGTAATTGTTTGTTTTTGGATTATTTTAAGTTACGTATTGATCGCATTTTTAAAATCCTTTCAATGTGTGCCATGCTCTTTGGATGTTGTTGCGGGGCTTAGCTAGCGAAGCCTGGTGGTGTAAGGGCTTAGGCTTTTTTCCCCAGAACTAGTACTCTTTTAACGTCTCATAGACACATAAATAAAAAAAGGGGTATTTTTTTCCGTTAGCGGGACGCCACTTGGCGCCAAATATAAATGTCGCCAAGGCTATCATAAATGTAAGAATGGGAAATAATGTGACAGAATGTTTTGTCGTGGACAATCATTTTATACATCCAACAAATTATACTAGAAATACACATAAAAAGACAAAATTAAATATAATCAGCAGATATTGCAAATATCTTTCAAAAACATTTCAGTTTCGAATATATACGTTTCCATATGAATTCTATAAAGTACGATTGTAGATGGTGGCGAGCAGTACCACGCTGGTGTTTATTTCGCCATTTCACACTGTCCCATAATCGCTCAACCGTTTGGGTATGCGATCCAGTTTCTGGATCCACGCAGGGCCCGATTTAGAAAATTCTTGACTATAGGCACAACTCGGGATGGGGGCCCCCTAACACTGATGTGTGCGTAACATTTCCAAAATTGACACACACGAAAAAAAATAATCATGAATCATTGTGAAAGTACCATTTTACCAAGAATCGGCTATTTGAAGCTTAGAAGCCTAGAACATTATCAAATAACAAAAAGCAATACAACATATTAACTTCATCATTAAAACACCAATACAATGCAGCCAGAAAAACTTATTAATCCCTCATATACACCATAACATACCTATGATAACTATACATATAACTATATATATGATGAATCAATCAAATTTGAAAGGATATATAAAAAAATTGCTATAAAAAAAGTAAAATTAAAAAAAAAGAATTGGGAATTTTTTTAAAAATAATTTTTTTTCTTTGGGGGGGGTGGCAACATTCAGGGCCCCCTAGGCCTGGGCCTACCGGGCCTAATGGAAAATCAGGGCCTGGATCCACGAAATTATATTTGTGGTATGACAGTGAAATGTTCTTCATAGCCAGATCGTAAAATCCATCTCAGTTTATGCGCAAAACAAATAGGCTACGGCAATAAAAATTAAAATTGAAAAAGGCGAGTCACGATGTTTGGCACGGTCCACAGTGAAAGTTGAAGTCCTTGGCGCGCAGTTAGCTGCATGACTTGGCAACATTTACATTTGGCGCCAAGTGGCGTCCCGCTAACGGGAAAGTACCAAAATTTGATTTACAGACAAAAGTAAATTTAAAACTTTCAAGAAATGATGGTTAGGAAGAGACAAAGGTAAAATTTTTTAGAAAATAACTAAAATATTCTCTGATATGAAGACATGTAAAGTATTAAAACAGCTTTAATTCTTTGCAAATAACTGATATAAAATCTGAATTCGCGAATTTTAAATATAAATTCTTTTTTTTTTTCTCTAGTAGCGAAGCAGGAGGATGCATTTGCTTTCGAAATTTGTGAAATGAGTTTTCATTTCATTTATTTATTGTAAATATTAAAGTTCTTTCAAATTCCTGACTTGTTTCTCGAGTTTTGGTGCTATATTTCCTATTTTATACGTTCATACTATAAAAAATATGTAATCATCTTTCCCATTCCAACTTAATCTAAGTTTACTAGAAGTCCGCCCCCATGTAAATATATACAATTAACTTGCATGGCTAAGTAATTCAGACGAGTCTAGACATATCCCATGACACTGGGAAAATTTGTAAAGGGGACTTTGCAAATTAGGAAATATTGCTATATACGTGTGGTCGTGGACAATCAGTTTATTGAGTATTTATCCTTTTATGCAATCGATAATATTTCGAATAAAAATATTTCGATGTGAGTAACGCTGATACTTCGCTCGGGAAGGAATCTGAACAAGCCCTTAATGCATTGTAGATCTGAATTCCTATTTGTATTGCTCGAAGCCAGTTAAAATAAGCCCCAGAAAACATATCAAAATCAAAATTCGTAAAGAATCTAGTTATAGATGTAGAACTTTTATTAAAACTATAAGACTTTAGTGTCAGTGAACTTCCATGATCGATCTGTTGGCCCTCCGTTTTATCGATGAATAAAATCTGGTTATTGGCGTTTGCTGCATTTCCATTTGTCTACTCAAAACTTGCATTTTAACAAAATCTCGTATTGATTACCGAATTATTTCCTTTTTCTATGAGCTGAATTTCCAATAATAACTTTCAAGAATTCAACTGTAATCACTTCACGTTATTTTTACTGTATTTAAAAATGCCTCTTTTGCGGTTGAAAACGTGCAGGTAGTCATCATATCAATATAAATATGTGATGTAGTGCCACCATGGTCTCGTGCAATTTCTGTACGCATGAATCGCACACTTGCGAAATTCAGTATTTTCCTTTTCAGTTCGTTTGCATATGAGCGTTAGAGCATCTTCACATAGCAGTCTGTTAGCGTAAGCGTAGAAGTATTGAAATATATTTAACCAATGACAAACCTCCAAACGATTAGCAACGAAATTGTTAAGGCCTATGGTTGGTATATTTCCGTCTCAGCGCCAATTTTCCTTTTATGGCCTGTTCACATAGAATCTCAGCGTCAGCGTTACACGTATTGAAATATATTTAACCAATTACAAATCTCCAAACGATTAGCAGCGAAATTGTTAACGCCTGTGATATGTTTAAAATATGTCAATACGAGTAATTCTAAGGGCCTGTTCACATAGGAGTCCGTTGCGTTGCGTTAAGGAAAAGATGACGTTGAGACGAAAATAAACCAATCATATGCCTCCAAACGAATAGCAATAAAATTTTTAACGCCTATGATTGGTTTATTTTC
The DNA here is from genome assembly GCA_907164885.2 of Dolomedes plantarius. Lineage (NCBI taxonomy): Eukaryota > Metazoa > Arthropoda > Arachnida > Araneae > Dolomedidae > Dolomedes > Dolomedes plantarius. The sequence goes on from OU015502.1 coordinate 110,490,615, forward strand.
CTCTCAACGTCATCTTTTCCTTAACGCAACGCAACGCAACGCAACGGACTCCTATGTGAACAGGCCCTTACTCTGACGGATTCTATAGAATCCGTCAAGGCCTGTTCACATATATGTGAACAGGCCTTGATTCCTTTTATGTTTTTTGATATAGTGCCACCATGGTTTCGTGGGATTTGCGTACGAGTGGATTGCACGAGACCATGGTGGCACTACTGTATAGATAGCAAATATGCATGTGTAGGTGTGTTATTAAATTCAAATACTTATTCTAGTACGAAAGAAATTACGATTTTCCATCGGGTGTGCTGATGTATTATGCATACGACCAAAAAGAATCAAATTATCATGAATTTTGAATCTTGTTATTCCTGCGGGACATCCCACTGTTAAGGCGTTTAATAAATCTTTTTAATCAGTGTAATGCTTTCAATTTATCTCATATTTTATTTAAGAGGTCCATTTAAAAAAGGATCCGTTTTAGTACGGAGCTCACGCGATTTCGCTCGCCCATCACATCCTCATAGGTCTGCAAAAAAAATTAATTTTAACCGAAATCGTCCCTCAGTTTTTCCCAGTTGTTACCGAAATTGGATGGGTTTTACAAGTACGCGTATGTTACTAGAGGGCACAATCCAGGCTCCATGCTGATGAAGAAAATTTAATTAGGAACTTAGAGAAAGACACTCCCAAATTAATTTCGTGCATGTTTTATGAAGTTTAAGGGACTCCACGAAATAATAAATTTCCCGAGCTCCCTTCCCTTAAATGCACGCATTTATATGAACAAAGGAAGGAGTTGCTTCCTATATTTACTTTATTTTATTTTTTATTTTTGTGTGAACTTTCAAATTTATTCTACTTATGAAGTTTCAGTGTAACAGAAAATTTATAAACGTTTGTAACTAAAAGTTAGGCGTTTCTATGTTTCAGTGCTGCTTCTTACTGCTACATTTTTTTTTTTCTAATGCAGAAACCTGTGGACAAAGTCCTTAGGTTTACAGAAAAAAGGGTGTAGTGTAATGTTTGAAACGTAGCGCTGGTTAAAGCGAAAATGTTGTGACCCGTGATTCCCCCACCCCTCTACCAATCAGAGAATTGCCTGCGGGGGCGTTGAACCCAAGAGGGGTGCTGCGAATCGCGGGGAGTCTGTAAGAAAGGGACAGACGGAGAGCGTCTCTGGTAGGGAATGGAGGTTTGGCGAGATTTAAGAAGGCTCGTCTCACCTCTGGTTAGGTAATTTCTTGGTAATTAGAATTAAGATAGAGAAAGAATCTCTGAGAGTAGTTTCAGGAGGTCCGGCAAGATTAAAGCAGGCTCGTCTCGCCTCCAGTTAATTAATTGATCGGTAGCTAGATTAGAGTGTAGGATAGCCGAGGTCTGGTAAGATATTGCAGGCTTGCCCACCTCGTGCAGAGTTTTCTTCAATTGTTATGTTATGTGTGAAACTGTTTAAATGTTAAATCTGTAAATAGATTTATGTTCGTCTTGTTCAGTGACGACTCATTTTTGCACAACCTCATTTGTCCCTAGGCCGTAGAAAGAACCTAAGTGAACCGGTGTAAGAAAGGGTTCACGACGAAGGGGAAAATACAATACTGCGAAGGAGAAGAATAGGGAAAATACATAAACAAGGAAAGCAACCAAGACAAAATTCTCATACGATCACGGGCCTCCCGATAACATATGTACAGAGAACGTCCAATTAAGACAGAGCAGGACACGATGTGCTTACTGTCTATGTTGTCGGAATTGCAAAGAGGGCATATAGGGCTAGAAAAAATTACCATTCTATTTAAATGCGCAGGCAAGCAGTCGTGTTCAGTTGCAATCCCGAAAGAAGCAACTACAATTTCACGTTGGCCATCGGGAAGGCAATCCAGGATCTTGCTCCAGACTTTATTTTGAACCAAACCTTTACTGCATCATATTAAAAAAAATATCGCATTAAAAAAATATTTTTCAAAAAAATATCTTCCTCTCCAGAAATTTAAAAGATAATTACTCTTTAAAGTATGTTAAAAGGAGGATTGAGAAGTTATTTTTGTCTTTATGAATAAAATTTTTTTCACAAATTTTATTTTATAGACATTTGTCCCTAGACAATTTCAGAAGGTCCCAGTGACCTCAACCTTCTTGGGTTTGCAAAAAATTAAGCCTGTCTCATTTTTTGGTCTGATTCTTTTTTTCTATGAGAAACCCATTCTAAGATGCGACCTAATGAGCTTCTGAAAGAAAACAAATATGATGACATACTTCGTTAAAAATATCAACCTTCGATATGTATACTGTTGCCAAAAAAGATTCCTAGATAAAAATTAAAATCCAATTAAAAGTTGTTTAAGCTATCAAAAAAAATAATAATAATGCATAAATATTTCATGAGTGAAACAATGTTACACACAACGTTACTAGATTGCATAAAAATGGACGACATATTATACCGTGTTTATCTGTGAACTCATTGTTGTGTCTAATTATCTTGATATTACGCTTTAAAACGCATTTAATGACGGAGAGAAATTGTTTTTTCGCTTCTGGGTAATCTTAGGAAATAATCGAATCATAATATTTGAAGTCCAAGGTGCATCGTAAAATGATTTCATGGAGGAACTGAATTGTTTCTCTTGAAACATTGTCATAATTGTAGGGAATATCCGCTGTGTATTTTTAAGAATTTTTTTTTTACTTACCTAATTGCATGCAAAATCAATATCTCTCGTAAGCGCTTTCGAACATTGTTTTGGGCAATTATTCTCAATTTAAATAAACTTGCAGAATTAAGAAAAAGCTCTGCACTTTACGCTCTAATAATACATTTTAAATATCTTTTCCTGATTTATTCATGAAGCAGGCGGTAATGGAGAAAATTTAAGAGAAAAGAGATCTTGCATATATATTAAAAGATTATCAGTAAGTGTGTCGGTCTGATTCAAACACGTTCCTTCACTTTCGAATAAATTGGAATATTCTTTTGGTGCAGCTCGGTGATTAAATTTTCTGTGCATTTTTAACACAGCTTTTAAATACCGGTTCCCTTTTTTCTTTTTAAAAGATGCGAGGTTGTTATGCAAATTTATCATTGCATACAAACAATCTTTTGATTTGTTCTTGCTGTAGCTAGAAACAATTTAATTCTCAGAGGTAATATTTTTAGGGATTGACAGAGGATTTGAAGGTTTATTAGTGTCAAAGCGTTGTTTAATTTTATTAACCAAAAAATGTTACAAACTCATTTTCTTTTCATTCTATGTTTTAATTTATCGAATGGCGTTTTTAACAACAAAACATCGTTCATTTTTTGCCATAATCATTTAAGTGATAATTTCTGTTAAGCGATGTTTTCTTTTGTTTTCTTTAATTTTTTAAATGCTGTAAAATTTTTCCCGTTCCCTCCTTCCACTTTTAACAATGGTTGTTTTATTGCAATAGAAAGAGCAGCATAGTTTAATTTTTTATTACCTTTTTCACTTCAATGTATATTGTCTTTACAACTTGTTTCTTTGTATAAAAGTTTTTGAGTGAATCTAGAGACTCAATGTATTATCTAATAAAAAAGCAATATTCCATAGTGCACCCTAACGTGAGAAATTAAGAATATTCTTAGACTCTTCTTCTCTTCAGATAGTAAACTGGAACCAGAGTCCCACAACGTAATGGTGTAACCTGTATTTACTTCGCAAAATAGTAAACTCAGTTAAACATATAATACACCATTAAGTCCTTGTTGATGCTCGTAGAAAAGAAAAACATTTCTATTTGACTTATCAGCTATACGCGTCTTGTGAAATCACCGTGTAGTCGATTTTAAGCTGTGCAAAGAATGTTTAACACGCTTGTATCGCGCTAAAAGAACCAAACAAGTTGCACAAAATCTGGTATGTAGAAAACAAGTTCCTCTAGCCGTTTGTGAGTATGAAATCTGCCCACTTTAACGCACATTGCCGTTCAAAGTGCTTAAAACGGGCGAGAAGGTAGAGATGACTTTCCTCTATCTTCCTTCTATCTTATCAATCTTATCAATCAAGTATCTTATCAATTCATCTCAATGGGCATCGTCGCCTAATAGAAAGGGTTACAATACGATTCCCTGATGAATATAGGGTATGGGAACACGGAGCAATGCATACACCTGTTATATTTTTCTATGTTTTTTTTTTTTTTACTCTATTAAGTCAGATGTGATAATTTTTTGTCGTTCTCAAGACTTTCATTTAGGATTCATTGAAACCCCAAAATATCGGTCATGTTATTGGAGGGCTGAATCTGAATATTTGGGCTATTAGACTTATCCCATCGAAAACCTTGAAGAGAGTACATGAGCACAAACACCCCATCAACGCTACATCTATCTCCATGATGGAATCGACGATTTTGTTGCGGGAGTACCAGATTGAACCAGATTCTTTGACATAAATGCGGGGCTTGAATCTCCCCGTGGACTAAATCTGAATTCTCCTATAAGCTGTTCAAGGTACCATCATAGTTACTTTGTAGAAAGTGATGTTTAAGGCTCCGCCTTGATGGGTCGTTCTGTCGGCAGAGATGGTCAAAGATATACTTTTCAAGGTAATTTGAGGACGCATGTGTCTGTAGACGGTTATGCAGGAAAAAAATTACCATAACTACTTAAAAGGTCTTTATCGAGTTCCCATACTGCTCTTCGTTTGTACTGTTTGGAAAAAGCGAGTAAAATAACGACCTTGTTAGGGCATTGTGCCCTTGGACGTCTTTTTCTGAAGCTTTGGCTGGCATTTCTTTCCTGCTGTACCGGGGAGATGTGCAATCTGATAGCGCTGAGCGAAAACAGCTTATATGATGCTTTGTTCCCCAGATAAGACACGGATTTGGTAGCCCTTTACAGATTTTACAGCATAGCAACTGGTCAGATGAAAAAATGCCCAGAAAAACTATAGCAGTAGTTCAACTGGGCTACTAAATTTCGTGAATGATATTCAGAATTTTTCTTTAATTTTGATCACTCGACTAAATATTTTTCTGAAGCCAAAATGTTTCATTCAAAAAGATTAACTAAATGATTTTCGGTATCACAGTTCTTATATTTTACGAGTTAGATTTTGAAATACCTCTAATTTTATACCGTTTACAGACTCCGAGATAAAAAATAACTTTCTCTTTGTTGTTGAGACAACAGTCTCAACAACAAAGTGAACAAATTTCGCTTCATTTATCTACTTTTACTAATCAATATCTCCTTTCAAACTATACGTAAAATAAATTAACCCAGCTTTTATGAAACTCATAAAACTTCTGAAAGGTTAGTTAAAACAAATGCGGTCTGAATGTTATCTTCCGCGAGATTATGTTCATTTCGTAATACTGCTTTACGTTTTTTTTTTTTTACGTAATACTGCTTTTCTTGTTTTTGTTAGATACTATTTATTTGTTACAATCTCTGTCCATTAATATAATTCCTAATTTGTTTGGTTGATTACGCTATCTTGCTAACAAACTCGCCTGCTGGGAAATTAATGAAGCGATTTTTTTTTTAAATGTTGAAATATGTAGCAAGTTTACTTTCACTTTTTTTTAGTATGAAAATAAATTATGAACATATGCGAAATAAATAAAACGTGATATAAATTCTTCAGATTGAATATCCGTTCAGCAGAAGTAAATACAAATTTGGTGAAGTGAGGGACGTTAAAATCTAAACATGACTATGTAATTTTTTTAAAAATAGAATTAATAAATGTAATATATACAGATATGCTTACGAATTTACGTAACATGAGTGTGTGTGTGTGTGTGTGTGTATGTATGTGTGTGTATGTGTATATATATATATATATATATATATATATATATATATATATATATATATATATAATGGTGCCCTTATGGTGCTATTGAAACCTGAGGCGCATACTTCAGCCCGTAGCCTATATGAATCTGGTGTTCCAGGGATGTGTGTGTGTATATATATATATATATATATATATATATATATATATATATATATATATATATATATATATATATATGTTGGATGTTCCTGGCTTCATGTAGCTTTAGAGCTATTACTGGTTTTCTCTTTCATCTTATTCTTATTTATATATATATATATTGTGTGTGTGCGTTTTTTGTATGTTAGTGTATTTATTAATTTTATTCAATATTAAAATTCATTTACACATCAATAAATGAAATAAAACACTTCAGATTGTAATTTTTTATTGAAAAAATTTCTCGAAAAATGTTTTATTGAAAAAGTTGAAATTTTTGTGATTTCTTCTGTTTATTGCTAGTGTTAATCTTGGTGGTCTAATATTCCATTGTAATTTTATCTTCTGTGTTGGTATAATTATTATTTGAATACGGAGATATTAAAATTAAAAGAACTGCTTTTTATACGAAGGATCTTGCATTATTTTATATTATGCATTTTCATAATTTTATATGCATTTAATAAAACGCTTTATTTATTATTAAAATTTCTATATTAAGCGTATCCAGCGTTCATTGACTTCGCGCTCATTGTGGACTTTATCCTTACTGAGGAATTCAAGTTTCTAGATTTAATTTTTATGTAGATTTATATTTTTTTTTCAATGCAAGCATTTCTTTTTCTGTAATGCCAACGTCTATTTGCTCTTCGGATGCGCTGGGAAAGGGATTGCAACCGAAATAAATACGAATAAGAGTTTCTTCAGCACGCTAAATCTGTCCGAATGTTAGAACTTTCAGATAAGGGAATTAAATTTCAGGTAAATAAATTTGTCCTGTTCAGGTTTAGACTTTACAGCTATTGACAGATTTGGACTATTTTTATGTGACGGTTTTTATGTAATTAGTAGCGTAAAAACTTTTGAATTATTTTTTGTACAGTGTTAATGATTATTAATTCAATAATATCGATTAATTTCCTTTATTGATTATTTATATTTTTTCTTTCAGGTAAGTCTTCGACAAATATGTTTATTCTGCGTGAAATTAAAGCGATGCCGTTTTAGTATAGAAAAGAGTCTGTAACGACTTTTCTTTACTATTGTTGTTTGATTTATGATGAGGTAAGAACTTATTATTATTTGGTATTGTGATGAATTCAGTTGTTTTAAGGCTTACCTATCTCACGAGTTCCTCTGATTGACTATCATTACTGAATAAAAATGGACCTTTGTGAACTATCCGTTGAAGCCTTTTGCTGCATCTATGTTTAATTTATTTATTCGCATGAAGATGCTAATTTTCACCACTTTTCAGTGTCTTATATTCCCTATTCTATAAAATATTCACGTTGCCTGACTATGCTATTCATATTGAAATCAAGGACTCGCGATTGCTTTACAATCGAACTAAGCCGATTTTCAACCGCCATGTTTGTTGATGTTTAACCCATTAATGCCTATTGGTACGAAAACGTACCAGCTTAAGAATAGTTATTTTTCTCTGCACTAAATATGTCTAGTTGTCCAATATTGTTCATGTGCTTCAAGAATAGTTCACTGATGGCGGGAAAAATAGATTTTCCGCCATTTGCTCTCAAGTTCTTGTTGTTATTTGACGTTATGCTCAGGTGAAAGCGTCGTGAAACAAGATGCCTCTGATATCACATAGAAAATAGTAAGTTTAGAGTTTTGGATTTATCTCAAAATTATATATTGACTATTAATCACTGTTATAAAAGTTTATTTTATAAATTCATGCCACTCAAAAGTCATGTTTAGCTTTGTATTATATAATATAAAAACTTATATATCGTTGGTAGGAAACCGTACCAACCGGCTAATGTATTGTCAAGTTTGAATTAAAATCGGAAATCTTTCACGTTTGAATTAAAATAGAAAATCTTTGACATTTGAATTAGAATTTTTTGAAATAATATTTTGACTTTATAACATTGTTATAAAAGTGTATTTTATAAATTGTTGCCCCTTGAAAGTCATGCTTTTAAGCTGTTGGTATAAAATTTTGAGTGTAGATGAGTCCATAATTCGGGCACCACGGACTAAAAAAATTCATAAGAGGTAAGCCAATACGTTTTGGCTTCAAACTTTGGACTCTGTGTTCTTCTAATAGTCTTTTATTGCCTTATTGTGGTGCATCTACAAAATTATCAAAATCTGATTTAGGCCAATGTGCCGATGTTGTTCTTGGGTTACTAGACAAATGCGTGATCCCACCTGGGACACATGTTGTCATGGACAGATTATTTACTAGCATTCCCTTGCTCAAAAAACTATCGAAAAGAGGCATAGCAGGAACCGGGACATTGAGAGAAAACAGGCTGAAAAATGCTCCTTTATCATCCATAGAAATCTTGAAAAAGTCGGCAAGGGGGACATATGAATATATATGTCATGAAGATATCAGTATCGTCAAATGGAATGACAATAAAGTTGTTACAAAGTAACAAAGTTTCTACATAACCTATTGCATCTGCTACTCGATGGAGTGCCGCAGAAAGAAAGAAAATTGCTTCCATGCCACAACAGCTAAAAATTTATAATAAGCATATGGGTGGTGTCGACCTTGTTGATCAAGTTGTGTCAAATTATCGCGTAAGAATTCGTTCTAAAAAGTGCTGATGTCAACTTTTTTTGTTTGTACTTAGTGCCATTGTTATAAATGAATAGAAATTGTATAAAATGAAAAATGATATTGATGAAATCCCACTTCTTGAGTTCGTACGACAATGCGCACGGAAACTGTTAGGCACTTATGGAACTTTGCCTAGAGGGCCAGGTAAGCCAATTTCATTTAGACATAAAGCGGCTTCACCAATAAGATTTGACAAGAATAGTCACTGGTGAATCAGATCAGATCAAGAACATGCCCGTTGCAAGAACCGTTCTGATAGAAGCAGCTACAAGTGCGAAAAGTGTAATGTGCCACTGCATCCTCAGTGCCATAAAAACTATCATGTTTGCACTCAATAGACATTTTATTGTTTTATTCTGTCAGAAAATCATCTAACGTGCTATTCATTTAATTGTGGTATTCCCGATTTTGTTATTATTTTCATTAATAAATAAATTTAAAATTAGCTCTTATTCTCGATGTGTACTACACACGTACGCCGATTGGTACGAAAACGTACCAGTAAAAAAAACATAGTTAAAGTGCAACTAAAAATATAATTTTAGTAGAATACACATTAATAGACTTAAAACATGCAAATATGAGAGAAGTAACAAAAATGGTTAAAGAAAACGAAGTCGGCATTAATGGGTTAAATAAAAAGAATAAACTCTTCTATATAATTGAACAAATATGCCTTATTAGAAGTAATTGAAATGGGCCGGTTTTAACACCAGTCGCTCTAAACCAGTTTTGTATTACTTTTGTATTAATAACTTTCGCGAAGTGGGCGAAACCGCACCCTGGGGGGCGCTGGAACGATCCAGGGGGCCGGTGGTAAAATAAAAAATTACGAGAAAATTCTGAAACATTCCGAGGACACTGGAAAAGGGGGAATTCGGTAGTCAATTATTTTTAATATCATTTGTAATTTTTACTTTAATATTATCCTTCGTTATCTTAATTTTTTGAGTGTAATGCGAATGTTATCATTTTGATAAAAAAAATTTTATAATTTTAATCTTTAAGGTGTTTTATTTACAGCATTTTTCTTTACTATATTCTATTACTATGGAGAGGGGCGCTGGGTAATTTTTTTTTTTCTGAAAAGGGGTGGTAGGCCAAATAAGTTTGGGAACCCATGCTCTAAACACGCTCTTTAGAAATTATAGCGTTTATGAACGAATTTAGGTTTATAGTATTACAGGAAATAAATTTATGGTAAAAATGTTTCTAAGTCCTTCACTTCGTAGGTATTATTAGAGCAATGAAAGGCAGTATCTTAAATTTCTCCATGTTTAGTATCTTAAATACTTAATATTTAGTTTCACAAGGGGAGGGTGATGAAGATTTAGCTTGTATATATATATATATATATATATATATATATATATATATAATATGACAGGCGTAGGATTTACGCCTGCTATAAAAATATCAATTTGCATTCATCATTTCCAGTAATGCCGTTGGCGAGTGGAAGATACGTAGAACAAATAATCAATCCAAAATTTGAATCAGTTAATTTATTTCTTCTTCGAGAAAACCGCGCTCGAAATCTTTATCCCTAGATCGCTATTTTCAAAACTGCGACACCGAGAAGAGCGGTCGCAAGCAGCGAGCTCACAATTTAATCTGCGTACTTCTACCTTCTATCAGCGCGTCCCCCTTTATTGCGCATGCTCAAAACACCACATGGTAATTTCTAGAATAGTCTTTTGTTTACGTAAGCATTAATTTTCGCGCCAAACCCTGTACATAAAAAATAGATTCCCTCGATGGATCTTCGCGAATAGAGGTCATCTTCCGAAACACGGAAAAATCCTTTTTCCCAGCGCGTTTTGCCAATGATTTTAATGTTAAATTTGATTATCTGAGCCCCCCTGAAAATTTAATTAATGTTTATATATATATATATATATATATATATATATATATATATATATATATATATATATATATATATATATATATATATATATATATATATATATATATATATATATATATATACACACACACACATCGTATTTTTCGGACCATATGACGCACCTCAAATTTATGAGAGGATTTTTTAGAAAAGGATGTTTTTGAATTTTGTTAGGTATATAAAGATATTTTATATTTCTTACTTAATAAAGATAAATATATATATATATATATATATATATATATATATATATATATATATAATGAATATATTTATAAATTAAATATAATATACAGGTAGCCCTCCTACACCACGGCATCTTACAACACGGTTTCGCTCTAACACGATTAAAAAATTGCGAAAACCTTTGTACAACATTATACTTCTACAGCACTAGATATCATGATTTTTGTTTAACACATTTAAAAACTAAATTACCTTAAAATAATAATGGGAAGGAATAATAAACTATAGTGGCTTTACATGAAAATGTATAAACAAATTATAATTTATTCATTTATAACTCTATAAAATTGTAAGAAGGCCTAAACTTAGCTGAAAATCTTGAATCATTTTTCTTGAATGCAGACCCTTCCGCTGAAAGAAGCCGAAAATTGAAAAGGGAGCTGCAAAATTGTCTATCTCCATACTGTGAAATCTATAATGACTTTGTACGAACCAGCAAACAAACCAAAATTAGATTTTTTAAAGAGGATAGAAGGTGCAAAAAATCTAAATGAAGAAAAAGGTTCTGAAAGTGAAGGTGATATCGTTCAATCGAAAAAAGGTTCTCGTTTGATTGTGTTGAGCAGTGATAAGGAAGAAATTTATTAAATTAAGGTTGTATTAAATGAAAATAATATTTTTTGCTTCTTTTCGTTTTGTGTTATACATACATTTATATTTTTAATAAAAATTATGTTGCTTATATCGAATTTTAAAAAAAATTGTTTCTAAAAAGTTTTCGGAACGTAACTCCCTTTTTTGTACTGTCTCTGGGTCTCATAAAACACGGTTTCACACAACACGGCATTTTCTAGGAACCTATCTACCGTGTTATAGGATGGTCACCTGTATATATAATTTATATAAAAAATGTATATAATATATATATAATAAAATATTCATTTTATTTTAATGTTTCCTTCGGACCATATGACGAACCCCAATTTTAAGTCTATTTTTTGTGTAAAAAGGTGCGTCTTATGGTCCGAAAAATACGGTATATATATATATATATATATATATATATATATATATATATATATATATATATATATATATATATATATATATATATATATAATGATATATAAAACCCAGAATTTTAGGCCTCTGGGGTGGATATCAACCCTAATGCTCCATCGTTCTCCCACTGTTTTGCCAAATTTTGAAGCTAAATTTATCACCCTTGTTATGTTGCTAAAATAAAATAAAACTGTAATACTAGACTGTTGTCATTTCTTGTAATTATTTTGGCAAAAGACTTAATTGGCTTTTGCCTTTTTTTCAAATCACACTAAGCTATTTCGTTTACATACGGGGACGTGCTGCGTAGGTTTCCCCATCTTCATTCTGACCTTTTCTAATCGAGTTAATTAATATTAATGCCTCCCTTCTTTAATCTTCCCAAACCCTTGTTCCGTCGCTTTTAAGATCGGCTCGTTAATAACTCTTTTACACTCACTCACGGCTTTCAAAGTTCTGGAGTCATTTTCTCTCGACCGGGTGTGGGCTCGAGTCCTCTGACTGAATATCAAGTAACCGTGGCGCGTTAACTGTCTCATTAACTTGAAACATATTATCTGTTTCTCGCTCAGATAGCCCTTAATCATAACCTCCCGGCGCTCGCCTATCGCGTGGGTTTTCAATCATTTTCTTTTCTTACGACTTCACAGTCAGAAATAATGAAGCGAGTGTGTCAGATTTCTTTAAGGGCCTTAAAATGTTATGCCGGAAGTTAGGATTATCAAATATTGATGGCTGGTGTTGCGTACGGCGACATGTTCTCCGATATGCACCCTGGATGTTTCCGATTATCTAATTTTGTGATCGCAAATAGATTTCTCTGATTTCTTGACATTTTGCCAATATTCCTAAAGTTTTCCCTTAATTGCTAATTAGTCATTTCTGTGTTGAAGATTAGTTAATAAGGAATATGATTAATGGAAACTCTGAAATTCTCGTCTTTATTTTGATTTTGAATTTTAATAAAAAAATATGAAAATTGTTCGACATTTTTTTAATCGAAAAATATTCCCCACGTGGCTGAAAGAGAGAAATTTTCTTTTTCCTTTAGTGAAAAAAATATTTTTTCCCTTAAGTGCTAATTAGTCATTTCTGTGTTGAAGGTTAGTTAGTAAGGTATATGATTAATGGGAGCTCAGAAATTCTCGTCTTACTTTTGATTTTAAGTTTTAATTTAAAAAATATGAAAATTGTCATATTTTTAACCGCAAAATATTTCCCACATGGATGGAAGGGAAATAATTTTTCCTTATATTGGAAAATATTTTTTCAGTTTTTATCTGAACCTGGCACCTATGAAGGGTGAAAAAATATAATTTTCACCATTCTGTTCCTTTTTATATAAAAAAATAACCCTATATATTCTGAAATAATGTTACTGTGAAAATAGAACGTAATCTCCATAGATTTATGTTCATTGAAAGTTGGTAGTTATGAATCTGTAGTAATGTTTCTAACGTGCATTAGAAAACTTTTTGGGTTTCAAAGCCACATGATCAAATACTTTTATGAAATCTTGCATCTATTGCAGTTGATATTTTTTGTAGGCATAAAGGGGCACAGAGTTATTCACTAGTCCACAGTGGCGATCATTGAATACCCCTTGATCTGAGGCACATAATGTCGAATAATCATGAAAAATACAGAAGGAATACCCTGCTAGGCGTAGCTTTTAGCGGTAATAAATTATGTCCAAGTGATGTCATATGACGGCCCACCATTTCCATATGAAAATTTCAAAGCAACTGCCTTTTATTGGCTTCGAAAAAAAGAGACAAAATACTGAGAAACATAAAACATACCAAGGTAATCAAATCCGTATGTTAGATACTTCCATCGCGTAAATAATACAGGAAATCTAAAGGTTTAATTAATTTTCTGAGCAAGTTGGAAACTGAATTCATAAAATTAAGGCAAATGGCTTAAAACTATTATTTGCGTATATGGCCATGTTTAGGACGTCTAACTGCCGCTTTTTCTCAGAGCTACCTAGCTCTCTTTGATGGCTTTTCTATATAATTTTATACTAATTTTTCCTTCCAAAGATTGATCTGTTTTTGGCATTGCAATTCATAGTTTATGATGGATATGGTATGGGTTAATCTTTAACGTTACTCTGTGGCAAAATAGCTAAATAAAGATCAAAAACAAGTCGGAAAGATGGTATAGATTATGATTTTAAAATCATTGTGCGATAAAATGAAGACCTTGTTTTTAAGAGGACAGGTTGTGCAGGTTTCTAAGAAAGTTTGGGCCGTTACAGGGGCTGCCGTGCCTCTATGATGTTATCACAGTCTTCACAAGAAACTAAGATATCTTATCTGATTGACTCAGGCTGGTTGGTCAGTCAGTGCCCCTAGGTGATTCTAAATTTATGTTGAATCATTTTTAGCACATTTTTTTCAAAAGTGTTAATTTTGAACTTCTAAATTTTCTTTCTCCCACATACTCTGTTTTCTGTAGGAGAAAAAGATACATTCTTGTTTACAAAAGTATGCTATTCTAGAACACTACAAAGGTCTTCCCCCCCTCGTCCTTGTTCTGCTGCTCCTGCGAATCCTTCCTACTTTGTAGACTGTTTTGACAACCCCGTCAACCTGCTTGCGCAAGATCAGGATACTGCTGCCTCCCATTTGCTTTTACGACAGAGCCTCGTGGACCTGGTCTAGCATTTTCTAGTCCAGGAGGCTTACTCTTTAAAAACCTAAGGTACCTTGTCGTTCCTCTGGACGTATTAGGTGGTGTTCATTAACCTGGAAACCCAGAAACATTCAGTTGCGATCATTGCTTCTGAAAATGCATTTTCTATTGAATATTTTTTTTGTTTGTTTTGAGGTTTATTGTATGGCGTTAATGCATCAGAAAAATAATTGCTGTTTATAAACTTTTTTCCTTCCCTTTTTCAAAGCTTTGACTGCTCAAATTTTTTCACAGATGATCGTCATGAAAATGTTAACATTTAGACGAACGAAATTGATACCCATTGCAAATTATTATGTGTTGATAGATGTAATTTCTTCATTAAACCCTAAGTTGCGGTCTGTATGGGAATATTATCTTTTTTTGAGTTTTCCAAAGAATAGTTATATTATGTGATGGTTATTATTCAGAGTTGTGGGAATGAATATGTTGCTGTTGTTACTAAGCCTCCTGGACTAGAAAATGCTAGACCAGGTCCACGAGGCTCTGTCGTAGGAGCAAATGGGAGACAGCCGCATCCTGATCTTACGCAAACAGGATGACGGGGTTGCCTAAACAGTCTACAAAGTAGAAAGGATTCGAAGGAGCAGAAGAACAAGGACAAGGGGAAAGACCTTTGAAGTGTTCTAGAAGAGCATACTTTTTGTCTGTCCATGAATATAAATCTGTATAATTATGGAATATATATGTGATGTCTAGAAGCGTAAACTATAATTAACTATATTTTTTAGGTCGGTTGATGCCAAATCTAAAAGAATTAATAAGAATAAATAATTATTAAACGAGATATTAGTCTGATGGGGAACGAAAATGCCAATAGATGGCGATACGCATTCTATCTCGCGGTTCGAGAGAGTCTTTGGATTCGACCGGTGATTACATCAGAAAAAGTACGTTCGAAAATCTCATGACTATATCACCAGATCACGAGTTCTGAACGCCCGCGTAATTGCAGCGCGCGAAAAGGAACAAAGCATTAGATCAGGGATTATTTTTGGAGAGGTAGGTCGCACGTCGCGGGGCTGTGAGATGAAGGGAAATGGCGATTTAGCTGGGTTGATTGGGTATTTAATTAATGTTAATAAAGAAGTCCTTAAATGTTACTTAAATAGTCTTTCATTGCCACAGGCCTTTGTTTAATGACTGCCATTAAGTGTTAATTAGTAGATAAAAGGTTACGTGGTGTAAGCACAGTGTCATTCATATATATATATATATATATAAAATATTAATTACTGGAATGAATATAAATCTGGTAGATTAATTTTAAATTTTAGCTTTTGCATTTGTCATTTAAAAAGCAACCTAACTGGCTGTTTATACATTAGATTTTAATTTGATGCATCATTTAAGGCACACTGAAGTCCTAAACATAAGTGCTAATTAAAATGAGGGTGTGCACGGAAAACCAGAAAACACGGATTATTTAGTAACGGCTCTTTATACTTTATAAAGGAGCAATGTAGACGTTTTCAATGAACCACTTGTAGGGATTGAGGGTTAAATGAAAAAATAAAAAAACTCGCACATTTCCTGTTTTTCTCCTGGAAAAGGAAAAAAACTGAAAAGTCTGGAATTCTTGTGTTTACGAGCTATGTTAACTTACTTTTAGACTGTCTACATTTTATTCCTAACTTTTTTGTGTTTTCACGGATAGTCGGCAAATGGATTATCTGGAGTTCAAAGGAAAATACTTATGTAAATCTTTTAAAACTGAGTTTTATGAAGCTCTTTTTGAGGAAGTTATAATGTTCAGGTATTAAACCTGTATGACTGCATTGAGGAAATATTACTACATTACCATTTTGTGTTGTTTTGTTTTAGAAATTGAAGTTTTTTTTAAAATGTGAGTTAAATTCATGAATGAAACACGGTATTATGTTTACTTCAATTTAGGGTCTTTTAAACGTATTTTACCGTATCTGTTATACGCGTTTCTTTTTTATCCTTGCAATATTTCCCGGATATCCGTAACTTAAATTTTTTAAATTTTCACTGTAAAATGAGCGTTGAAATTTGAATTTTGACATTTTTTTAATTTGTGAAATATTAGTGAAGTTTTCGAAATTTATTCCAGAAAACACATTGTCCATTAAAACAAAAGTTTGCGTTGAATTCGTGTAAAGTTGGAAGCAAATGGAGGATGAAGACGACATTTTGCGTGAAGAGTTCGCATCCCATGTAGTGAACTAGAAAAAAGAATTACATGAAAAATTAAATTTATGCATTTCAAACGCGTCGAACGTTAAACATGTTGGAATACCAACTCATAGCGGCACTTTAAAGTAAGAATTTAACATCTTCAAATGAACTTCTACTAGGACACAAAATATTGAACTGTGCTTAAGGCATTGAAAACAGCGAAAGCGACTTCAACAGATTCGGAGAGAGGTTTTTCAGTTTCTGGAAATTTCTGTATAAAAATCAGTTCTAGGCTTTCTTGCGCACTGAATGCATTTGAATGCAATATTTTTGAAATACTATTATTTAAGTAAAAAATGAGTAAAATTTTGTCTTTTAAAATTTGAAAGCGATGAAAGTAATATTTATAAAGTTCAGTAATATTCCTTTTCATTCGTTTATCTGGTATCAACCGGATAATTTTTAAATTTCTATTCGATAACCGAGTTTACAGAAAATCCAGGTATTTGGAAACCCGATTTCAAGTATTATTTTTTATTGAGAATTTGAAAAACATAGAAAAAATTTATATGAAATTACGGTAAAATAGTTTTGATATATGCTCCAATATTTATAATAAAATGGTTTTTTGTTTGTATAAAAGATAAAGTAAGAATATTAATTATTATTCTAATATACTATTATCAAATAGTAGAAATAGTTTCGCCCGTTTGTTATTAATTTATGAAACGTTTCATCAGACTTGTGTAAAAGAATTTAAATTCTTATATACGTTTCCCCGCTTCCAATGGGAGATAGGGAGTTAAAATGAATAAATACTGCGTTCTGATGCATTGCTATTTTATTCATGATTATGCATATTACTTTCGCCAAACGCTAACTATTTGTTTTCTTTCATGCATTTATACCGCTCGTGTAATTAACTTAAATTTTAATCCTGTCAGTTTAATGTCAGCTTCCCACTGCAAATTTTCCCCTCGAAATATTTTTAAACAGTTTTTCTTTTCTTTGCTTGCGCTAAAAATTATGACATCGAGATAATTTTAATTTCACCATTTCTGTAGTTGAAGAGTCTGAATTAATTCCGCCATTGTAATTAAAATATTTTTCTGTTTTGCAGCATTGTTCAAGCATTCAACTTCTTTCCGAACTGTGGCTTCTTCTTTTCGTTACTGATGTTTTATTTGACTTTCTGTTTATGTGTCATTTTTGTTGTTGTCGCATTTGTTAGATTTTTTTCAAATCATCCTCAAATGAAGTCATTTCTGCTTAGATTGCTGGAGGTGTTTGTTTTATTTATTTTCACAACTGGGTTACGATTTGATTTTGTTTTCCTTCTGTTTGATTAAAAGAGTGCTAATTTTTTTTTCTACATTTAAGTGGTTTACCGTGTTTTGGCTGTTAAAAATTATTGAATTTCAAAGATTCTACGAAGGTGTCAATTTTTTTTTCTTCACTAGCCGGGCTTCGCCCAACTGTCGAATCACAGTTCACTTGAATAAAAAAAAATTTTCACTTTTAATTGCCAAAAAATCCCCCAAATATCAGTACCTCTTCAAATGATCTATTTGTGATTAAAAAGTTTGAATTAAAAGTATGAAAAATAGAAAAATAATTAAAAATAAGATACACTATGAAACATTTATTTTCAGCGATTCATTTTTTAGTGAAAATCACGCTGTGTTTACATCGTAAAACATGGCGGTTACGTTATGTTCGGTGGAGTATGCATTTAGAATTGAAATTTCTCTAAAACTACTAAAGTAACAGAATAAGTGTACGCAGAAAAAATTATCAGCTTTTAAAGCTCTTTTCAAATATGTAACATTTATGTCCTTTCATGAAAAAAAATACATCGATTTCGACATTTTCAAACATGGCCGAATTTCATAACGATTGCCATACCGGAAATGCCCTACCCGGAATTGTTCCCCTGACCGACAAAGGTTTTCTTTTATTTATATAGATAACTACGAGTGCAGTCAGATCTCCATATTTCCATGTTTGACTTTAATTCCCCCCCCCCTTTCTTTAGCAATAAGACAGGTACCAATTTAATTTACTTTTTAAGTCCAACTGTATATAGTCGGTCTTCCACATTCACCCTATTTGACTTTTCAAAAAAAAATTAATGTAATTTGTCTTTCACTTTCTAAGATTTGATTGAGATATCAGTTTCCAATTCTGTACAAGGGCAAATACAGCTGGCCATCCATCTTTGCAAGGTTTAAGGGCCACATGCCCCACAAAAGAGAAAAATTCGGGAATATCTCTGGCAACCTTAATTCGTAAAACTGTTAACCATATTAGACCCACAATAAAAGTAAAACAGCGTATTGTACTGCTATAGACCAACAGGATGTTGTACATTACATACATAATCACCATATATTACAAATTTACAAAGTCCAAATAAATATTTACTCCATTTTTGATTTTATTCATTTATTGAAAGGTATAAGTAGCACACACTAGAGCAGGATATGTTAATACAATTTCAAAAATAGTCATGGTATTTAGTATAAATTTACTCTAGAGGACTACAATGAAAATCGCAAAAAAGATGTGACTTGCGATGGATGCTTTAAGCACAAATATTTGTTATCGAGCCTAATAGTTGTGGGGTGTGAGGGTAACTCATTCACCCCCAGGAACGAGTGAAACGATTTGAATCACAATCAGTCAGCCATGAGAGCCATTAATTCAACTTAATATTTATTTTAAGTGGGCCCTACTAGTATTTTATTTATACGAAAAAAAAATATTGTGGCACCCCTAGCTGATCTCTCGGTACCCTAAAGTGCCGCTGCGAACAGGTTGGGAATCACTGTAACAGAGCGTGTAGTAGTGATGCCAACAATTGTTTTCGCGCTCTTTTATCTGTCAAAGACAAAAATAGCAGGCAGCCTGAAAATGAGTTTCAGGGTGTATTGAAAACAGTGCATCTGGCAGTGAACGTATTAACCAGTTAGAGTCCTCACTTCCTATTGTTCCAATGTAATAGTTAACAAATTATTGTTGGCATAATTATATTACCTGACACTCGCGTGCACATTCTTAGATAGTTTGGATAGCTAATACTGGAATCAGATGCCAATGGTAGACGGGGAAAAATCCCTGTCTAGATAAGTAATACAACTACTGATGACTTATTCACGTGCGAAGCCCCTCAAGTTTTTTATTTTGCGATCTGGTTAAAGTCATTAATGGCTGATCAAACGAAAACGAACCATAATCTATAAGAGCAGTCGTTAAGATAAAAGGACTCAATTTGCTTCGACGGCATAAATTGCAGCGTCGCATACTTACATAGCTGAAGGTCTTTTGATATATTTATATATATAAAACAGTTCCGTAACTGATTGATTGACTGACTGACAGATAACGCACAGACCAAACCGCTGGATCTAAAGGGTTGAAATTTTGTATTGTGATTCTTCTTACAGTGTAGGGGTGCAGAAAGATTTTTGAAAAATTCTTCTTAGATTTGTTAAAATTAAATTTTTAAGCTGTTTTTGTTCTTTTAAGTTTGCATTTAAAATAATAATCTGAGGATTAAACCCCTTTAGGCTCAATCCCAATACACGGTGCCGTTTATTTTTTAGATTTTTGCCAGATTGGCGATAAAATGCCAAATATGGGTTGTGTTTGTTAAATGCTTTACAGTTAGCCGTCTATTGCTATGTTGATTAAATATATTGTTTCTAAATATCAGGGTAGGATTCTGGATAGTGTTAGATGTAGATTTTTGCGAGGGAGACATAAAAAAGGGTTGTAAATGACGCACTAGTCCATGGTTTCTTACATTCTGATCGGATGATATATTTTGAATTTTTGTGGGATAAGCTTTGTTTTACTGACCGCTACAGACAGCGGAAGCTTTTTTTACTGTACTACAGCCAGCGGTACGTAACGAAGCCAGTGGCTGGGGATTTTCTGTAATGTTTTTGGACGGATGCGTAACGTAGCGTAGTGGAGTGAACCAAGGGTATCTAAGCGAAGCGAAGATCCCGTGTGCGCCTACGAGTTTCATAAAGCCAGCAGTAAGTTTGTTTTCCAATTTATTTATTCTTTCTTGGTCGCCACATTTGTTTACATTATGCATTTTAAGCCTTACTAGTCTGCAGACGGGATTTTGGCGCCAAGTTTTCGCCAAATTGGCGATGGTACCGTGTATTGGGAATTAACCAAAATTTATGTCACGAGAAATATCATAAAATTCCTTTTAAATGAAATTTTTTTACGAATATTTACATCCATTTTCTGATTTTTGGTGAATTTTCAAAGATTAATGTTTAAAATTTAATTTATTAAATGCTGATCACGTGGTTTCTTTTCTTTTAGTGATACTTTAAACTAATTTTGCTTCACGTGCATAACAACTGAATAAATTGACAAAAAAAATATTTTTTTTTCTCTCTAATGCGGCAGACGATTGGACATTATCCAAAAAAATTATTAAAATACATTAAAAGAAATGTTCCCCAAACTGTACTATATTAACTGTACTATATTCTTATGTATGTCCTGTTAGATTTAATTTGAATATTTCCTTCTACATTATGTTGTCTATAAAAATATCCGTTACGATTTTTTTATTAATATTTTTGTTTGGCATTAATTGCATACATTGACCGTTGTATTTAATTTGAATGTATTCCGTAGCGAGGCACGGGTATTCAGCTAGTTTTCCATAAAGATTGCCAGTGTAAGTACTAATCTCTATCTAGAAACTGTCTGACTTTCAACATCGTGGAACCATGACGGCAAGCAGTGAATCACGTACTCACAGAATCTAACTATTCGAAAACATTTAATTGTTTTGATGCTAATTAGGCACGAGAATGTTATTTTTGATTATGAAAAAATTATCGCAGAGTTTCATATTATAAAACATGGAAGTCATTTTATCCTTTGTAAGTGTTTTCCGGCCGATGGACAAACGGCAAGGGCGCTGGCATTCGGTACCAGAGTCTGTCGGTTTGAGCCCCTGCAATGGCATGGATGTTTGTAGCCGTTCGGAATCTGTTTTAAGCCGCAGGGTCCCAGCAAAATATGACTGTAGAGCTCTCAACCAATCAACCAACCTTTGTATGTTATTTTTGTTGCTCAACGGTATCGGATGTTAAACTAAAGAGAGATTGGTCTTTAAAAACATTTTTTTTTTAAATTTTAAATAGATTTATTTGGAACTTGGTTGCATAATAAATAATAAATTTAAATAACCATGGATTATTATAAAAAAAAATACATTAAAATTTCTCATAGCTAATAATTATTTCAATTTGAAAAAAAATTTAAAAATTATCCAAGGGCCTTTCTTTTCCATACAATTAGGAATTTATGCGTTACTCTTCATTTTCTAGAATTAAAATAAACATTTATTTTAAATATTCACAGAATTTATAAAGCAATAGAATATTTCACTTAATGTCTTTTTAAGGATTCAAAACACTAACAGACATCCAACTGAGTGTAAAATTTTGCGTGAATTCTGCTTGTATTATATCTTATATAGTTGTTAGCATTTATTTCATAATGTTTACTTTTCCAATGTACTAGACAGGGCTGTGTACAGGACAATGTACTAGACATACTTCCAATGTACTAGACAGGGAATGAATCCCTGCTGGTGAATAGGTTGCTACCACAATTTAGACCGAGCATCTCGGGGGGAGAAATCTGAGGGGCTCGTACCTTCTTGAACCCTTTCTGACCAAATACAAGGACTTTCTGGTCTACATATCTAACGTGCCCATATCCAGCCTAGACAGCCTAGGTATTTAACGGTGTCCTCGGGATTCGAACCGAACCCTCGGAGTCTGAAGCCCAACGCGCTACCACTAAACTACCTCGAGCCCATAATTTATATTTTTATAAATTTTCAGTTTGAAACTGATATGATAGTTAGACAGTTGCATAAAACGTTTAAAAACTTTAAAGTTCACGAAAATTCTCAAAGGAGAAAAAATACTCTATAAGATATTTCAATAAATAAATGTATTATTTGTGAACTAACATTAAATAAGGTATATAAAAAATGCTCATTAGGGCAAGTGTATATTACAAGTATTTTTTAATTAGCTATGAATGTACTACTTTTTACACCGGACACGTATAATTAGCTACGATAATATCCACTGTCCTTTTAATGCTTTAAAACCATTTTTTTTACTTTTTTTAGTGAGTAAATTTGTTACTACTTCAAAAACGAGGAAATGAAAATAAAAAAAGGTTATCAGCAACTACTAAGCATCTTCTCTTTCGATGTAATTATCGCAGAATTAAGATATATCGCGGTCTATCTTTTTGTGCTTGCTCTAGCTGCTTTCTCCACCCAAAACCCTTGGGGTCTATATTTCTGGCTTTAGCTTCACTGTAATAATACTCGTAATAAAAATTAAATAGTGTGGGGTAAGGGATTTAAACCTTGTGATTTACAATCTGTTATGTATCTTTGTTGTCCAAAGGGAATGCACTTGGAAATGACATTGTGATAAGTCGAGGAAATTGTTTTGTATTGCTAAAGGAAATAAAATTGAGGTTCTATGTTTTTATGTTCATACTAGCTGAATACCCGCGCTTCGCTACGGAGTACATTCAAATTAAATACAACGGTCAATTATGCAATTAATGCCAAAAAAAATATATACTAAAAAAATATATTTATAAAAAAATTGTAACTGATATTTTTATAGACAAAATAACGTGGAAGAAAATATTCAAATTAAATGCAACTGTCAATGTATGCAATTAATTTGTATGTTTAATATCCATAAAACATACTATTTTGAATTAAATTCTTAACAAACTTCCATCTCAGTTAGTGTAGGGCAGGGGTTCCCAAATTTATCCAAGTCATGGCACCCTTACGAGAATTCACGGCACCCTCGTCATAAAATATCTATATTATTATATATATTAAACTCACGGCTCAACAGTCCGATGTGGACCAGGGCCGGCGGTACCCGTCTCCGCTTTCGTAACCGTGGGCTTGGGGTGCCATACAGCATATGTCTCAGTCAGGTGGTCAACCTGACGTGGGACCCCCAGAGTTTAGTTCCCAAGCATGCTTGGTCCTCATTTTATCGACCCAATGAAGGGATGAAAGGCTGAGTCGACCTTATGCCCAGTCACAGGGTTGAACCCTGGACCTGTGGGATGGCAGCTTGACGCTTTTAACCACTACGCCACCAGGCTTTATTTATATATATATATATATATATATATATATATATATATATATATATTATGTAAACTATATATGTATCATATTTGCATGACTGTGCAGAAGAAATTGTAGAAGGAAGTGGTAAGAACATTAATAAATTAATACAACTTGTATTTATAAATCACGCAAGTACTTTAATAATGATTCGATCTCCCTTCTCGAAGCAAGCACAAAAGTATAAAGAGGAGAGTTTTTTTCCCCCCTTTTGTCCATTTTCGTCAAATCTTTCGTCAAATTATATTGGAATAGTCCTTAACACTAGATTAGATTGGAGATCATGGGCGCTTCGCGGCACCCCAGGGTGCAGCGGCACACACTTTGGGAACCCCTGACTAGGGGTTAAAATTTATCTTTTGCTGTATTTTAATATTTTTTTGTC
This sequence comes from Dolomedes plantarius, assembly GCA_907164885.2. Taxonomy (NCBI): domain Eukaryota; kingdom Metazoa; phylum Arthropoda; class Arachnida; order Araneae; family Dolomedidae; genus Dolomedes; species Dolomedes plantarius. The sequence continues at coordinate 110,514,786 of OU015502.1, forward strand.
AATTTAATTCGTTGGTATGCACGCGGCGCAAAATTTATTTAAGGTATCACAAAAAGAAAAGAATCCACGTGATCAGCATTTAATAAATTAAATTCTAAAAATTAATCTTTGAAAATTCATCAAAAGTCAAAAAATGAAGGTAAAGATTCGAAACACATTTCATTTTAAAGGAATTTTTAATGATCTTTCTCATAATATAAATTGTACAACCTTCATTTTATTATTTTAAGTGCAAACTTCAAAAAATGTTTCAAAAATAGCTTAAAAATTTAATTTTAAAAAATCTAAGAATTGGACGTGTTTTCGCCCATTGAACATGTTTCCGTTAGTTTAAAGAATACCGCTATTTCAGGGTCTTTAAGCTTTAAGCTTACCAACTCTTGCACAGGCGTTATTTTAATAAACCTCTTATACTATGTTTGCTTCGCTTACTATGTATTGTTCCATCTGTCAGTAGCTGGGAACGTAGGTTGCATGGATGTAGGGTAAGGTGACCAGACGTCCCGATTTTGGCGGGACAGTACCGATTTTTAACAATTTGTCCCGCGTCCCGCGGCGTTTTAAAAAGTCCCGATTTTTGGAAAGAATGCTCGACAAGCTAGGGAACGGCGGGAGAACGGGAAGGGAATATACGGTTTTCGGCGGCCATGTGGCTATTTAGCCAGGATATGAGTTTTATATTATTTTTGCTAATTTTATAATGTTAAACTTTAATAATCTATATATATAAAACGCGTAGGTATGCGGCACAAAAATCGACGATATTTCTACACTCCGAAATGGCAAAAGCTGCAGCTACCTGATGTAAACATTAGCGGCCGTCCGCAATTTAAAACCGCGTGTGTATAGTGGCGGCATTTGTTACAACCGCTCATCTTTTGACAAACTAAGTTTAGACCTATCAAATCCAGTGTTTAGTCATGAACACTTGTATGTAGGTTTGTCTTTTGAAGGTCCGTTCTTTTGATTCTGTCACTGTAGTATCTCCTACTTTTGAAATACTCAACTGTGTATGAAGTTTTATGAATATCATAGTTGTAATCCACACCATATTTTAGTACTTGCTGAATTTTTACTCCATTTTAAAAGTGAAGATATTTTCCCAACAATTTATTATTTGATATGATTAAGTCTAGATATCTGCATTGTGAACAATAGTACATACAGAGAGTGGTGTAAGTCGCATCATATTTTAGTACTTGCTGACTTTTTACTCCATTTTTTAAGTGAAAAAAATTTTCCCCAACAATTTCTTATTTGATGTAATGATAAAGTGTAGATATCTTAATTCTGAAAATGGTACATACAGAGAGGAATGTAATTTTTAAAACCATTGGTGTTGGATTTCTCAATCTTATCTTTAATTCTGTTCTGAGGTAATGGAAATTCACATTTTTTAATCATGGATTTTTTAGAATCAGCATTATAGTGAATTTAGCAATGATTATAATTTTTTGGCTGAGCTGCCACTACCCCTTAACAACGTATATTTATGATGACAGGTAATGGTAACATTCCTTACATAGGTTACTTTCAATTGAGTTGTTTTGCAAAAGAAAATATAAAAATAAAAGCGACCATGCTGGTCGCGCAGCGGCTAGTAACAAATAATTGTTGAGAACTGATTATCAAAGTTCGCATTGTTGATCAGTTGTTAGAATTCGAATTTTGAAACAAACCATGTTCCATACAATAATGCACTAAAAATTGTGGAATAAGCACTTTCTTTACCAGGAACTAATGCTACGACTGAACGCGTTTTTTTCTACGGTAAATAAAGTGTGGACATCAGAAAAATCACAATTAAGTGTTGAGACATTGAATGCCATTTTATGTGTGAAATATAATTTAACAAATTCTTGTAAAAAATTTTATGGCCTTTTAAACGACGACAGCAATTTACTAAAAAAAAATTCCCGCAAATGAGAAATATGCCATAGAATAAAATAATTCTACACATAAATTTTTTTAAATTTTATATTTGTAAATTGTACTTATGTTGAAATTAAAAAATATATATTACAATACTATTTTTGAAGTTCTATGAAAATTTTTGTTGCTCCATATAGACTAAATTTTTAATTTAGAACATCACCCCCCCCCCCCCTCCCCCCGCCCCGGTCTATGGTGTTCCACTTTACCAATGTTAAAATCTGGTCACCTTAATGTAGGGGGAAAGAACGATTGAACATGTTTTCGCTAGTTTAAAAAATACCACTGTTAGGTGATTCAGTTTAAAAGAAATTGAACTTTCTCCATATTTGCTCTTTTTTTTATATAAAAAAAACGCACAAAATAGTAAGGGAAAAAAATTTAAACACCATTAAAACTTTTCTTTCCGAATTTATTATCACAAGGTTTCTGCTTCTGTTTCCCACATGCCAAGATTTTTTTCCCTGGAAAATAATCCTAATTGAAAGAAAAAGAATTGAAAGTTTTAAACATTTCAGCGTCAGTGGGAGTAATTAGGGATTTTTTCATGCATTGGTTGTTTTCGTTCAGCCAAATTAAAATTTAGCTTTTGCTACCACTATAAAAATTTTAGTTACATCACATAGTTTTTTTTTTTTTATCCCGAATTTTTAAAGATATATTTTTTTATATCATAATCATTCATTAATGTTTTCCCTGTTTAAAGAACATCTTTCTTTATTTAATCACATACTCGAATCCTTTTCGCTAAATTTGTACTTTACTCCTTTTTCAGCGAAAACTGCGTACTAGAACGTTGTGTACAGCTAAAACATTTTTAAAATTCTGTTTAATGAACCATTATTTGAGATTTTAAGGCTTTTTTTTAAAAAAAAACAAGCAGATTTTATCATTTTTAATAATTGAAAATAAAAGCTAAATCGACAAATATTATTAAAGTATAATTATATTAATGCATAAAAAAGTACCCACAAAAATGACTGGGAAAAATCCTTCAATTTTACATAATTATTTTTACGTCATTAAACTTTAAAGGACTATCAACAACAACATTATTAAACCCTTAACTTCAGTTCACTTTTGATAATCGCGGTAATAATGGCGATGATTGAAGATGCTGGTAATAATAATATCATAATAATAAGAATAATAATGCTTTTGTAATCGAAAAAGTCATATTGATAACAGTTTTAATTTTGACGGAGTTAAATGCAAAACAAACAACAGCAATAAGGCGTCAAATGACTCATTTAAGTTTTCCTCCAGAGAGTCTTTTCCATTCCTCCTCTCTAGTTGTCCGTCTGAGTGCACATACACCTCGAAAATCGTTTCGAATGAGATAATGATAGATCAAGCGACACTGCTTGTCAACTTAATGCGAGCGACCTTGGTTCGGAGCATATTTATCCTGTTCCTGTATTTGTGTGTTACAATACTTGAAAAGGTTGTTAACCAATTAAGCCGTTCGGCTGGCCACTGGCTGAAGAATGCGGGCGCAACGGAGCAAATTGTGAATGTAAAGTAAGCTTCCACTATTTTTAACGCTCAGCCAGTTTTCATTTTTTTATTTTTTTACCGTACTTAGCAGAGTTTAACCCTCTAAGCGTTTCAGAGTACTTTTCCTGTTTCTTTTCATTCAGATGGTAAAAGCGTTTCTGTCGAATTATTCCGTCCTGTAGTTTGATATTCTAAAGCAGTGGTTCTCATCCTGGGGGAGGGGTGAGAGATATTCAGGGAAGGGGACACGGAAAGTTTGTAAAAAATGTGAAGAATTTATTTTACTAGGGTTACTTACGATATTTCTCCCCCCCCCCCCCCGCGCTCTCTCTCTCTCTCTCTCTATATATATATATATATATATATATATAGTCACATATAAATCACAGACACACAGAAGAACGAGATATTTATTCATTGACTACAACTCGTAGACTGACTCCCAACACTTGGGGTATTGAATTTATACCCTGTTGACAGGAAATGATCAATAACATGATTTCCGGTCAGAACCTTCTAGAATCGTCTAGAAGTGACTGGAATAAATAATAAACTAAATAAATAAAATCGACTTCACCGGCGGGATTCGAACTCGCCACATTCGGACTGGTAGGCTGATGCCTTATCCGTTATGCCATCAAGTCACTGCGGCAATATATATATATATATATATATATATATATATATATATATAAAAATAAATAAATAAAAAAATATAAATAAATAAATAAACAAACACACACACACACAAACAAACAAACACACAGTGAAACTTCTCTAGCCAACCGCCCGGCTAGAAAGGCCACTTTTTTTTGGAGTCATGACTGGCCGCCTTAGAGTAGTTTCCCTGTGTTGTGTGTGTGTGTGCGTTCCTCGGGGGGGGGGGGGGGGGAGAATCATCCAAACAGGAGTCGTAAAAAGACATAAAAAGGTTGAGAACCATTGTTATTAAGTGTCAAAGTCGTTTCAGTTGAGACATTTTTGAACGCCAAAATAAGAATAGAATAATCTGTCACCAACGCTTTTCAAGTTGAAAGTATATGACGGAAAAATGCGTCACAAAATCTTATAGGGCTAGGACGAATTTTTTTCAGACCTTTCACAAAATCTGTACTCCTCCTGTCAAAGAATATTTGAGAAAAAATTTGACTCAAGTTTATTAAACGTCAGTGCTGGCAGAATGGATTTTTAAATATATATCATTTTATTATTTTGATATTCGTTGAAAAAGAAAATTTGGGCTGAGTTCCCCTCAGCAGAATTTTATTCAAAATTTACATTTCTTGAGTGATATTCCAAAGACCTACCAGATGAGATTTTCATTTATTTATGGTAAGAGTTATATGACTATGTGTTGAAGGCCTATGTGTTCTGATGTATCTGTCATTGGAGCATAATTATCCTAATTAATAACTCTTTGCTACGTAATTATTATTTAGCATGAATAAATGCTCGGGGTATCTAACTAAAATAGGAGTGTTACATAAAAAATATAATCCCTTTGGAAACTTAGATCTCTGTATGAAATGTATAAAAAATTAATCTTGTTTTGTCGGATACGTGTAGTACCATTTATGCGTATGCAACAGTAATAACGATATCTTTATTATTTTCCTTTTTTTGCCCAATCTCTTGGATAAATTTCTAACGATTTGGTGAATGTACTAGTTGTAAATGTTTGGGAAAATCTGACAAGACATTAATTACTGGGACTAACCCAGAGGAGTATATTCTTGTGGGTCCAGACCCGAATACAAACCCAACATCAAAGCAATTTGACGCCGGGACGTACGCTCAAAGAAGTCTGTTTCCAAGGAACCCACAGTAGACATATTCTCCTAACAGTTGCCGTGTTCTGTGTATGTATCTGTCATGAACTCTTCCGGAGCGACCGCTTCATAAATATATCAGCCTATGGCATCCATTTCTTTTTATGAGTTAGGCTTAACAAGTTAAAAGCAAAGTTCAAAAAGATTGTTATCTAAACCCAAATAATTTATTAGAAACATCGTAATATCGACACAAATCAACTTTATTTTGAATTTTAGACGACTGTAATAAACGGTTATGACAGTTTCACAACAGTTCGCCACCGTTTAAAACTGTTCTCAGCATAAAATATCCTTTCACTGTATCGTATTTCCGTTGTGATTATCATATTCATTAGAGAATTATCTCTTTTCCGCCACCTTTCGCGTTGTCATAATGTTTCAATTAAATTAATTACAAGTATTCATTTTATATACTCAGAACTTGAAAATGTAAACACGAATGAGTCATTCATTCACCTTGATTCATTCAACGTCGTTAATTTAAGAAAAGTTGAATAAGAGAATCTTCTTTACAGTAAAATAGTTTTTCATAATATTACTTTTTTAATATATATATTTATATTTTAACCATATAATATATATATATATATATATATTAACCAAATAATACAATAATGTCAAATTTAGTATTTTCGGAAAGTTGCAAACTCGACGCATGCGTAGTGGTATGTTCAAAACTGTCTGTACGGTAGCGTGCTTTTCAAAGCGAATACGTAGCATAACTGCAAATTTTTCTTAAATTTTTTTATTCGAACTGTTCAATTATTTTCCGTCAAGTTTTGACGGGTACTATCTAGTCACTAATATTCGCGTTAACTGGAATCATAGGGGTATAAACTCTTGGTTTAAGCTCTCATGCCTCTGTGTTCTGTTTTACTACTCGGCGCATTTACAGACTGGTTTAGCTAATCCCGTTCATTAAAAAAATTGCAACCGATTTTTTTAAATAATTGTATTAAAAATTTAATTTTCCCTAGAATCTTTCTTTAATCTGCTTATCTAGCAATTTTTTCTCATTCAAGTTGTCACTGCATAATAAACATTTAAAGCGTAATTAATGTCTGTCGTTACTAATGAGATTCTGATCGATTCCATCTATTCAGATAAGGAGTCTCTAAATCGATTCAGATTTTGATGACTTAAGCATTACTGAATCCTCTTTAGAGTCGTCATTGCACCACTCAAAATTTATGCTCATTTAATTTTTTTTTTTCGTGTCTCTTTTTGAGAGCAGAAGAGTTTGAAACTCTTAAATCTGTTAATTTTTTATAACTTCCTCTAAAAAGTAGTTGGAGACATCTCCGGTTTCAACTTTAAAAAAAAATAATTTTATTTGAAAGTAAAAGTCATTTATAATTTCATAATTTATTAAATTATGTATCCCTCTAAAGCAGGGGCGTCAAACTCGCGGTCCGCGACAAACATTTTTGCGGCCCGGCCAATATATTGGCACACAATAATATATAATAAAATAACCGACGCAGAATTATAATAAGATAGGAAGAATTTGCTAAATGTTTTTTTAATGATGCTCTTTCTTTGCTATTATTAAACAAAATGCATATATTTATGCTGAATATACTGAAATTAGGTAAATAAACCTACGTTTCTATTAATATTGATTTTTTTTGCGGCCCACCTATAGTTAAACTTTGTTTGTTTGGCCCAAGGTAGCCTTTGAGTTTGACACCCCTGCTCTAAAGCATCACCGGACATTGACACAGCTGTGAAATTAAATCACTATAAAATATGCATGTGGATTAAATTCTTGGCGTTTTACAAATCCATCAAGAATCTGTTTATGTACAGTTCACCATATAACTGTGGTGCACTGTAATTATATTTCATTAATTACATTAACCTTTATATACTACTAGCTTTCAATAATCAGCATTGCACGGGCTTCTTATATATATATATAGTATTCGGCTACTAACTTTAGCGATATTTTACATTTAATTACAGAGATAAATGTGCCTTCGGGTTAGTCGTAAAGTATACTCAATTATTTCCTGGTTTAAAATTAAGTTCTCGCGCAAATATTAAATCTATTACGTCAGCAGTGACGTAGCTCAGTGCTGAATGATTCAGCTGAAAGTGACGTCACTTTTACCCACATTCCATGACATGCCAATGCATATAAATTTGAGCGGAATTTATAAAGTACTTTCGTCTAGGCAGTTTGATAATAGAGTAGCTATTAACTATGTTTCCTTTTTAAACTAAGTTTCATTGTTTCAAATGCAAGGTCTCGTTGCGTTAGCAGTTTGTAGATAAATCTAGGTTTTACATTTTCATATTAATTATGTCCCTTTATTATACGATTTATTATAGGAATGTTTTAATTTTATTAAGAATACTGCAACTCTGCTACTGATTCTTGTGAATCAGGAAACATATAGAACATTATCATTTGTGGAGGCGTCAAATCGAACAAGCGAATTGAGTTCAGTTAGGACCCTCCTCAGCGCACTGACTGGTGGAAGTTCCTTAAAATATGAAATATTATGTTTTTGTTTTAAATTGAATAACAATAGAATTTATGTTTGTTGAGTAGTATTCAAAAGTTATACAATGAGAAAAATAAATATAATATAAATAAAATGAGAAAAAAATATAGCATCGAATTTTTGTTATGGATGATATCATTGTTAAAAACTATGTTAAGACTAAATGCATAATCGGAATCTTCAATTTCACAGTTTGAAAAAGCGGGAAAAAACCAACTTTCTTTAAAGTTTTCTACAATTTTCCGATTTTAACTGAATATCTATTAACGTTTTAAAATCTTTCAAGTTAAGTTGGGGAGCACGTGCCCCCCGTACCCCCATGACGCTACGCCTATGTTTGGTGCTATACTGTCTGTGAGGGTACCTAGCATTAATGTACTATACAAGGACAACTTTTTATGGCTGTAATTACTGTGGCTACCTAGGTGCACATCTGCACTTTATTTGTCTCGGAATGTAATTGTTCATGATTTGCCATTTTAAAAGGATATTCCTAAAATTCTTTGCCCGCAGAGGGTATGAAATTTTGTGTGGCGTTCATTTTTTATTTTTTCATTAAACTGTCTTGAGGATTTTTGATAGAGTACAGTTTTGAAAAAAGTTTCTCTTATTCAAAAATAACTCTAATAGGACAAAAAAAATTTCTTAAATAACATTTCAGAAATAAAATTTTTATAAATCCTGAAGACATTATTTTTATACCTTCCTTTTGTATAAAATTAAAAAATTACGAGACATAAATTTCTTAAATCCGTGGGTAAATACACTCATAGGTTCAGAACACTATGTGGCAAGAACTGAACGCGAAGCAAGGCGATTGACCTTTTGTATAATGCTCGAGTGAATTGGAACGGTGCCTCGATGGACTTCCTTAACCATTAATTCCTTGTTTCGCTAGTGAGAATTTTTTCTAATGTCACATTAGCACAATGCACATTTTGGAGTTGTTTTGAATAGGAGAATAGGAGTTTAAATAAACAGTCTTTAAATTTTTATACATTTTGAAATGTTTCGTTGTTGTAATTTTTTTTACAAACAATTGATACCTCTTGCTAGAAAACTAAAATCATTTATTCAAAACGAAGTTTGTAATACCCGTGCACTGCATAAAGATTTACTTCCAGGCGTAAAAACTAATTCAAAAGTATGCATTAGAGAAATACCATTAACAGCTTAATTTGGGGATTCGATTATTTATACACCCTTATTTTGCGAGAAGTAATTTTTTCGCTGTAATTTTTATTCCAAAGCATAGGACTTAAAGGATACAATTAAATGTCTAAATAAAGAGTTAAATTATTTCCTTATTTTGAATCGAAATTTGCTTTTAAAGACAAATGCCTGAGGGAAAAAAAACGTTATCGGACATTTTTAAATCCTAAAACTAAGAACGTTACGTGACCAATTTAGAGATAGCTATTTTATTTAATTTACATGCGTTGTATGCATGAAGCTGTCGAAATAAGTTCGAAGTAATTATTTTTTTAAAAATCGAAACAAAAAGGATTACAAAGAAAGTGCTTATCTTAATACAATCAAATTTGACTTTAGATTCAAATTGATATCCAGTTTTCACGAGGATCTTAAGGTAAAATTAGAACTCATTATGTATTTTACTAGTCCTAAAGAAGCGAGACAACTAAATGAACAATGTCCTCCTTCTGTCACTCTTTGTGACATTAACTCAGTTGTAAAGTCTAAATTCAGAAATAGGATCATCGAATTAAAATATCAGATCTGCGAACTAAACTCCAACAGAAAAATTGCAAAAACCTTAGCAAGACTGAGAACTCGGAACTTCAGAGGGGGTGAGAATTCAACGGGATGGAACCAGGACTTGTACTCATTGCAGAAACTGCCCGACACCGAACTGGGACCTGATCATGTTTTCTCTTGCCCTGCAATAATGGCTGCAATGCAGAAGATTAGTGATTGTCCCCAAGAGGACCTTTATGCGGACAATTGCCTCCAGATAGCTGAGGCTATGTGGAACGCCCACGGTGTCATCTAGCTTGACTGTCCATGGACAAGACAACCAACCAACCAACTACCCTAAACTTCAGAAGATTTTCATATTGAAATAATCAACATTTTAAAAACATTTTGTTTACCGTTTTGCAATATTTATGTTCTAGAGATTGTATCCAAATATTGGAATAGTTTATGTATCGTGCCTTAAAAAAAAAAAAAAATCTGCTGCAAATGTACACCCCTTCAGAGTAACCAGCAGTCTTGTACCTAGGTTTCGCCTTTGTTATGGGTTCACCAGCAAGACATGACTGATAAGTCCACTGGAGGGAAAAAGAATGCCAAATGCGGAATATTTGTAAATCTCTATTGGTGACCGAAGAAGTACAGCCAGCCTGGCCACAACGGAAAGAACGATGGTCCATCACGAACTGCGGTACAGGATTTCAGTGCTTCAAGATGAAGAAATGAATCGAACAGTCCCTCATGGGTGGGACCACTAATGCAAATGCATGCAGGTTAATGGGTTAACGGCTAACGAGTATACCCATGTTAATGGGCAAGTATTACAGGTATAGCACCACATTAATGGGTATATGCGAGGAATAATGGGTAACCAGGATAATAGTATAATGCAAATATATATTGGTTAATCCAAATATATGTACAAATATGTACAGGTGTATACATAAGCATTAGTGACTCATACCCATGAGGACATGTTTTATTCTTTTAACGTAGGAATACGTTCTCCAGAACGGGCTTCCGGAAAGCAAAATTTCAGACTCTAAAACCGTCCGTCATCGCGAGTTATAATTTTGGTAGCGCGCCAAACCCAGTCTGTATCGCTTGGGCAAGCAGTAAACAGTAATACAGAAAAGTACCAAAATGCGTCAAAATTTTGACCCTCACGCACGCACGCACGCATGCATGCATATCGCTCGCTCCTTTCAGCAACGTCATATCTAAAAAATCGGCGATTTTTAGTTATGCCTGTTTTCAGAATACCCTGAAAGAGTAGTATGTCCCTGAAAGATCGCCATATCTCACCGCTCAATATTAAGCCGCTAGAGAGCAGAATTAAAATTTATTTTCAATACGTTTCAATGTATTTTTAAACTTTAAAATCTCTCTCCTGAAAAATCACGTTTTTTGAGATATGGCGTTGTTAAAAGGAGTGAACGATATATATATATATATATAAATAAAGTAACAGAAGAGTTTGTCGACATCACGTGACCGTAACGCGACCGGGTAGACCCATCCTCAAAAAAACATGGCCGACAAATACAGAAATCTGTGTATTTTTTTTTCTCATGAAAGTACATAAATGTTACATATTTGGAAAGAACTTCGAAAACTGATAATTTTTTCTGCGTACACTTATTCTGTTAATTCAATAGTTTTAGAGATATTTGGATTCTAATGAAGCGTCATCCCTCTGAGAAATCAAATCATATATATTCCGCATGTGCAGTGGTGCAGACATCTGTCGGCAGCGACGAGAATGAAAATTGACTTGAATTTAACACATTTGTAGGCCTTTTTTTTCTTTTGTGGGGCCCGAAGTACATAAATATGTTACACGGATGGCTTGAGCGTAGCTAGGTGAAGCCCTGCTAGTACATAAATATATACATAACACATACATACATATATGCATACAAAAAAGGTAAGCAACGATAAGTTTTCCTACGTTAATAACCCGCGGTAGTTTCGTTAGAAGAGACTACCAGAAATTTTTTTCTTAATCAGCTAGTCTCTTTTTCCGGTTTTCATGGTTTTCGATAGCATCATTCATATTTTTCTACGTGATTTCACAATTTTTGTGTTCGCTATTGATTGACTCATGCATTCGAATGACGCTGGTCAGTTTTTCCAACAGTTACAAAAGGTAAAAATGCATTTGCAGACCGTCGTATGCGAGATTCACGACCATCAAGCCAACAAAAGTGTTCAAAAGTAGTTATAAATATTTTTTGCGCTGAATGGAGGGTTACTAACTGTTATCTTCCCTATCTTGCTGTACTTAGAGACCTGCAGAGGCTAAATTTCAGATTTCTCTTCTACTCTGAGAATCACTCCTGCTAATTCTTCGACTTGATTAAGCAAGACATGTTCTACTACATCTCTTGCCATTAGTTTGTCTTATCTATCATCATAGTCGGTGAGCAAAAGGCTGCGAAAGTAGAAGGGAAAAGGAATATTGGATTCTTCTTCTATGTTTCCCGGAAGTCATTTCCACAGAGCCGAATATATTTTATTAAATCTGCTGTGTATTAACCCTGTTGGATTTGCTCACCTCAGTGTTAATCTATGGAGAAAATGTGTCCAAGGATTGACGACTTAAACTGAAAGACATAAAAAAAATTGCATTCTGTAATAGAGAAAGAAATTTTACACCCTGGGAATATTTCGTCTTTTCAAAAAATGCAAATAGTATTTAAAATTTGAATTATTCGTGGAAAAAATTTAGTATAGTTAGGCCCGGACTTAGAGACCCAGGGCCCCTAGGCACTTGACATTTGGGCCCCCCACCATCTCGAAGCTATTTTGGAAATTTAGCAAATTAAATGCACTAGTACAGAACATATAATTTTTAATCGACTTTAATGACTTTAATAAACATCAGAATAATACAGTCTATGCTACTATAGTTACGTTATTCTATAAAATTTGCAGAATCATACGACGAACTTTCTTCTGTGCAAAAGAACGAATGACGTCATCATAGTCAATTGAGTGCATTATTTCTGACTTTATGTACAAAATGTAGTAAAAATGTAGGCAAAATGTAGTAAAAATATTTATTATATTTTCGATAAAGCTTTTTGATAAGGCAAGCCAGGCTTTTGAGCTAATGTAAAGCCACCGGGGCCCCTAGCCTGGCTGGGCCCCTAGGCCGGGGCCTTGTAGGCCTAGGCAGAAATCCGGCACTGGGTATAGTGTGTTTTAAACTCTCATGAATTCCTTTGGTGAACGAAATTTATAAAAAGAATTCTGTTTTTAGGTGCAGAAAAGTTCAGGCTCTCTGAAAATACCATTTTTATTGGATTATCAGCAGTTATGTAGCTGTAAATAGTAGACACATTTTCTCCATAGGTTAACACTGAGGTGAGCGAATACAATAGGTTTAGTACACAACAGCTTTAAGAGGAAAGGATTTTAATTTTCTTTATAGTCAGATGAATATAGTCAGATGAGAAATTCTGGTAAGGTCTATCACCGTGCAATATTTGACGGTTTATCATCTATCCCGATTGTATAGCCAATACATATTTAGATTAATATATAGAGAATTGTTTTGTACTGTGTATTAGGGATGTTTTGAAAACAGTAAAAATCCTTGATAATCATGCTATATAAACTGTGGATCCTGGATCAAAGTTTGTTGAAAATTTAAATTAACCTTTATTATTCCAAGAGTATTATAATAAGTTTCAAATGGACACCATACAAATTTTGTGAATAATTATAAGAGAGTTGTTTATCAGTATAACAATTAATTAACGTTGTGCAAACACGAATACTGAAAACAAAATAAAGAAAAACTAAGCAAAAACAAAAACCTATTAATATTGTTCTGCTGTAAGTATTTTTTCGTATTTTATGTAATACTAGCTGAATACCCGTGTTTCGCTACGGAGTACATCCAAATTAAATACAACGGTCAATGTATGCAATTAACGCCAAAAAAAAGAATA